>JANEHU010000716.1:0-59757 GCA_027563435.1 Nasonovia ribisnigri | reverse complement strand
TTAATGTGTTAAATTCAAGTTAATTTTAAACAGATTTATTAAAATTAAGTTAAATTTGTAGTTGTTTGCTAACCATTTACTTTCAATTTTATTGTGTTATAAAATATTAGGTAGGTAGAATACCTATAATAAATTATGAAAATTTCCAAGAATAATATTGGTTTGTGCAGATTAGTGATTATTTTCTATTTATATATAATTTGGATTACTATATAATATTATTATTATGTATAGTCTTATAGGTAGTTTAATATAGAGTTCAAGTTATATGATACTGAGCAGTAGGTATTACAAATTAACAAATTACGATTAGGTATGTCCTAGCAGGTGCATATGACAAACAAAATAAGTAGCTTGTAATTTTGCCCCCATATTACATTTATTATTTATATAATATGAACATACATTATGAACATATTTCTAGCATAGATTATTTTCCAAAAGAATCTTGGCCATATTATTATACATAATTATTTTATATTGATGTAATATAATAATTACAATTTATGTTAAGACATTTTATAATTTAGTCATATAATATAATTTTGGATTTTGTATATTATAATATGTAATATGTTCTACGTATTCGTGTAGCTATAAATATAGACTGAATAGTGTTCTTGTAACCACTACACACACACACAAAGTACTTGAAATTATTAAGATTTAAATTTACTTGAATGAAAAATATATAGATACAAAAATCGAATATCAAAAATTGAAAATTTTAAAATATATTGATGTACATCATCTTATAGTAGGCCTAGGTATAATTATATAATTATATTATTTTAGCTGACGCCTTCTTAAACAGGTACTGGCCCTACATTTTCGCTAACTACTCCTTGCGGCTATGCTTCATATTATATGGGCCTTGAGCATTTTTAAATTTTTATTCAAATTAATTTTAAATTAGTTATTTTTTTTTATCCAATAATTCTTAATTTAACCAAGTTATAAAAAATATATTGGTTAAATTTAACTTAACTTATTTTTTTTTAAATTAACTCAACTTAACAAGTTAGAAAAAATGGGAACTTGCCCTGCTTTGATTATTTATATAATGTGCATTGTGTTATCCTTATAATCAAAACAATAACATTAACACTAACAGCCTCAACGTTCAGAATCTAAAAATATATAGTAACATAGTTATATTAATCATCGGTTGTTAGGGGTTGTCAACCTAAAAATTTTCACTTAAAATTACTTTATAAAATTTATTTTATCCTTGTTATTGTTTGGTTGATCATAGCAACTGTAACGTGAAATCGGTCAGATAAATACAATTATATTTTACGTTCCCGGTGTTGACACAATGATACATTATGTTGCACACGAATTATCGGAAAGACTCATATAGTTATAACACATAGGTATGTCAATATCAAAGTACCAAACATGGCAAAAAAAAATATAAAAATATATTTAGTATATATCAGTCCCATAAGGTACAGTATAATAATACTAGAAGTTAAATATAGTAACTCTTTCAAGATTATTAAAAATATACAAATACTAATAACAAATGTATAGGATTATTGCATTACTTATTACATTAATGAGACTATTATATAAATAATTATTGATCATTTTAGTATTATAGCTTTATATTGTATCATTTAACTACACAATATTTACATAATACATTATAGATAAGGAAAGAAGAAAATATGTATTGTTGGGGGCAACGCTTTTACAGTCCCATATTAATTATTAAATTATATTCCTTTAATGGAACCACTCTATCATAATCGATATTGACCTTACACAACCCATAAGTTATAATCTCATTCAATTATAACAAATGACAGCCTTGTAAATAAAACCTGGTTGTCCTTCTAGAATTTGGCAAACATAGTAAATTAGCACTAGAAGCGATAGAAACTAAAATAGTTTCATTTCTATGAAAACAACAACTTTCAACCGACTACACTCAAAGACACTTGCAAAATCACGAGTCCTCCATTTCTAAGAAACCTACATAGTATATAGGAGGACCAAGAACACAGAATATTCAGATGTACCAGAGCTGTTAAGACCAGCGCACCTTCCGCCACTCAAGACACACATACTCTTATACAACTACTGTTAAATTTATATTCATTAGAAATAAACACTATTAAATTGTACTGTTAGAATTGACTTCAAGTTATTTAAAATCATCAATCTTTGGATCACTGACGGTTCCATGTACTACAGAATGTATTTGTATTTATATATTGTTAACTCGCAACGGGCAACCCATTACACATAATATCAATAGAATACCAAATTACCTTTCGAGCAGTATCGAAGTCCTGGACTAACTTCAGAATCACTCAAATTTGTGAACCGTTTGTACCTCAAAAACCAATGATTTTTGGGAATTGTGAAAACAATGAAAAAGCTGAAAAGAATCACAGAAATATGATGAGTATAAATGTTCCAAATAACAAAAAAAAGTAATTAAATACAAAGTCAAAGCACAGAGCTCGGTACGTTAAGCAATGATTGCATATTTGCATTGGGTGAATTTACTTGCTGCTTATTGACTTACTAATGTGAGCGTGTAGTAACAAGACCAATTTGTTACATTCGAGGTATAAAGCTCGATCAGTCGCGATTACTATTAAAATTTATAGCCACTAGCACACCAAGTGGTTTTCCCAGACACGTCGATTACGCGAGGACATTTCAATTGTCAGAGAGTAAAGCAGCCAGTGAGTAGTCAGCCAAACGTAGGGCCGATGTCAACAACGCTCGCGGGTACCTAAGAGCAGCACGTAAACTTGGCCTGTTGCGTTGAGCGAGTTCAATGGGAGTGAATAAACTTGACAGCGCGAGCAGTGCTAGCGAGTAAATTTGACCAACGGTTCAGCAATCAACTACCTGCCTAGGTACAATAGAACACGACTTACCAGATCAAGGAATAAGTAGTAATACGAGTTATGACTTCTGTCGTTGAGCAAATGTATCGTGTTCTCTGCAGTCCTTGTCACGTAACCCAAAATCTAAACACTTGTCAAAAATAAATGAAATATTAAATCTTATAGTACCTAGTGAGTAAATTGTTTTTTTTTTTTTGATAAATTAAAACGCACTACGTACATGGAGTAATTTGTCGATGACTACGCACGATGCTACAATATCATAATTTATAACCTATAATCTTATGTACTGCTATACCATCTTATACCAATAGTCTCAGAAAGGTGGTAAGTTTCTGCAATCGACGTGGGTAACACTGATTGACGACCAACACTTCTACGCTACCGATTCCCGCTACTGACCATTTTTCATCACAAAAAAAAGGTTGGTTTCCTGAAATGTCCCATAATTATTATTAAAAAAAAAAAGGGGGATAAGTGGATGTCGCACTGCTGTACAGTATGTTACGAGTGAGTTGCTGTATAATGGATGGTATTAAATTTGAATTCAATGATATGATATCATTATATACAAAAACGATTCTGAGCTGAGACGGTTTGCCAGTGTGGATATTTTATTTTATATTTACATTGTTATTTCATATTTTTAATAGGGTAGCTGGTTAGTTGAATTGATATTATAAAATTACAACATAATAACTAAAATCGTTATTCTAAGTAATTTAATATTTAATTTTGTTCAAATTTTATCATAATATAGCTATAAAAAAAAACTGTGAGTTTATATTTTTGATATTTTTTAGTTACAGAATAACCTACTAACGTAAAGCCTTATTTGAAATTTTCAAGCTTTTTGACGGAACAAAAAAATTTTATTGACATTTATAGACAAAAAAATACTAATAACTGTAAATAGAATATGTCCGTAAATAGCTCATTACAATACAAAATATTTTGAACATTTATCTTGTATAGGAATTGATAAAATAAACATATGATATAAATTTCAAGTATCTTCAGTTATTCGTTTACGAATTACAGCAAAATAAAAAAAAATTGCCACATGAGAAATCGAGTGAATTTCCAATGTTGTAAACAATTGAACTCAAACGCTTATAAAAATGTAATTTAACTTTCAGGAAGACATTTTTTTTGTTAAGGATATAGGCAAACTTATTAAGGATCTTGAATTAAATTTTCAAATCTTAGATTTAAAAGGAAAAATTTTTATGAATTTCTAACTGAAAATAATTTACACATTTTCGTGATTTTTACGTATTTTGCTAAAATTTGAACTTAAATGCTTAAAAAAAAAAATTGTGACTACAGATTTTTAATATTTTTCAAGAGTCATTGTAACAATATATTGGAATCCTTGTATTAAATTTTCAAGCTTTTTTACCCAACAAATAAAATTTAATTGACATTCATAGAAAAAAAACCTAAAAAAATAGGAAACTGAGTAGGTAGGTATGTCCGTAAACAGTTCAAAACAATTCAAAATATTTTGAAAATTGTAGCGTCTGTAGAAAAAGCTAATATAAACAACCAGTGAAAATTGCATGTATCTGTGGTTTTTGTTTTAAAGTTATACCAAAATCCAAAATCGATTTTGCTGAAAACTGATTTTGTGTAAGAATTCCCGTTTTATCTTAATTTTTTTTTGTTTTTCCCTACGCATTTGAAAACTATTAATATTATTTTGCTTTTCACCCTTTAAATTATCAACTAGATTCATTTTCCTATCAGTAAAGATACTGTTGAAAAAAATCGAAGTAGTTTTATCTTTATTGCACTAAGGTCTAACACTATACTTAGTGCAATAAAGATATACTACTACTATACTAATACTTTTGTATAAAACTCGCTTATGTTATGTCTATGTTATCGACGTTATCGTTAATCTAATAGGCCATAGCAATTTGTTCTATATAATTGTGTATTTATAGGTGTATGATTGAATTATATGGGCAAGTGTCAGTTGACGTTTGTGTGCTAACTTTTGCGTGTTATAAATTTGTCCGTGATCTGTTAAATCAACTTAAGTTTTTAAAGAATTATAAAATGCCGAAAATTTCACAAACTAAAAATACGTTTTAGAATTCGGCGAAAATGTTTTTTCAACAGACGGTTCTATTCTATTTTGTAAGATCTGTGAAGTTAAAGTGAATTGAGAAAAGCGATTTACGGTTACTCAACATGTAAAACGAATAAACATGAGCGGTTGTTAAATCGTCAACGAAATCGCATCACGGTATCAATTTTTTCTAGACATTTTCAGAAGAGGATTATGATTAAAAAATTTCGCAGTAAGTTGTCGTATCAAATTTTCAGTTGCTAGATCGTCATGTGTAACATAAAATAGAAATTATTCATTTTTTTTTTACAAATTTTTTGAAAACATATTATGTACCTGATATATATTTTAACGATAAAATGTTATACATTTTATACAGCTCATAAAATAAGGCATTCATGGTTTAAAAATATGCGGAAAATGATTGAATTATGGTAAAAAAATATTATTCATAGGTACTTTTAGTAATATTGGCTGACAGACCACCTCAGCTAAGAATTGTTTTCCTACAATGCAGCAAAGGGATACTCACTAGCCTATATTTTTTTTAAATTTTCATTTTAAATTCAATGCACGAAATTAGATATTTTTACAAAGAATAACAATTTTAGTTATTTTGTTGTAATTTAAAAATGTATTCTTGGCTATATTATTATATAACAAATTAGTATACAGTACTATACACACAATGACCTTATGTCAGACATGTTATATATGTTAAACAATATATTATTAATCTTTATATTGTACATGCACCTCATATTTAATAGTAGGTATTTGCTCCTATTTTAGCATACTGTTTTTAACAAAGATACATTGGCTCGACTTTTCTATAAAAGAATTTTAAGTTTAAATTTTGACAAATTTACGAATAATTGTTGTTTATAACAATTTGTAGTAATTTCTAAAAATTAAGATGTTCACTTTTTATACCTAAGATTGAAAATTGAAACAATATTTCTTATAAAACTGAAATCTAAAAATCTAAAAATATGTAAACAGTTCTTTTTTTATATTAAAAGTTTAAATTTGGACAAAAATAGATATTTAAAAACAAAGAATTAACAATTTTTGATATTTTGTTGTAATTTAAAAATACATATTCTGGGTATACTATGATATAACATAGTAGTATACGCACAATGAAATTTTCAAATTCAACGTTTTAAATAAAATCATAAGCCGCAAAAATTAATTCTACATACTGCATAACTAATAGTAAATCATTTAGAAATTAAATACAAGTAAAACTATAAGTTATTCAAAAAAAATAAGGGTAAAAAATATTTTAAAAATACATAAAAAAAAAAATACATTTTTTTTTAACAATGTTGTTTTTAAAGACTAGAATTAAGTAATAGTAAAACTCGTAGTAGTAAAAAAATATTGCGCCTATAAATAAATATTTTAATTGACATTTCTTCAACTAAAGAAATGTAAATGTTTATAAATGGCTCAAAAAGATTCAAAATACTTGGAACTATAATACAAAATATTGATGAAAATTTCAAGTATCCAAGGTTAGTCGTTTTTGAATTACAACAAAATAAGGAAATAATTTGATGAGAATTTAATAATTCATGGGTAATCCATTTAATTTTAAATTTAAACACTATAAACAATTAATGTGATATTAAGGTATACAAATTATTGTTTTTTTAAAGGCAAAAAATCTTTTTTATTTTGTATTAAATTTTGAAATCTTACACATGAACAGAACATTTTTTTTGCAAATTGTTGTGATTTTTACATATTTTTTTAAAATTCAAAATTTAGGTGCTCATAAAAATGTATTATGAATTAATTATTATTTTTAATTACACTCATAACAATATGTTTACAAATCATAATAATGGGATGTGGGTTGGTAAACAAAATTGTAATTAAAATATGCAATAATATGCATAATACTAAAAAAATGTGAAATAAAAAATAGATTATGTTTATCAACAGGAGGTTAATAATGTATTATAATATATTGTTATTATTTTATTTTTGTAACATAGCTTACAACACAAATTAAAAGTTCAACTCAGGGCCAGAAAGGGGAGGGGAGATTTCGGCCCAAGATAATACAAAAGTACCGGCCCCACTTAGTAACTAACCAAATGTAAAATTTTAGCCAAATATTACTAAATACATTGATACAAGTTTTAAATAGCTTATTTTTATAATAGTTTACACATTGACAAAGAAGCCGAAGTACCTACCTATATCATAGGCGTGCGCAGACTCCGGTTTCAGGGGCAGCAAGAGATTAATTCGGCCCATTCTTCAAATTCATTATTAAACCCAGCCCATAGTTTTACTATTCTTGCTATTGGGTATCAAAATTAATGTTGTATTGTTTATTTGGATAAACAGTTGTACAGTAAGGTACTAAGCCACTTAAGGTGTAACTTTTCCACAAGCCTATAGTTAATAATATTATTTATAATATGATAAAATAAACAAACATTAATAATAATATAAAGTATATATTTTAAAAATAATAATTAAAGTAATAACATATGGTTGTATAGAAAACAATAAAACCTCTTATTAATTTATATATATTTATATAAATATACATTTTTTTCACAAACTTATAATACTAATCTACGCTCTATAGGTAATAAATTTTTAAATTCATCAATTACACTCTCAATATTTACAGAAGAAGTTAATTCTTGTTCAACAAATAGAAACAATAATGCATTTAGTCTATCTTGTGTCATGGTAGATCTAAGTTTGCTTTTAACAATGGTAAGTTTAGAAAAACTCCTCTCACAACCACAACTCGTGACAGGGATAATAACAAACATTTTTAAACACAGAAAAAAATTATTAATAATATTTGATCGATCGCATTTGTTTAACCAATCAAGCCACTTATAAACAGAACCAGAGCAAGTACCTTTAGGAGTATCTTCTAATTGTTTCAAAAGAGTTATCTCAGAAATTAATGATTCTTTAGAAATATGGAAATATTTATTCAATAGGTCAAATTCTGTGTTATAATTTTCCATTTTAATATCCAAATTCACAAGATTACCTATTATATTTATTATGTCTAATGTTTCTTGCTTAAATCTTAAGTCCAGTCCATTTATTAATGTATCTAAAGTTGTATTGTATACATTCACTCTCATTTCATCAAACTTAGTTTTAAAAATATGCTGTGTTTGGGTAGCATTATCTATTTTTTTAGATATTTTCCTATTTTTAATAGGAGGTATAATAATATTATGATTAATACAAACATTTTCTGTATTTTTAAAAATTAATTCAAATTCATCATATGAATCTCTCATTGAAATTAGTGAAGACTTAAGAGATTGAATATGTTTAACTGCAGATAAAAGATCTAACTTTGGAGTTTGTAATGAAGAACTTACTTTTAAAACTAGTTGTAAAATAGGTTGCATCATATTCATACAAAAAATAAAATTGAATGATTTGATTTGACTTTTAAGTCCTAAGCCCTTCATTTTTACATCTGGCAGCAAACTCTTTTTTGTTATTTCGTCTAACGTTTTTAATAATGCTCTATAGTTATGTTTAATAGCATTTACTGCCTCTGAGCGACATGCCCACCTTGTTGTTGAGCATAAAATATGATAATAATATTTACGATTAAAAATCATGGCTATTTCTTTTTATAGTAGACAGGTCTATTAGTCTTATACCACGGTTATCTACGGAGTAGATAACCGTGCTTATACTGATAAATTCTATAATCATAAAATATTCATATCTATACTTGACCAAAAAAAAAAAAAATCATTTGTGGAAATATAATTTTACCGAGGCCCATTATTTAATATTTGCCGGCCCCGGTAGCCCCAAATAAAGTCCAGGGGCAGCATATGCTGCCTCTGCTGCCCCCGTGCGCACGCCTATGACTTATATGGCTATAAAACACAATACTAGTGAATAATTTGAATTATTAAAGTTACAATAGTTTTATATTTAATAAGTCTTATTCATTAATTGTGTGTTATAAGACTTGAGACTTGAGTACTTTAAGAACTTCATTATTATATATTTTGTTTAGAACATACATTGTATTAATATGAGCTAAAACCTTCTAGTTCACTTTATAAACAACAAGAAGAAAATCAACTCACAAAATCTATATACATCTTTTTATTTTCTAAACATTTATTTCTATAATTGCAATTTTGTAAGTTAATATTTGATCTAATTTTTATTAAAAATTTGGTATTATCATGTGGAACCAATGATTAGGAGGATGTTATACAAACATTGGTTGTGTCCATCTTAAATATTGCATAACATAGCAAAATTTACTCTCACCAGAACATGTATTGATGTATAGCCCTGTTAGATTAAAAATTAGAGTGAATTTGCTCTCATATGATATTTTAAGGTAAGATTATAGGCAATCATCTATAATATTATATAATACTATCAATTATCTAGGCAATTTCATTGGCTTTTTATTTTAAAGTGAGTTATGAGTATTTAAAAATTGTAAATTGTTTGTACATCTTAAAATACTCATAACACGCTTGAAAATTAAAATATAATAAAATGTTTAACTAACGGAGCTTAATATGTTCTGCTCAAAGTACAATTTGCTATGTGACGCACTTGCAAAGTTGTAATATCGGTGTAACGTTCTCTCGACAATAAGATATGATAACTGTTTCTGTGTAAACTTACTTGCGAAATGGCACAGCGTTTTCTTGAATTTCGATGCTAGAGTAAAGATTGCAACTGCGACAAACGGCTCACCTTGTGCGCAGCGTAACCTTAGTGGACGGGACCTGCAAAAATAGTACTTATTGCTTTAGAAGTTTAGAGTTAAACTGTTTACAGTTTTCTATTACAACGTCGATGTACAAAACAATGCGTGTATTATCCGAAAAACGCAAAACCACGAATAATTCCCGTGGCACGCGGGATAAAGTAGCAATTTAAATTCATTCAATGCGACGTCGTATAAAATCGGCAATAATATTATGTATACGCGCTATACAAACACTCATTTTTGTTTATAATAATTGATATGAACTATGGAGGCGCGGAGTGATAGTAGCTCCTCCATAATGACCGATATGACAGCTGGTTATCGATTAAACAGGTCGCGCTGCGTATGCGAGGATTGCTATTGTATCTGGCGTACTAAGTACCTATAGGAATTATTCGTGGTTTTTTCATTTTTTTGAAAAATACAAGCATTATTTTGAACCACGACCCTTCTTAGATTTCATAGCGGGTACGATTGGGTACGTATTTATACATGTGCATGTTTCATTAAAATATATTATTTATTGTTGTGTAAATTGTTAAATATTATACAATCCGTTAACAACATATCTAGTTATCTTATACCTATATATAATATTTGTGTGTTCATGCTAAGTATAATGCACCATAAACATCTCTTCTCTTGAACGATCGTTTTATACCGATTTGTACCTGTCGTTACACACTCAAATTTGTTTCTTAAGAATGTAGAATGTTTTTTGAAATATACCACGTACGAACATATATTATAGATGTGTAATCGTACAAGGTACAAAGTATAAAATTCAAAAAGGGTGTTGTTACAAAATATTTTATAAAAATGTAGGTACCTATACCTTTTTATAATTAAATTTTCAAAATATTTTGACTTGTTGAAATTATTGTTCAACACAGCTATTTTAAATGTTAACTTTTTTTAACCCGTTGAAATTAACTTAAATAAATCAATTATTTTTTTCTAAATTGAAATTAATATAACAAAAAATGTATATTTCTTTTAATACATAAGTTGAATTTACATAACATTTATTTTTTTTTTTTTAATGAATTTTTTTTTGCATGTTATTACACAACGCATATTTTTCCATTTTATCTTAAGTTCTTTAACTAATTAAAAAACTAAAACATAAAATATTTAATAGTGACAGTTTTTAACCATAATAATTTAAAATAATATACAAATAATTAGAAACTATGTATTAAATTTTCAATTTTCTCGACCGATCGAAAAATTATAAAATTTTAAACTCTAGCCAATGTCTTACAATAATGTGTGTTTTTTGTGAGTTTTATTCAAAAGATATTGTTATTATTAAAAAGGTAGCCAGTAAGTTGAATTAATTATATTATTATTATAACTTTAGAAGTTTCAAGAATTCACAAATAATATTTTTAAATTAAAAGAAAATAATTAAAAACGGTTATTCTTGATTATTTAAGATGTAATTTCGTCCAAACTTAAAATAACTATAAACAAAAAACGGTGAAAATGTTATAAGTTTTAACTACAAAATAATTTTACATTTTAAATTTAATAGGTACATTTAGTTAAAATTTGAACTTTAAACGCTCATAAATACTTAATTTTACTTTCTGGTAGGCTTATGAAGAATCTTGTATTAAATTTTCAAAGCATAGATTTAAAAATAAATTTTTATGCATTTCTAACAAAATAATTTACACATTTCCGTAATTTTACGTATTTTGTCAATATTTGAACTTTAAACGCTTATAAAAATTGTGACTACGGATTTTTAGATTTTTCATCTTCCTTTGAAACAATATATTAGCCTTATATTAAATTTTCGAGCTTTTACCCAATTAATACAATTTTATTAATATTTATAGAAAAAAAAAATGTGTGTATGTGTAGCAAGGATTTGTCACTAAAAATATCGGGTGGTCACCCATCTAGGAGCTATAGTGACATCACCAGCGTACACACCGAAAGGGTTTCGTAACTGAAGCATTTTCTGCTTCATACCCAGCCACAAAAAAAAATTTTTTACGATTCACTGCAACATAAAAATGAATACAATTTTTTATTGTAATGAATTGTAAATAAATATTTTTAGATTCTGAGCGGAGCGATTAATGATGTGTGTTTTTTTAATTTTTTAATTTTTTTTTTGTAACCTTTTAGGACAGTAAACATTTTCTTCAATATAGTACCTTTTCTGATAAGAAAGTGAATCTAGTTGGTACTTTGGGGAGTTAAAAGTTAAAATTTCACAGTAGTTTTCAAAAGCGCCGTGAAAAACAAATGAAAAATTAAGGAAAAAGCGTGAATTTTTACGCAAAACCGATTTTTGACAAAATTGATTTTGGTTTTTGAAGTAACTCTAAAAGAAATGTCAGTATATATACATGAAATTTTGACCGAATGTTTATATTAGTATTTTCTACACACCATAGCGTTTTCAAAATATTCTGACTTATTTAGAGCTGTTAACGGACATTTTCAGTTTCCAATTCACATTTCCAGTATGTCAATAAAATTTTATTTGTCGGGTAAAAAATCTTGAAAATTTAATAGTAGGCTTCTATAATATAGTTACGAAGGCAGATGAAAAATATTAAAAATCCGTGGTTACAATTTTTTTTTGTAGGTAATCAAAGTTCAAATTTTGACAAATTACGTAAAAATGACGAAAATGTGCAATTTTTGTTTTGAGTTAGAAATTCATAAAAATTTTTCTTTTGAAATCTAAGGTTTGAAAATATAATACAAGATTCCTCATAAGTATGCCTAATTTATCAATAAAAAAATGTTTATAAGCAAGTCAAAATAAATTTTTATATGAGCGTTTTAAGTACAAATTTTTACAACATTAGATATTCACTCGATTTCTCATGTAGCGATTTTCTTATTTTGTTGCAATTCCAAAACAAATAACTGTAAATGCAAGAAAATTTCACTGAATGTTTATATAAGCATTTTCTATACACCATCTAATTTTGAATATATTTTGGCCTTTTTACGGACCATTTCAATTTTCATCTTTTTTAGTTTTTTTTTATATAAATACCAATAAATGTTTATTTGTTGTGCCAATAAAATTGAAAATTTAATACAAAGCTCCTGATATATTGTTACAATAGCAATTGAAAAATATTAAAAATACATAGGCACAGATTTTTTTTATAAGCATTTAAAGTTCAAATTTTGACAAAATTCATCAAAATCTCGAAAACTATCAATCATTGTAATTAAACAATTATAAAATGGTCAGTTTTTATAACTCAGGGTTGAAAATTTATAACAGATTCTAATAAATAGTACATACTGTAAACAAAAAATATAAAAATATAAACAGAGTTATTTTTTACAGACATTTTAGTTCAAATTTGGACGAAATTACATATTAAAATCAATTTTAATGAGTAAAAGTATATATATTATAATATTTTTCTAGCATCACTGATAATTTTAGGTTAATAATTAAATAATATGAATAAGTGTAAATGAGTGTATTGTATATACCATTCATAAATATGTAGAGGTACCTATTTGTCTTCTAAAATATATACATAAGTACAAAACCGTTATTAATATTTTTTATTATCCATCAGTATTGCAATTGTTATCGACCCTCTGTAAGACGGTGGCGGCTGATAGCTTGTCGCGCACAATCCACATAATATGTATTGTATAACTCACAATTCATAGCAAACACAATTAAACAAAAATAAAAACGATGAACGAATAATAAGTAGGACCAGAATTTAAATGCACTTAAAACCATACAAATGTGTTCTAAAAAATAACCAAAAATGCCCGTAAAAAATGTATTTTACCACAAAAATGACCTTAAAAACACCGTTTATTTTTTTTTTTATACAATTTGAAATTTATAAATAAGATATAATTATTATTATTTTATTAAAAAAAAAATTTTAATTGATGATTTGATACGCATTTGTTTTGGCCGTTGAGGGGAAATATTATTCATTCAAATCATAAAAGTGAGCCGTCACGCGACACCTGGCAGATGTGAAACATCGACATTATTTTGTAAAAGTTGTATGCAGAAAAGAACAAATTGGGATAGGTACTAAATATGTCATAATGATAAAAGAAATAATAACAATCGCACAGTCGATTGCGCATAGCGAAGTGTTGCCACACCGTACACACGACTGCATAAAGACTATATATATATATATACATATATATCATCATGTAACGTCGCCACGCCAGAAATCGGTTTTACGTGTGGCTATAGATGTTTCACATCATGTTTCACATCAACAAATTATATAATTTAATTTAGGTAAAATTAAAACTCTTAGAAGGCCAATTTTACTTACCTACTAAATTTAGGGGTGTCGCATCTAAGTCAATAATAAATTAAGATAAAATAAAAACTGAATTGAAAAATAAAAATTGACAATGTGTATGGAAAAATCTGATAAACCTACTAAAATATCAAAAAATTATTTATCTTTAAATAATTTTTTGAATTGGCTAAATCTTATCGTATATTGCACAAATATGTATTTAAAACCAATAAGATGACCCAATAATGCTAAAAATGAACTAATGTCGAAATATGCAAAAAAAAAATGCAAAATAAAATGTGTAGCTTTGAAACCTTCATTACATGAAACAAATAGATGTACCTACTTAGAGAGCATAGTGTAAGATTAACCAAAGAAATACGCACTTTGCAATGAAATCCGGGTACTACTAATAAGTAATAAGTAGGGCAGTGACATTATTGCATTAAAACACTACATTTTTTATATTTCTTTCCACGAATGTCATTGAAATGTTATCCGTTGGGTCAGAATGCTTGAAATTTTAGTACTAGACTCCTTACACATTGTTACAACATTTAACATTTAAAAAAACAAGATTTCTCAAAATACTGAAATTAAAAATCTAAAAATATATATACACAGTTTTTTTTTATTGATATTAAAAGTTTAAATTTGAAAAAAAATAGATATTTGAAAAAAAAGAATAATAATATTAATTACCTATTTTTTTGTAATTTAAAAATGTATTCTGTGTATACTATTATATAACATAGTAGTATAATATGCACAATGACATTTTCAAATTCAATGTTTCAAATAAAATTATAAACCACAAAAATTAATTCAACTTACTGTATACCTAATAGTAAATAAATAACATTAATATAATAATATAGTCTGACAGGCTGTCTTCATTCAGAATAGTTTTTTGTTTGGATTGTTTTATCATTCAATTTAAATTTAACACATTTATTAAAGTTACCACTTATCCATCTTTTTAAACATAGAAGTCAGCATTAAACAATAAAAATAAAAATATATTTAAATTAATAAATTGTATTATATATTAAATACAAAAACGATTAAAGGTTACAACTAGATACATATATAAAAAGTATATATAATAATTTAAAATTGCTACCATCAAAATGTTTAATGTTTATATATAATCTATTTTTAATAATTTTGAGTTCTTCTTACATATTAATTTACAATATTATATGTTGTAAGATCAGTCAACAATTAATTGTTAAATAAAAATAATAATTGTTATTTAAAAGAAAGTTTTACAATTTACAATTTTCTTTTAAATTATATTTTAATATTATATTTTCATTTGTCGTGACATATATTATTATAGACAACAAAAAAGGTTTAAGATTAATAACTACTCAAATCTTATATACAATTATTGTTATTATTAATATTTTAATATTTGAATTTAAATTAATTTACTTATCTCATTGGGTAGGTAGGTACTTAACAATTAAAAAGTATGTATATTTAGAAATTAAATACAAGTAAAACTATGTGTTATTCAAAAATAATAAGGGTTGTTGTTTTTTCTTTTTAAAAATGATAGTTTAATAGTTTCTGCCTTATAGGGATCCTACATATAGGTTTGGTTAAGTTGACCTAACGAAAAAATTAAATATATTTTCAAAAAAAAGTATAAAAGTATGACAAAAATTAACATAAACTAGGTATAAAATTAAATAATTAATTTTAAATCAATACTACATATCTTATTATTTAAATTACAATTTATAACTATAGCATAATAAACATATTAAAATGCTACAAATGAAAAAATTGAATTGAAAAAAAGTAATAAAAGCATTAACATAAAACAGCGGAAAAATTAAAAATAATGTGGTTTTTTCGTAAAAAGAATGACACGGAACAAATTTATGTATACAAATTCGATTTCTAGTATTTCATACTACACTAGTACCATATGTGTACTTATTTATTTAAAGTAAAGTATATAATTACAACTATCGCTTAGTGATACATCTAACATAGAGGTATGAAACATCATTAGATAATCAATAATAATGTGTGAAAAAGTAGAAAATAGAAAATAATAAGAAAATATTAATGATATAAGTGAGGTATACATTAGAAATACAATATTACCTATTTCACTATTATAGGAAAAATCAACATTGAATCTTGATTTACAAGACCCATTAATCAAAATTGGAATGTTACACAGAAGGTATTAAACTGCTTAGTTCTATAACCAAGGACTAAAGAGTTAAATTCATTAATAATACTTAGCAATTCATAATACCATTCAATATTTCAAAATTGACAAACATCTGATTAATTCTCTGATCTACAATGTCTGAAATATTTTATTGATGAAAGGTGAATAGGAAGAGTTTTTTTAACATTGGTCATCGCAAATAACTGAATTAATAGCAAAAACCACAAACAATAGAATCCAAAAAATTGCTCAAAAATATTGGTTCAGTGACATTCAATACTTGTTGAGAATGCCTCATATTATGTAAAAAAATAAAAAATAAAGTTCTACAGGTTACTGAAAAATTTGTATAACACATTTTGAGAATACTAAAGGGAACTTTGGAACTGCATAACAGTATATTTTTAAGAGGAATCTTTAAGGAGGAGGCTGTGCCGACCAAATAAAAATTATAAATAAAATTCAAAATGCATAGTATTCCACTGACAGATTAAATGGCCTACTGATGATATAAATAATTTTTAATGATTTGGAAATTGGAAAATTATTTTTGAATGCAAAATTAAACATGGTGATGCCAGGTAAGGTGGTAAAATCATCAATATGATCTCAGCGATGAGGCTGAATTGTATGGAAAACATAGGCAGAAGCAGATTCTAATGATGGACCCAGATTTAGTGTTAATGATGACTTCCAAAATTATAGTATTAAAATAATGTTCTTACAAAAAGAAAAATTTGACAATGTTGATCCAGAGTTAGAAGATTATGGAATTATTGAAGATCTGAATACAGCATGCTAATTTAAAAACATGACTTGTCAAGTATTACGTGTTGAGTTGATTTTCTCTCATTTTCTTACCCATTGACTTCTAAACAAAACAAACATTTATTTGGTATTTAATATTATTTGTTAAATAAGATGTTTAAAACAAACTTACATCAATTGTTTTTATAAAATATGAAATAATCAAAAAAATTCAATAAACCAACGAATATAATAGGGTAGAATTAAATTACTAGCTAGACAAATTGTTATTTATTCTTCTAACCATACCTTAAAAAAATCCACTTATATTGTTAGGGTTTGATTAATCTATCAACTTTTCTATTTGCCACCTTGAACAGTTTATACAAATCAACATTAATTTCATTTAACATTTGATTAGGAAGAATAAACCAGACCAGTGGTTCTCAAAGTGTGCACCGCGCTGCTGTATAGTTTTATACGAACCAAAAATTAATAAAAAACCCAACAATGGCGATGATGGAAACGATTACGATTATGTAAATACAAATGTACTAATTTATTATTGTTTCTTACTATCTTTTAACGTTAGCTTCTACACAAACAACTTTTCTTCTTTTCTTCTTGGCAATAACTTCTGTGTCAACCAGCAAGAGAATGTGGACCATCCAAATTCACCTATATTTTAGATAAACAAAATTGTAACTTCTTATTTAACAATCCAAATGTGATTTTTAAACACATTAATACAAGCATTCTAAATAGATTATTTCTATATTACTATTTATAAATTTCACTAATTAACAATTTCATTTTGCATTTAATTTTATATTTAAATATTACTTAATTAAAATTAAGAAATATTCCAAAAAAAGTTAATAAATGTATATGTAGCGCAAGCATATCTCTATAAATATATGTACATAACAATCGCATACAACGATCGGTGTACATGATCAATAGTCTAAATAATGCTACAGTAGTAGTTAGTATATTAGGTACATAAACATGATCAGTATTACAATTTGGGAAAACAAATTAACTCCGCCTAACCATTTTGAGTTTGGATGTTATCATCAGAGAATACATATATACACGGCAATAAGTTATTTTATACACGGTAGTAACTACCTACGAGACATTCCTTCTTTTCTTAAATACGGTATGTAAAAAGTCCCTAAAAAAACTTCAATTATCAAATTTGTCTGATCATGGTACGCATCAGTGTTAGGTAGTCAATGCTTTAACACCTAGGTATTTGTTATTTTATCCTTAACATTCCTACCTAGGTGGGAGTAGTTACTAAGAAAAGTGTGTAATAGCATAAAGCATAAATTAAAAATCAGGAGGAAAGAAAAAAGGCGAATGATTAAATTTTATTGTTAACTGTGCAGTAAAGTGTTATATTAATAGAGGGAACGCCGTCAAAATTCAGCAATGTCATCATAACGGACGTACAAAATAAATCACTTAGAAACCTAACTTATAATAGTATAATGTAGTAGGTATACATACTCGCACAAATCACTGTTCCGTCAGTATTATAATTAATGGTGTTCAGTACATATATGACTGTTTCAGACATATATTTGAAAGTCAGACATACTTTAAAATACTGTAACAAAAAACACATTCAATGCGCATGTGGTATAATAAATAAACACTTCTTAAAAGATAATGAATACAACGTGTATAAAGGTTATGCTCCCTACATGTTTTTGAATTAAATTTTATAATAACTCAATGCAATGTTTATGTAAATATATGTACATATTTTTTTTTAGATTAAGAAATATATATAGATTTTGTGGAAAAGCTGCTACAAAAAATGGGTGATTTGTTATAAATATTGTAATGGTTTTTTCTTTTATAGTACCTATTAATTGAATGGCGAAATTAAACTACTAAAGCCTTAGTACATTAATATTTTCAGTTTTTAAAAGATTTTCTATAGCATTAAATAGTAACTTAGTTATGAACAATACCATGATATAATGAAGTGATATAAAATGTATAGTATAGTATGTAGTTTAATATACTTTGTATCATATATTTAGGAATGTAGCATTCAAATTTGTTAGGAAAGTTGTTACAAGAATGGGTAATGTGTTATGAATATTATTTTACTTATAGTTAGTTAATATATTTACTATGATATTTTATACATACTGTTCATTATAATATTTTTTATCTTTATTTTATTTACTATTCATAATGTATTTTTCATGATAATTACATAAAAATAAAGCTCATTGTAAGTAAGAATAATATTTTTTCTTTTGTTTAATTAAACTACTCTACAATAAAATAAAATAAAATGTAAAATAAAATAAAATAAAATATAAAATATAAAATCGGGCAATAATATGTATACGCGCTATACAAACACTCATTTTTGTACATAATAATTGATATGAACTATGGAGGAGCTACTATCACTCCGCGCCTCCATAATGACCGATATGACAGCTGGTTATCAATTAAACAGGTCGCGCTGCGTATGCGAGGATTGCTATTTTATCTGGCATGCGATAGGAATTATTCGTGTTTTTGCATTTTATGGAAAATACATGCATATTTTGACCCTTCTTAGATTTCATAGCGGGTACGATTAGATACGTATTTATGCATGTGCATGTTTCATTAATATAATATATTCTTTATTGTTGTGTAAATTGTTAAATATTATACGATTTGTTAAGTTAACAATATACAGTGGAACCTCGATGACTCGAACCTCTATAAGAAGAATTTTCGATAATTCGAAGGAATGCCTTGGCCTCGGCCTTACAATATATGATATGTGTGATACATTTTCTCGATAATTCGAATTTCTCTATAAGTCGAAATATTTTTAGTCGAATTTTGGCTTATAACTCGAATTTATATTATAATCATGAAGAATAAAGATAGTGCAGTCCCTAGATTCTTCATGATTATAATATAATTACATATAACACGTACATACCTTGATAACTCAAAGGTCAAATAACCAAGTGTATTATTATAAATAACAATAATCGTAATCGAATACCGATTAATATTATCAATCTAATCTTTACCTAATGCTTAAAAGGTACAGTTATAAATTCAACGATATAATACGATATGTCTATATCTCCGATAAATTACGTTTATCTACTACGTACATTTATTGTCCATTTATTATTAGTAAAATTATGCGTCGATTGAACTACGAAATGTATACGTTAATATTTAATATAATGCTGTCACAGCAAATGTTCATAAGTCGAATTTTTATTCCGTCCCATACCGATTCTAAGGCACTGTAGAGGTGGGTATACCCAGTGATGTATTGCTAAAATTATTCGTGGGTATACGCAAGGTTCGGTCGGCCCTTCTTAGATTTCATAGCGGGTACGATTAGATACGTATTTATGCATGTGCATGTTTCATTAATATAATATATTCTTTATTGTTGTGTAAATTGTTAAATATTATACGATTTGTTAAGTTAACAATATACAGTGGAACCTCGATGACTCGAACCTCTATAAGAAGAATTTTCGATAATTCGAAGGAATGCCTTGGCCTCGGCCTTACAATATATGATATGTGTGATACATTTTCTCGATAATTCGAATTTCTCTATAAGTCGAAATATTTTTAGTCGAATTTTGGCTTATAACTCGAATTTATATTATAATCATGAAGAATAAAGATAGTGCAGTCCCTAGATTCTTCATGATTATAATATAATTACATATAACACGTACATACCTTGATAACTCAAAGGTCAAATAACCAAGTGTATTATTATAAATAACAATAATCGTAATCGAATACCGATTAATATTATCAATCTAATCTTTACCTAATGCTTAAAAGGTACAGTTATAAATTCAACGATATAATACGATATGTCTATATCTCCGATAAATTACGTTTATCTACTACGTACATTTATTGTCCATTTATTATTAGTAAAATTATACGTCGATTGAACTACGAAATGTATACGTTAATATTTAATATAATGCTGTCACAGCAAATGTTCATAAGTCGAATTTTTATTCCGTCCCATACCGATTCTAAGGCACTGTAGAGGTGGGTATACCAAGCCGCCATTTTTCTCCTTTCGATTTGCTTATCAACTAGGTATCAGAATGTATTCACATGTAAACAAGTTATGTGTTATAATCGCATCTTAATAAAATTCGTGAATTATAATTTATAATATTCTTTGCGCATAAATATGGTGAACAATTTATTACAAATTTATTTTATTTCACTGGCCTAGCTCTACTCATTTATTATTTCTATTTTAATTGTTCGTCATATTATTTTATATATATTTATAATAAATCTTTAGTATAATTTTGGTACCAAAAATATTTATAAGTGTAATTCAATTGCAATTTTAACAAATATTGAATAGGTAGTTGAAGATAATATGGATACACCAGCAAATTTAACGAATTTAAAAACCAAAGTAAGTGCATTATTCAATGTATTAGGTACTCCTTTTGAAGGACATTGTAATCTAACTGAAATAAAACATAAGTATACACATAGGTACATACCTATATATCTTACCTAACCATTTATATTATAACCTAACCTTTACAATTAATTTATTTTTAAAATGCATATTAACCATGAATTAAGAAGATTAGGTACTAACTAAGATCTTCTTATTTCATGATATTAATTAAAATTTAAAAATATTATTTACATAGAATGTTTAGGTACTAAATTTATAATATTTTTGTTATTGCATACTCAAAAACATTTTTGTTTATTTCAATTTAATTTGTGGAAAATTAATGTAAGATGGTATTGTATTTTCAGTCCAAAGATCCACCATGTATTGAAAAACACTTAGAATCAGAAGAAAAAATTCAGCGTTTGACAGCACTGAAAAATGCTCTTATTAATAAAAAACGTTTATTACATAAACAGTTACTACAGTTACAATCAAATCCTGACTCAAAAAATACCAGTTAATTTACCATAAATTCGTGATGTAAGAAAAAGGCTAGTAAAATATGGTAGATTGTTTACGCATATTGAGCTGCATAAAGTTAAAAAAATATATGTGTAAAAACAAGAATTTTTCAATATTACCTAGTTTTATTAATTTCAGTGAAAAATATAATTATTTAATTCCTATTATTGTATTATTTTTTTTTTTATTTGTACTATTCATCAAATTTGATTGTAAATCATTCATTTTTGATATTATACTATATTTTATAGCATATATAGAGTACTTCTAGACCTATTATAGAATAGGAAACATTTTATAAATGTAATAAACACAGTTAATTATTGCAATAAACATTTATTATTAACAAATTAAGAAATACATTTTTTTTTTGCACTGGCTGTGCCATATGTCCTTTTTCTTTTTTTAGCAACACTTAATGAACTTATACTATATCCACGAATAGTAAAGAAATATTTAATTATTAAACATTTTATGTTACAGTTTTGGGTGGAGGTACAAATTGGAAAATTAATCTGTATTTCAGAAAATATTTTTTCCATTAATAGTTGTGAAGAATTATGCAAAATGAAAGATTTATGTTCCCTATAAATTACTTCACAGTTTAAAATTAACTCAATTACAGATAAGGAAGGATATGTAAGACCTCCTTTGTCCATGGATTCTGTAAAGTATTTCATTTCTAAAATTGTATTACATTCCTTGGAAGGCATAACAACTAATGTACGACATGATTCAGAAATAAATTTACTTAAATAATGTATCGCACTTCCACTTAAAAAATATAAATTGTTTAAATCTGATGAATCAAAATATGATGTTAAAGTATTGAAATTTTCAGTTTTAAATATGACATTAAAGAAATTTTTTTGGAAAACCGTAAGAGAAGTTTGATTTTGAGCACTATCAACATTTTGCTTTGTGTTCTAAAAGAAATCTATTAAGAAGTAATCACTGTCGTTGGCATAGTTGCTATGATCAATATCCGAGAGATACTGTGAAACAGAAATCCCTTTTAATGCTTGAAGGCACTGATTAGAAGTTGGAGTCTTACCAGCTTTTAGACGAATATTAGAAAATATATTTTCAAGGGCGTCTTGAGTAAATCTATGTCCCAGTACGAAGTCATAATTAAACTTCAGAAATAATATTTCACATATATCAATGAAGGATAAAGTTGTCATGATAATACCAGTATTCAAAGGTTTCCAACCTTTATCAAATTTAGTCTCTTCAATAAGATTTATTATGTTTTCTAGAAACACATACTTTGTTTCTTTATTATTTTTTGTGATACTTGTTTTTCGTACTTTACTGGATAGTAAAGAAAACCACTCGTGAATTATGCGAATAAAATGTGCAGTACTCAATGCATCTTTATGCAACACATTATTTTTAACAGCTGTTTCTAGAGCTGATGCTGTTCTTATGGAAAAGAAATTAATGGCAGCAGAAACATTCATTTTTTGAAAGTTGTCAGGATATAAAAATTCATGTTTCAAGTGACATAGAAACCATAATTCTTTTTTATTATCAGTTTCCCACTTCCATAATGTTTTAACGTGTTCTCCAGTCACAACTCGAGTAGGTAGGTCTAATTTTTCAATATATTGTGTAGGTAGTGTTATGCATTTGTTTAACATAGCATTCTTTAAGTTTTTTAAAAGGTGGCAAACATCTAATACTACAAAAACATTTGAATCATTAAATCTGAAATAATTTTGCCTAGTACCCGTTCGTTGAACTTTAACATCAAGTTTGTTCCACAGAGTTCGATTTTCTGGACCCATATCAGACCCATATGAAATTACTTGTAATCCAACATTTTTACAAGCAGACAAACATTCCTCGATAAATTGTTTCATAGCTAACCCATCCACTGTGGTCCCTGTAATATGACATCCAATAACTTGTTTCCACTTTGATTTTATACCACGGATAACAGCCAGTAAAAGTTTACTTCTTGTTTTTCCTTTTCCAAGATCTCCAAGAGTACAATAGCCACCAACTTCTGATGTATTTATATTATATGTTAGCTGATTGCTAATTTCCATTGAATCCGTTGATAAAACATAGTCTGTCAGAATGATCCATTTCACTTACTTTAAATTGTAAGGTTTCAAAAATGTCATGGAAAACACCAAAAGACAGTTTTAAGTGACGGATACGATAAACAAGGGTAAAGGGAAATTATTATTTCGCAAATAATTATAACCGTGTATACCAAGTGCATATCTTAATTTAAGAGATTTAATAATTGTTTCTTTACTCCATTTTCTTATCGGGTTCTCCAATGATTTCAGCTGCTCGTCACTTATAAAACTTTTAATGCTATCTACTATTTTTTGTTGATTCGACACTTCTTCTTGAAGTACTTTTATTTCAGCTTGTAATTTTTCAATTTTTTTTTTATTTGATGAACACTGATCACACTGTGAAAATAAATAAAGATACAATATATTTTATTAAAATTATGCTTAGTTTACAAAATGTTTCAATGGTGGTTGTAATTATTTAAATAATAAGAAAGTAAATGTATAATGTTAAATTAATTAATAACAAAATTTAATTTTAAATAACATTCAAGATATTATTTATGGCACTTATGAATAGTATGATAAACAAATAATACAAGAATTGTTAATTGTTGATATTCAAATTTTGAAAACAAATAGGTACCTCATTATAAAAACAATAAGCACATTATTTTCTTTACTCAGAATTTAAAAATTATATTGCACTACTTACTGGTAATTCTTCTGAAATAGGATCACTAATATTTAGTAATGCAGGAATATTCTCCTTTTGGGTATTTTTAAACATACGATTCATATCCTTTAAAATCAAAATAAATAGTATTAATTACTCATATTTTATATAGTTTTATATCACAATAATATCAAAAAATCATGAAATATAATACTATAGGATCAAATTTATCTCTCCGAGTATTCAAAAACCATCTGTTTCTCCTCTCTTCATTAGTAGTGTAATTGAACATCCGAAAACCTTTCTTGTCACTGTTATTGCAGTTAATTGCTGTACAGCTACCCATATTATTAATAAATTACTTCAAAGTTAATGACAAAATCAATTTCTGTCACAGAGTAGCGAATACAGAATACTTTATCATGTAAGTACTTTATACATTATGACATTGATAGTCATTCAAAGTGATAAGGAAAAAAGGAGAAAAATGGCGGCTTGGAATACCTATCTTTACAGGGCCTTAACACAGCAAACTAACAAAAAGAGACGACAAACCACAGGACGCTTGGAAGCTAAGACGCCACGACGTGCCACTCATGGACAAAACAATAAAATAAAAACTGTCGAACCAGCGGCGCAGCACCAAACAGCAAAAAGTATACGAATTATTACTTTGAAACATCGTACCTCGGTGACGGTCTACCATTAATAATAACCAACAATTATTGTTATTATTATTATTTGCCAAATAATGACACTGATTTTTGCAGACTAAATTTCAATACATCAAATACATAATAAACTAATTTATAAACAACATTTTAAACTCAATGTCAATTAATTATACTGATAGTAAGAAGTCCCTGTGTAGAGAACATTTTATGATATTTAATCATAATATCGTAAATTGGTAATTTAAGTAAATTATATTGAAAGTTTTAACACCAGAATATGCATCCTTTAGCATATCATTAGAACATACCGATATGTATTGCACTACTCAAGTTCTGATCCAATTAATCAATTAATAACAACATTTCTATACATTTGGTTATTCAAAAAGAAAATCAGGTTGATGTTCAGTCTTTTATAAATGATCATAATTATTTAGCTCACACTTATACATATTTTGAAACATAATAATTATATATTTATGGTTATTTGTTTATAAGTTAGTTTCTGTTCTTAACTGTGAAACATACCTAAAATAATTATTATATGCTAAAGATAAAAATGAATTTTAAAACTTTTTAATCACATTAAAAAAACAGAGAAGTAAATTGTAATGGTCTTGGTTATCCAAGTCAAAATGTTATTTTAATTTGTTTCTAACAACAGTTATCAAACAAAAACCATAAATAAATTACTAATCCTAACTCAAGTTCTTAAGCACTTTTTAAATAATATTATAATATTTAGTTCTTTGAAAACTTACATTCATCCCATTATCTGATCACCTAACTCTTTTAATAAAATCAATTTCTTTCACAGACATATATTTGAAAGTCAGGCATACTTTAAAATACTGTAACAAAAAACACATTCAATGCGCATGTGGTATAATAAATAAACACTTCTTAAAGGGTAATGTATACAACTTGTATAAAGCTTATGCTTCCTACATGTTTTTGAATTAAATTGTATAATAACTCAATATAATGTTTATGTAAATATATATATATTTTTTTTTAGATTCAGAAAACTATATGCAATTTGTGGAAAAGCTGCTACAAAAAATGGATGATTTGTTATAAATATTGTAATGGTTTTTTCTTTTATAGTACCTATTATTTGAATGGCGAAATTAAACTACAAAAGCCTCAGTACATTAATATTTTCAGTTTTTAAAAGATTTTCTATAGTATTAACTAGTAATACTTAGTAATGAACAATACCATGATATAATGAAGTAACCTATAAAATGTAAAGTATAATATGTAGTTTAATATACCTTGTATCATATATTTAGTAATGTAGCATTCAAATTTATTAGAAAGTTGCTACAAGAATGGATAATTTGTTATGACTTATGAATATTAATTTACTTATAGTTAGTTAATACAATATTTAGTATGATATTTTATATATAATGTTCATTACAATATTTTTTATCTTTATTTTATTTACTATTTATAAAGTATTTTTCATGATAATTACATAAAAATAAAGCTCATTGTAAGTAAGAATAATATTTTTTCTTTTGTTTAATTAAACTACTCTACAATCATTTTTGCCGCCATCATCAACCCCGTCACAACTACCATCCTATTATAAGTATAATTATTTATGGTCCATTCATTTTTACTGCAAAAACGCATAGTAATATATTACTTCTATACAATTAATAGGTTTATGTTATTTTGTAAAATATAAAATTCAACAACAGTTTTTTTTCTTTTTATCTGATCACACTGGAATTAAATAGACCTCTTCCACCTCCAAACAAAACCGAACGGCTCCTCTTAATTATCCTAACTTTTTTTTTTAATGTTTTTAGTTTACCAAACTGTATTGCCATAATTTCTATGCTCAAAAATATAATAACATATAAAAATAAAATTGTTGGTAAATGAACGGTATAATTAGTATACTGTGAACTTTAATTTAATACTTATTTATTATACTTCATAACCAAGATTTTAAGAATAATATTAGATATAAAATATAAAATATAAAAAATATTTATGCTCATTAGTTATAATGTTATAATGGTTTATCAACTACTACTCCAACATAAATCCGTTCTCCACGTCTTGAATGTGTCTCCATGGTCCAAATATTGGTAATTGGGTCGTACATTTCTACAGTACCAACAACAAATTTTTCAGTTTCTCCACCAATAACATTCAACAAAACAGTTTGATTGCGAATACTCCTAAATAAAAATGTAATTTAAATTAAGTATAATTTTTCAAGTTATTCGAAAAATAAAATTGCTATAGTTACCAGGAAACATACTCTTTCACGACCTACAGATATTTTTACAACTGGTGTCCTAGTGTCAATTGTGGGATTATAATATTCCACAAT
The DNA here is from genome assembly GCA_027563435.1 of Nasonovia ribisnigri. Classification (NCBI taxonomy): domain Eukaryota; kingdom Metazoa; phylum Arthropoda; class Insecta; order Hemiptera; family Aphididae; genus Nasonovia; species Nasonovia ribisnigri. The sequence goes on along the minus strand of JANEHU010000716.1, from coordinate 32,125 downwards.
TTTTAAAACTGCATTATTGCCACCTCCATGATGTTAGTATAGAAAAATGGCGTAGGGTGTCTTATATGATAGAGAGATATTTGAGAGATATAATTTGGGTGTGTGGATGTACTCAATAATCGTTCATACGCTGTGAATAATTAAATTATTTCTTTGTTTCTAATTTTTAATACATTTAATTTAATTCAATTTGTTGGTGTAGGAGTCTTATACGGTCTTATGTATGCTATTGGTGGCAATTATGGAGAGTATCTTAAAAATGTTGAGGTTTATAGACCAAGTGATGGAGTTTGGTCTTTTATTGATGATATGGAGTTATGTCGATTTTGCCCTGGTAACTATAACAATTTAATTTTTAGGATATCCTATAGGACACCATTCAAATTTTTTGAATACTAACATCAAGGAGGTGGTAATATTGGTGTTTTAAAAACTGTGGAATATTATGATCCCACAGTTGACACACGGACACCAGTTGCAAAAATGTCTGTATGTCGTGAAGGAGTTTGTTTCCGGGTTAGGTTAAATATAATTATAATATAATTAAACTTTATTTAAATTACGTTTTTATATAGGAGTATTCGCAATAGACGGTTTTGTCGTATGTTATTGGTGGAGAAATCTGATGAATCTATTGTTGCTACTGTAAAATGTACGACCCAATTACAAACACTTGGACTATAGAGACACTGTCAAGAGTTGGAGAAAGAATTTATAGCGGAGTAGTCGTTAATAAGTCACTACATTATAACTATTTAGCTTACAGGGCCATCTCATTGTTGGTAGTAATATTAGTTTATCATAAAATGTGTATTGTTCTATTTGTTAAAAATTGGCGAAACAAAGAAATAATATAATAATTCACCGCGTATAACTGATTTTTGAGTACACCTACACCCAAATTATCAGTTGTCATACTAATCACCTTCCACCATTTTTGAATAATGACATCAAACACCTCTGCAGTCTTTAAATTATCAGTACCATCCTTGCCACCAACCTATAATTACAAAATAATATATATTTATCTATAATATCAAATAAGTAAATATTGGTTTGACTAGTAGACTTATAATATATTATAAGTCTATGGTTTAACTTACTGCATATATACAATCACTCCTATGAAACAACTCCTTATTGTGTTTGACTTACTATCATGTTGACAATTGGCAACCAAGAATGTGATTGTGAAGATACATGAAGCACGCAAAAAGATTTTGAACTTGATTTATTCACACCCCCGCAACAAACACAAATTGTTCTCTTATTACATGTAGACCTGCTGTTTGACGACAATCATCAGTCCCTGGTGAAATCTCAGGTAGTTTGGTTGCCGGGTTAAACGATTCTGTGTAACACTTTGGCGTAGTATTAGACTGATTGGAGATCAGAATGACCTAATAGAATTAAATGAATAAAATAATTATGCAGATAAATTGTCAAAACGGAATCATACTTTTTGTGAATCACCAAACTGTCTAGGTTTACACCCAATTGTATTTGGAATAGTGTTATGTTGGACTGATTTTTGCCGATTAAATTTCAATGCATCAAATACATAATCTTCTAAAAATATTATAGTAATAATTAATAAAATACATAAATTTATAATGATAGCATATTTATGAAAATAACATACGTTTAGAAATATTTTTTAGAAGAGGATCTTTAGATATATTATATAATATATCAAGCTTTAATAATAGCAAACGTACATATTCCATTAATTCTGTGAAACATTCTATTCTCTGATCCACTTCATGTTGCACCCATGATATAACACCATCATATACCTACAATAACAATAAATATTTAGTTTAAAGGTAAATCAAAATATATTAATTCAGCGGTTCCCAAACATTTTGGCTCACAGCACCTTTTTTGAACTAAGGTTTACTAAGGGCACCCTCCTCAAGTAATAACATTAAATTCTAACTCATATTTATCACATTATCTGACTGACTCCCAACTCCTTTAATTAAATCAATTTCTTCCGCATACATATATTTGAAAGTCAAACATATAGTAAAATACTGTAACGAAACACAATCAATGCGCATGTGGTATAATAAATAAACACTTCTAAAAGGATAATGAATACAACTTGTATAAAGGTTATGCTTCCTACATGTTTTTGAATTAAATTTTATAAAACTCAATATAATGTTTATGTAAATATATGTATATATATAAATATTATTTTTAGATTAAGAAAATTACATAGAATTTGTGGAAAAGCTGCTGCAAAAAATGGGTGATTAGTTATAAATATTGTAATGGTTTTTTCTTTTATTGTACCTATTATTTGAATGGCAAAATTAAACTACTGAAGCCTCACTACATTAATATTTTCTGGTAATTTAGAACTTTATATTTATTCTTATTCATAAGTATAATTAGAATAAATATAAATTAATTCATAAGTATAAATTTATATTTTATAGTAAAAGACAATTTGTACGAAATTGGGACCAAGGAAGGAAAAATAAACCAAATGTATAGTCGTAACCAATTTAAGTTATGCAAGGAGTATTTTATTACGACCGAAGAAGTACCTGACAACCTAATTTCCTTAAGAGAGGTAGCTCGACACAATTCCAACCTGGGTGGTCAAGGATATAATAGATGTGGTTGTACGCAGAAGTGTATAACAAAAAAATTCAAATGTAAAGCAGCAGGTAAACTGTGTAACTCTAAGTGCCACAGTAGCAACCCGTACTCAAATAAATAAATATAACTACTTTCAAATATTATAAAACCAGAAAAACAAATTTAAATTACTATGTATACTAATATTCATCTAATATATAATAATTAATTAGTTAATTTAATATTTATTGTTATATTGTACTAAATGTATTTAATTGTATTGTTTTAAACATGGTACCATACATTGCCCTTCAAGGATTCGGTCATTGTACACAATGTCCGAGCAATGTGTTTTATTTTCACATTAACCACTAAAATTGGGTATTGTACACAATGTCCGGGTACTTTGCACAATACCCGACTACTTCACCTTGCCCGTAACATATACATAACAATCGCATACAACGATCGGTGTACATGATCAATAGTCTAAATAATGCTACAGTAGTAGTTAGTATATTAGGTACATAAACATGATCTGTATTACAATTTGGGGGAACAAATGAACTCAGGCTAACCATTTTGAGGATTGATGTTATCATCAGAGAATACATATATACACGGCAATAAGTTATTTTATACACGGTAGTAACTACCTACGAGACATTCTTTCTTTTCTTAAATACGGTATGTAAAAAGTCCCTAAAAAAGCTTCAATTTATCAAATCTATAATTTGTCTGATCATGGTATGCATCACTGTTAGGTAGTCAATGCTTTAACACCTAGGTATTTGTTATTTTATGCTTAACATACCTACCTAGGTGGGAGAAGTGACTAAGAAAAGTGTGTAATAGCATAAAGCATAAATTAAAAATCAGGAGGAAAGAAAAAAGGCGAATGATTAAATGTTATTGTTATTACTGCACAGTAAAGTGTTATGTAATAGAGGGAACGCCGTCAAAATTCAGCAATGTCATCATAACGGACGTACAAAATAAATCACTTAGGAACCTAACTTATAATAGTATAATATAGTAGGTATACATACTCGCACAAATCACTGTTCCTTCAGTATTATAATCGATGGTGTTCAGTATTGGTAGTACAGTCTATTATCATGTGGCTGATACGTGTAAAATAGTATGTCGTTTCGCAGTGATTCTATGAAGCGTCTGTGAAACTTTCGTAGGATAACAAACCAGAAGTTCTGCGATCTACCGACATCAATGATCGTTCATCGATCGTGCACTACACGGCACATGCACGGCGAAATTGGAGTAGAACCTAAAATAGTAAAATATTAAGTAAAATGCAACGAAATCACATCCGAGGGCAGCTACGCGTGCCGAAGCGTGATACCCACAGCGAATTTTCATCCGACGGAGACGTGCCAGCACAGAGACCAAACAGCGTAGCAAAATGTAAGTGAATATTGTTTTTCGAGATTATTGAGTAGATACAACAAATAATTATGGTTTTTATGATAACACAAATCGTATATTATGACCACACAGCGAACTAACAAAAAGAGACGACAAACCGGACAAACCACAGTAGTAGCTCTACCATGGTCATTGAACTATATGATAACATATATTATCACGGTTGTCAGTGGTATATAATGATAACATGGTCCTCCGAGCTGCTCGTCTCTCGTGCGACTACGTATTAGGGGACCAAATGTACCAGGATCGCATGCACTAATCGCTACTGTTCTTCGATTTCGGCGGCGTCGGTGCCAGTTTATTGCGACGGCGGCGGTAGACTGTTGTAGCCACTCATTCGGAAGCTATCACATTCACTTCATACACTCCTGGTACACGACGTGTACTGATCAGTCGTACCCACAGATATATAAAGTAACTAGAATATAGCTAACTAGTATATCATCGGAAGTCAACCGCCATAATATGCGTTGTAGTCAATGCTTACATTAATTGTTGTTATCATTTCTTATCACTATAAAATACAATGTATTAAATTAAAGTGTTATTAGTTATTACTTTAACTTTATTAATAATTTATTTAAAATTTAAATATTAAATAAAATTGTTAAGTACGTATAACAATTAATATATTATATATGTATAACTATATAATATATAATATTATATCAATGTATGAACCGTGGAAAATAGATTAAACAAGACGTATAACCAGGTCAATAAGTAGGTACTCGGCCAATATAATACTTACACACAGTAATGTTTAGCATTTACCTACGATAAATATTATTCGGTAAGAGAACACATTGGAAAAAGTAAAGAAAATGATTAGGTACAATTTTATACAACTGAATATAATAATAATAATAACTGTTTCTACAAATTTTAATAACTAAGGATATAATAATATACACAATATTTTATATCTTACAAAATTAATGTTATAATAAAAATAAAAATGGTTATTGGTTATAAAAATGTATAGTTTTAGTTAGTTTTTGCCTCTTACTAACAGGATTTAATATGTCACTTGAATAAAGTTTTCCATAACACTTAAAAACTTTTTGACTAAAAGTGTTATTAATAACATTTTATGGGGCCTATCAGATAAACAAACATTTTCACAATTAAGTGTCTTAAAAATATTACGATCAAGAACAAATTTATTATTGACATATGCAATTATTTTATTTTCTAAATTTTGTATATTTATGTTTTTTAAGTTATCAGTTAGAAGCAAAAAGAAATGTTCTGCAGCAAGAATAATTTTGAACGAACAATTGGATGAAAAAATTAATCCATCTTGGTTTTTAATAGAAATAAGTGTTGAATAAATTGGTGGAAGATGATAATTGTGTTCTCTAAATTGTGGACTCATGAGTGATTCAATGCAACTGTCGCAATCAATATGAAGTGATACTTTTTTTACTACATAACCTGTTATATAATAAAGTATATTAGATTTGGCATTATCTACAATTGAGTTAGTAGAGTTTAATAATATACTCCTATTAAGAACTTCTTCATCAATTTCATCAACATTGCCTATGTTACATACATCTTTCTTTTTACTCCATTTAAATTCCAGTATCGCTCCAAATACATCATCATCAAAATTATAACAATTACCATTTGATTTATACTTAATTGCATTTTTAATGAGAATTTGTTTTAAAGCAACCTTAAATTGTAAAACATTAGGATTATTGTTTGCACCAAATCGTTGTCTAAATCGAGAAAATAAAATTTCAATGTGGTCTTGTGAAATCTGATAAGATAATATATATTTAAAATTTTTATTTTCTTCAAATAATAATTTGGCTATAGAGAATATCGATTTCACAGCTAAGGCAAAACCAATAACAAATGTCTTTTTAGAAGTTGTGTAAATATGACTTATGGTATCATTATTATTTTTCACCTGCAATGTGAACAAATAATCTAGTAGTGGAATAATTACTGTTTCTAAATATTCTAGGTTGGAAGGAAAGACGGGGGATTTAAAACCTTTTGCAAATGGATTTCTTGAATTTAAGAAATCAAACAGACGATCAATGTTTCGGCAAAATGTTATAGTTTCATCGACATTGTGAAATCCATCCATATGAATTTTTTTCATAAACAATAAAGCATCTGCTGTCGGTGAACTCAATGTTTGAGCAGCTAATTTGACCTTCATCTTATTTTGGTGCCACATAACATGAGCTTGACTTAATTTATTACCTAATTTTAACGATAAATCTGATTGAACTTTAAACAAATTTTCAATATAGTCCCACTTAACCAATCCTTTATTTGTAATTATTACTTTAGCATTACCTAAAGTATTACGAGCCAATTTTAACATATGACAAGGGGCTGGTAAAAAAAATACTTTTTCATTGGAAATAGGATGATTTATCCAACTTTTTAACCCTGTGTACGATGATATATCTTGAAATTTACAGCCTAATATTTTAATAGAAGAAAAAATTGTGAAAGCATATAAATTTATATTTTATAGTAAAAGACAATTTGTACGAAATTGGGACCAAGGAAGGAAAAATAAACCAAATGTATAGTCGTAACCAATTTAAGTTATGCAAGGAGTATTTTATTACGACCGAAGAAGTACCTGACAACCTAATTTCCTTAAGAGAGGTAGCTTGACACAATTCTAACCCGGGTGGTCAAGGATATAATAGATGTGGTTGTACGCAGAAGTGTATAACAAAAAAATTCAAATGTAAAGCAGCAGGTAAGCTGTGTAACTCTAAGTGCCACAGTAGCAATCCGTGCTCAAATAAATAAATATAACTACTTTTAAATATTATAAAACCAGAAAAACAAATTTAAATTACTATGTATACTAATATTCATCTAATATATAATAATTAATTAGTTAATTTAATATTTATTGTTATATTGTACTAAATTTATTTAATTGTATTGTTTTAAACATGGTACCATACATTGCCCTTCAAGGATTCGGTCATTGTACACAATGTCCGAGCAATGTGTTTTATTTTCACATTAACCACTAAAATTGGGTATTGTACACAATGTCCGGGTACTTTGCACAATACCCGACTACTTCACCTTGCCCGTAACATATACATAACAATCGCATACAACGATCGTTGTACATGATCAATAGTCTAAATAATGCTACAGTAGTAGTTAATATATTAGGTACATAAACATGATCTGTATTACAATTTGGGGAAACAAATTCAATTTATCAAATCTATAATTTGTCTGATCATGGTATGCATCACTGTTAGGTAGTCAATGCTTTAACACCTAGGTATTTGTTATTTTATGCTTAACATACCTACCTAGGTAGGAGTAGTTACTAAGAAAAGTGTGTAATAGCATAAAGCATAAATTAAAAATCAGAAGGAAAGAAAAAAGGTGAATGATTAAATTTTATTGTTAACTGTGCAGTAAAGTGTTATATTAATAGAGGGAACGCCGTCAAAATTCAGCAATGTCATCATAACGGACGTACAAAATATATCACTTAGGAACCTAACTTATAATAGTATAATGTAGTAGGTATACATACTCGCACAAATCACTGTTCCGTTAGTATTATAATTAATGGTGTTCAGTATATATATGACTGTTTCAGACATATATTTGAAAGTCAGACATACTTTAAAATACTGTAACAAAAAACACATTCAATGTGCATGTGGTATATAATAAATAAACACTTCTTAAAGGATAATGAATACAACGTGTATAAAGGTTATGCTCCCTACATGTTTTTGAATTAAATTTTATAATAACTCAATGCAATGTTTATGTAAATATATATACATATTTTTTTTTAGATTAAGAAATATATATAGATTTTATGGAAAAGCTGCTACAAAAGATGGGTGTTTTGTTATAAATAATGTAATGGTTTTTTCTTTTATAGTACCTATTAATTAATTGAATGGCGAAATTAAACTACTAAAGCCTTAGTACATTAATATTTTCAGTTTTTAAAAGATTTTCTATAGCATTAAATAGTAACTTAGTAATGAACAACACCATGATTTAATGAAGTAACCTATAAAATGTATTGTATAATATGTAGTTTAATATACTTTGTATCATATATTTAGGAATGTAACATTCAAATTTGTTAGAAAAGTTGTTACAAGAATGGGTAATGTGTTATGAATATTATTTTACTTATAGTTAGTTAATATATTTACTATGATATTTTATACATACTGTTCATTATAATATTTTTTATCTTTATTTTATTTACTATTTATAATGTATTTTTCATGATAATTACATAAAAATAAAGCTCATTGTAAGTAAGAATAATATTTTTTCTTTTGTTTAATTAAACTACTCTACAATAAAATAAAATAAAATAAAATGTAAAATAAAATAAAATAAAATATAAAATATAAAATCGGGCAATAGGTAATATGTATACGCGCTATACAAACACTCATTTTTGTTTATAATAATTGATATTATGAACTATGGAGGAGCTACTATCACTCCGCGCCTCCATAATGACCGATATGACAGCTGGTTATCAATTAAACAGGTCGCGCTGCGTTGCGAGGATTGCTATTTTATCTGGCATGCGATAGGAATTATTCGTGTTTTTGCATTTTTTGGAAAATACATACATATTTTGACCCTTCTTAGATTTCATAGCGGGTACGATTAGATACGTATTTATGCATGTGCATGTTTCATTAATATATATTCTTTATTGTTGTGTAAATTGTTAAATATTATACAATTTGTTAAGTTAACAATATACAGTGAAACCTCGATAACTCGAACCTCTATAACTTATAAGAAGAATTTTCGATAATTCGAAGGAATGCCTTGGCCTCGGCCTTACAATATATGATATGTGTGATACATTTTCTCGATAATTCGAATTTCTCTATAAGTCGAAATATTTTTAGTCGAATTTTGGCTTATAACTCGAATTTATATTATAATATAATTACATATAACACGTACATACCTTGATAACTCAAAGGTCAAATAACCAAGTGTATTATTATAAATAACAATAATCGTAATCGAATACCGATTAATATTATCAATCTAATCTTTACCTAATGCTTAAAAGGTACAGTTATAAATTCAACGATATAATACGATATGTCTATATCTCCGATAAATTACGTTTATCTACTACGTACATTTATTGTCCATTTATTATTAGTAAAATTATACGTCGATTGAACTACGAAATGTATACGTTAATATTTAATATAATGCTGTCACAGCAAATGTTCATAAGTCGAATTTTTATTCCGTCCCATACCGATTCGAGTTATCACTTATCGAGGTTCCATACTGTATCTAGTTATCTCATACCTATATATATGTGTGTGTGTTAACGGTAAGTATAATACACCATAAACATCTCTTCTCTTGAACGATCGTTTTATTCCGATTTGTACCTGTCGTCACACACTTCAATTTGTAGAATGTTTTTTGAAATATCCACGTACGAACATATTGTATAGATGTGTAATCGTACAAGGTATACAATTCAAAAAGGGTGTTGGTACAAAACATTTTATAGAAATGTATACCTTTTCGTAATTAAATTAAATTAAATTTTCAAAATATTTTGACTTTTTGAAATTATTGTTCAACACAGCTATTTCAAATGTTAACTTTTTTTAAATTAACTTAAATAAATCAATTAGTTTTTTCTAAATTGAAATTAACATTACAAAAAATGTATATTTCTTTTAATACATAAGTTGGAATTTACATAACATTTATTTTTTTATTTTAATGAATTTTTTTTTAAAATGATGCGGGGTTATTATAATTATTTATACTTGAAACAATCATTTACTCGTTTTATAATGATATGAAAATGGAGAGGCATACTAGTGGCAGCGCAGGTCCTTAAAGGACCGTTAAGCTGTTGATGATGATGATATAATTATTTTATAATTTTATATAATTTAATCATTGAAAATAATCAAATGCATTTATTCCAAACCCTGGGTATTAAAAATGACTTACTAAAATATTTTTTATATTAAATAAACTTAAAATAACTATAAAAAAAATGGTGTTTATATATATTAAATACAAAAACGATTTAAGGTTACAACTAGATACATTCATAAAAAGTATATATAATAATTTAAAATTGTTACCACCAAAATGTTTAATGTTTATATGCAATATATTTAATAATAATAATATTTAAGAAAGTTTTACAATTTACAATTTTCTTATTCAATATTTTATAACTAATAAATTAATATGAGTTTTAATTTTTATGATGCATTCCTAAAATAAAATAAAATAATATTTTAATATTATATTTTCATTTGTCGTGACATATATTATTATAGACAACAAAAAAGGTTTAAGATTAATAACTACATAAATCTTATATACAATTATTGTTATTATTTATATTTTAATATTTGAATTTAAATTTATTTACGTATCTCATTGGGTAGGTACTTAACAATTAAAAAGTATGTATAATCATTTAGAAATTAAATACAAGTAAAACTATGTGTTAATCAAAAATAATAAGGGTTGTTGTTTTTTCTTTTTAATAATGATAGTTTAATAGTTTCTGCCTTTGTGTGACACATACATTTGTATATATTATAGGGGCACTCAGTGAACTTTGGCTCAAAATAAATAATACGATCTCCATTATATGATGATGTTTACGATTTACAGACAAAGCGGCTGCACGGTGTAATTAGGATGACTTTTCGGCGTGATCACCAAAAATATATTTTCCAAATTATTTTTAATTCAAAAAACAACCAACGTAGATTCAAAATATGTCCTACCCAAGTGGGGCACGCGGTGGACTTGAGCTCCAGAAAAATAATACGATCTCCATTATATGATGTTTACGATATTGCCAAGATTCGGCTGCATGGTGTAATTAGAACGACTTTTTGGCGTGATCACCAAAAATTGTGTTTTCCAAAAAATTTTTAATCAAAAGGGCATCAAATATAGATTCAAAATTTGTATATTTTGGAGGGGGCACTCGGTGGATTTGAGCTCCAGAAAAATAATACTATATATTCATGATATTACCGCCTATTTGGCTGCGCGGTGTACTTTGGAAGGGTTTTTCGGTATGATCACCAAAAATAATATTTTCAAAACCATTTTTAATCAAAAGGGCATTCAAAAAATATTCGAAATATGTACAACTCAAGTGCGGCACGCAGTGGACTTGGACTCCACGAAAAAAATACGATATCAATTGTACGATATTTGCGATATCGGAGCGATTTAATTGCAGAGTATTTTTTGGGCGTAATTTTAGGCGTGAACACCAAAAATTATGTTTTCCGAACCATTTTTAATCGAAAGGGCATTCAATAAAGATTCAAAATTTGTAGATTTTGGAGGGGGCATTCGGTGGACTTGTAAACAGACGGATACGACAGCACTTTGTTGCTCGTCAACTATGACAACTATTAAAAGACTTGTGATTGTTTAACTCATTTTGTGTGTAACTCGCTGCAGTAGGTGCAACTCAGCCACCCTGGTAGGCAATCCGACTACGTCGGATCGCGGACAACGATGATGAGCGGCTGTATGTGCAAAAATTCGATTTGATATGCATGCTTTTACCTGATCTGCCCGATTAACCTTTGGCAACCAATAGGAATAATAAATTCTTATTTCTACTAATTATTTTTCCTATAACCAATAGCAACGATTTAAAAACCAAAGTGTCCATCGTAAATCTCAAAATCCCTGTTTGATAGCACATCCCCGGGTTGAGAATCTAAACCATTCAAGTACCCCTCCTTTTTTCTATTTTTATTATTTATTTATTTATTTGGTTTCCATGGTAATTATGAAACATTCAATAATATTTAAATTGATGTAATCGATTAATATTCGATATTTACACGTTTATTTTAATTAATAATAACTAATTATTTATTAACTTAATCGGACTAATTTTTTGCCTTAAACCTTCTCTGTGATGTCCTCTTTAATTTAAAAAAAATTGCACGACGATTGAATAAGTAGTTTCGGAGATTAGCCCGGACAAAAAAAAGCGACTTAATTTTATAAAGTAGTATAGATATAGATATAGATAATGAAAAGGATTTTATTAATAAAAAATTATCTACCATCAAAATTGTATCCGATATTAAAAAAAAATCAGATTGTGAAATGTTATTGAATGATAAAAAAGTCTATGATATTGAGAATGGAAAGATAAAATATATGGTTGTATCCAAAGATGAAATTAAATCTTCTGTTAATAAAGGATTCCAAAGTACATTTATACCTGATAATGAAGAGAAATTCAATAATACAAAATCTACTATCAACATTTTAGTAAAAAATATTCAAAAAGGATCACATTCTGTATTACTAGATGATGAAAAATTGTGTGAAATCTTGTCTAAGAGTGAGAATGAAAGAATAAAATGTAAGGTTGCATCCGATAATGAAGAGGAATTGAATTATAAAAAAGTATTAGATATTACAATTCCGTCAACCAGTAAAATTACAGTTGATGATTCACTGGGCTTAAAAACAATAGATGATATTAATACCATTAATAACTAAAAAATGAATAATGATTCACAATTACAAATTAAATATATTGACATTCATTTCCTTGGCTAGAACTGACTGTTAATAAAGATGGTGATGCTAAACAAGATACAGTTCAAGAATATTTTAAAGAAATTAATTCAGCAATAACATACTATTTTGAAAATACTGAAAAATAATCTCTTAAAGAATTATACTCCCAGATGGACAATGATGCAGACATGCTTCTGTATCTGAGGAAAAGTTGCGAATGTTATACAACGAGAAACTGGTCGTTTCTGAAACAGCCAATGAATTTTCTAAAGACTATTATAATCGACTAATAGTGTATCTATAGTTCCAAACCATTTATTATCATACACAAAGCCATTACTAACCAGTGGTATTAAAAACTTGCCAGATAATCAAACATTTTCACGTTTAATTATCAAACATTTGCACGTTTAATTATCAAACATCCAACTAAATGTTATATTCAATACCCATTTGCTATTAAAGAGGAAGTATAGTCAGTAAAAGTATAGTTTTATTACAACCAGTATAGAAATGAAAGAACTAAAGTTTTATCACCGCCAATATGTAAACTAAAGAGCAGCAACTGCAGTGAAACCTATCAACTAAGCAAACAAAACCTCTAGTCTTATGACCTAACCTCATTAGACATTCAATAAAAAATGTATATAAATTAATTAATTTTTGCTAAAACTATACATTTAAAAATTTTACTATGTGTAACCTGACAGTATGATACTACAATATATTATAATATACCCAGGAATACATTTTTAAATTCGACAAAAAAACCAAAATCATTATCGTTTGTTAAACTATCTAGGTAATATTATCCAAATTTGAAATGCCAATAAAAAGGTGGGCAAGTGGTTATACTTCTGATGTGTTGTAGCTGTCAAGTGGGTCACTGTAATATAATGTCCTAGCTACAGCGGGCTAGTATGTTGCCTGAGTGCGATAAATACAACCTATTTTGTTTTTTCCTGCATGCGTGAAAATCAGCTAGGACACATCGTTATGGATGTGTTAGATTTTAATTCAATGATGTGTGTATTATTGTATATGAAAAAAAATTATTAGTGGAGATGGTCTGTCAGCCAATATTACTAATAGTATATATTTTTAAGATATTTTGTAATTTATTTTACTGTTAGGCACAAGATGAGTAAGACAGTGGGTTCAATTAATTCTTACCAAACAACTTTCATAATATTGTGTGTATAAAATATAAGCTATAATAATAATATACTCTACAAGTTTCAAGTACCCTTAAATAATATTTTATAATTACACCTAAATAACTAAGATTATTATTCTTTAATTATTTATCTAATATCGTCCAAATTTGAACTTTTAATATTTACAAAAAAATGACTGTTTAAATACATTTTTAGATTTTTTGGTTTCAATATAAACTATCTATTAGAAACTTTGTTGAATTTTTCAATTCTTAGTCATAAAAATTGAACATTTTAGTTTTTGGAAATTACTACAAATAGTAATAATTTACAATTATTCAAAAATTTAACCTGAAAATACTATTAGAGAAAAATGTTGCTTAATATGTATCTTTATTATTTTGAACTGCAATTATAACAACTTAAGAAGAACATTGTATTGTTTTAGTATTGAAAAAAACCTAAAAAGCATATATTTTGTTTGTGTCTTAAGACAATAATAATTATCATAGAAAAAACTGCTTCAATTTTCAACTTTCAGAGTGGTTTTCGGTAGCAATTCAGATCTAGTTTATAGACTGTGGGGGGGGGGGGGAACTGAAAAGTAAGTAATGTTCAGTAATTTTCAAATTATCGGTAAATACAAAAAAGAAAAGAAATTCGAACATATATTAAAATAATTGTTCGGTAACTCTGGCGATTTCAAATACTGGGTTGAAATTCATTGTATAACAACTAAGTTTTTTTTCTATCTTCAGATCTACAGAAGTTAAACTTGAATCACTAATTAAGTATGTATAATTAAAGTGGCAAAGAGATACCCTAAAAATTACATAGAATGACATTTGTCAACATTAAATTGCAGTTCAATAGTGTACAAAACCAGGTTATTAAGATCATTCAGGAGCGCAATACAGTCAGACAAATTTTTTATTTTACTGTTTGCAAAATTATAACTACTAAATTAATAATAACGTGGTCCAGGAGGTCAATGTTTATAAGCATTATACATTGTGTATGTTGAGAGCATGGCCAGTTAATATGGAAAAAACAAGTTTAAAATGGCAAACTGGTAAATTTCTTAGAGTATAGTATACTTAACAAGTTTCATTTTTTCACCAGTGTTTAATTCAAAATCTAGTGAAACTAAACAATAAAAATAATTTCTTAGAACCATTGATTTAAAAGAAGACTTAACCTAACCTTTGTTATATAGCTAGTATTAATCTTCTTCCCAAAAAAAAAAAAAATTATTTAAATATTATTTTGACGAGGTCGTATTCTCTCTTTAACCAGACACCACATATATATGAAATCTAGATCGGATGGTTGATATTTAGAAAATATTATTTACAACATATCATATAATATAAGTAATGATAGAAATCCAGAGAAATGGCAAAATGTATAATCGGTTTACCTAAATAAAAAAAAAAAGAAGTGTACCTCACATACTGATTGAATATATTATACTCGATATAAAACAAGAGTAAAAATAATGAATTCAATATTTACTAGAATCTAAACTAGTTATGACATTTTTTGTTTTTTTTAAAATTTTATTTCTTTGGCTGATGATAAAAGATAATCTCTGTACTTAGCAATTTTACATATTTTCTTCATAGCTCTATCATAAATGCATAAAACAAGAAAAACATTTTATTTTTAAATAAAGAGAATTTTGACTTTTTAGTAAAGTAAAATGATTAGTATTCATAGCCTGAGGACAAGCATATTTTATCATATTTTGAATGTTTGTGCTAAGTGTTACTTTTATAGCGAGTTTAAGAAGATAAGCTGCAATATGTTGGCCAAATTTTTGAAATTCGCTTACAGCAAATTTCTGAGAACATGCAAATTTTATGACTTTAATAGCATTATCAAGGAAAAATATTTATTTTTTGCTGTTTATTAGTTTTATGTGATATCTTGGATGAACTGTGTGTTTGAAAAGGTTTTATTTATTTGTTTTGTAGTCACCATCTTTAATATCTTAAGACTGTATTGACCTCGATGTGTGTTGAGGAAGATCTTTCTATGACGTTCTATGATATTATCGTAGTTTTACTTTAAGTTGTATTGATAACCTAAATTCTAAAATATAATATTAAATTATATAAGAAGTACAAACGATTCCACAAAAGCAAATACAATATTAATGTCTAAGGCAGAGGTATTCAAACTGTGCGAAGGTTGGCGAAGGGACCCACGTCAAAGCACTAGAAACCAAAATTGATGTAGGTCATGTATAATTAATATAAATATTATTTATAATCATTAAAGCGATTGTGAAAACACATACATTACTCGGCTATTTTAAGTTTTATTTCTAGTACTAAAGTCATCACTGTTATTATCGCCGATAATGGTCATATTGCTTGATATTGTTTTAATTTTTTCACAATAATTCGGGAGCCGTAAAAATATTGTGAACACACAGCGAAGCCGCGGGATGAAAAACTTTGAATACCTCTGGTCTAAAGTGAATATGAACTAAAATCGACAACATCGCCGTCACCACAACACCTCACTGCGAACCGAGTACCATGACAAATTAAATTAAATTAATTTTGTCATGCCTACGACAACTGTTGTGATTACTGATTGCTGAACGGTACTGACCACGGCCGTAGATAATGCTATCTCAAACCGTAACCGTTGAAGTCCAATGAACCCATAGACCTCACACTATTATACTAAGTATAAAGGCGGATTCACACCTCGTCGTGTCGTGCATATTTTCAGTCTCAACTGGATTGGCTTAGATTTGGTTGACTTATTGACTATTGTATACTGTAAGGTCCAACTACTCATATAACTACCGTCACGTACGCACATATACCGCGAAGTTGAATATATTCAACTTTTGGCCATGTGGTTACGAATATGTTCGGAAAAATGATAACAAAAAAAAGTTATAAAATGTTATCATCAGGTACAATATTCATATCATTGGTTTTGAATTTTGGTACCTATAGAGATGAAAAAAACGCACCGCACGAATCATTAAAATTGATTAAAAACACGACACGACGAGGTGTGAATCCGCCTCAAGCATTGTTCTGTGGTATAAGGTCAATGAATGAACCATGAATACGGTTCACGTATTATCTGCGGTTATCGCGAAGATAATAGATAAACGGGATACATTTAATGATTTACCAGTAATATTGATTTACAGACGTACAAAGAGTTAGATAAACAATAACATAATACGTATTGTTAATTGTTATCCCTAAATCCATGACAAAATAAATAAGTAATCATAAGAATTTATTTTGTCATGCCTAAATCATAATCTGAGAACAATATACATTGTAATACATTGTAATATTATAACAATATACCGTACGCCGTCGTCGTCAGCGTCGTCGCAGACTTCTGCGGTTAGCGCCAGTCACGGATTGACGATTTGAGATTTAAAGACGGAACAGAATACTGTACTGTCGTTCATCTACCTCGATGCGAACGTACTTAAAATGTTAAAACGACTAACCGTCGTCGTCTCCGATATTGTGACTATCGTCTGGTAATTATCGTTCTTGAAGTTTAATTTACCCTCGTTAAATTGTATATGGCGGTACGTGTTGGTCGAAACTGGCAGCGTTAATGTTTACGATTCAACGTGCTTTGTAAGTACTTCCCTCGTGGTGAAAAGGGCAGTAGTGTACTAGTGTGGCAGTAGTATGTGTAACCTGGTGTGTTCCTTGACTGCAATACGACTTGATTGTATTCAATGTTTTCAGTGTAGGTCAACTTTTTTTTATTCTATTAGTTTTATATACTTATTATACCTAAATACACGGCCCAGTCTTGCAGCTCTGTGTGTCCCAACTTACTGTTATGTTCTGTGAGTAATGGTCGGCTTTATTTTATTATCATACGGTCGACGGGCCTTTCTAGTTAATCATTACAGCATTATTGAGCCAATCAGGCAATATATTTTAATTTCCATCACTGACGTTTGATTATATAATAATGTTCTATATTACATACTTTGATGTAATGCCGCTACCTAATATTTATATTTATTTATTTTCCAAACAGGCTATTATTTATTATGATTATTGCCTATTGGTCACCTGACAATAATAAGTTTAACTATTCTGTCTATGACCCACCGTTACCACGGCTATACCCATAGACTTATAGAAATAGATGCAACATTAGGAATGATAATGTGTGCAAATAGGTGGAGCTTCTTCGAGGATGCACCTACTTCATTGTTTCTGCGGTTTTTCTACCAAGTTCTACCTAATTCTAAACATTTAATTGTTAGAAATATCGTTTTCTATTGTTAATTTTAATTTTTTAATTATTTCTCCTATTTTTATCATTGTTTATTATTATTTAATTCTTTTTTAATACGGTTTTTTTATGTTAATTTTAGTTGTAGTTAGTTGTGTCAAAGATATTTAGATTCAGACATAAGAAATATTCAAAGAAATTAGATTTAGACACAGCAGGTAAACAATTTAAAGCTTAAAAATGAGTTTAAAATATGAATTGAATGAGGTAGCTCATTATTAGGGCCCGGAAGTTCATGCATTTGCATGTTTTTAATGAGTGCATACAAAAGTTGCTGTATGAGCTACAAATTTGAATCACAACCTGATGAGTTCAAAAATGAAATTTTAGTTTGCATATTTTCGCATATTTTGAGGTTTTTTACATAATATGCATATTTTAAAAAAAAATTGTATTTTACTGCATTTAATTGCATTTTACCTTTGAAAAGAAATTAAAGTTCCAAAAGGCGTTATAATTTACAATAAATTGGAACAAGTTATTGAGAAAAATGAGGGGTTTAAGATACTGTCAACAATTTCAAAAGTCATGTCAGGAGAAGAAACAACAACAGATGGCCTTCCAGAGGATCTTCAAATTTCAGATTTCATACATTTCAAGTATGCTCCAATTTCTTCTGTTGATGTAGAACGGAGCTTTTCTCTTTACAAAAATATGTTGGCTGATAATCGCCGTTCATTTGTATTTGAAAACCTGTCAAAGTCACTGGTTGTAAATTGTAATTCCTAAAGTAAATATAACATAATATACCATATTAATTAATAAATACATTTTGCTTGTTTTTTCCCCATATTTTAATTTTTTTTTTTTACCAAAAACGAAAATAACTTGAGTTTTTCTTTTTTTTAAATGCATATTTAGCGCATATTTTATAGATTTTAAGCGCATATTTTGATAGTTTTTTATGCATGAACTTCCGGGCCCTACTTAGTACAAATAAACTAATTATTTAGATTCTGAGCGGAGCGATGAATGTATTTTTTATTGAGAACAATAGGCTCAACAGCGAAGGTTATTAGCCTGAAATAAACTTATTAATCACTGTTGAATTAACATTCCTGTATCATTAAAATATGTAAATGAAAGCTCTGATTAATTTAATTGATGCTTTAACTTGTAATTTAATATTTAACACATTATTAAAGTTTTTAAAACAAAATATAAACAATATAATATTATGATTACGATTATTATGATAACATAGGATTGGATAGAAAATGGCGGATGAGCATACCCGTATATATTATAGAGCCTTAGTATCACAGATAAAATTTAATCTATTCCGTGATAGTATTGCCGAGATACGATACGGCGTCCCCGATAACAGCATCGATTACACTCGACCTGACTCGTCGCAATATAATTTTTATTGTTCTTGCCTTTGTCGACACGTCGTCGCATACGCATTAAGCACGCACGAACTCACTACAAATTATAAAATAGTCACTCGCGACACTCCACACACCGACTGTTCGAGGATCGTCTGACAAAAGATATTAATATTACACAGTGTGAAGACTGAAGAACGCCAAAAGTCCTCGAGTGACGCTTATTTTTATTTTACACACGCACGAACAGATAGTAATATGGGGAATTGTGTGTATCAAAAATTAAGATTTAATATATATATATATTATATACCTACCTATCGTATATATAATTATGGTATATCTTCATTCGTGTTGTACGCCTACGCGTTTTCGATTACCTACCTGATTTATCAAAATGTTGTTATTTACTGTGTTCACTCGACGCTCAGTCACTGTTGCCACTGGCCGAGTACTTGCACTACCAAATCGGTCATATACCAAGGCACCACACAGACACACGACAAAGTAAGAACTTTTAAAATATTGTGTCGCCATGGAAACAATAGCATTCTATCAAAAATTAGTATTCTACTTTACCTTATTGAATTACCTTAAATTAGTTTTAAAGGTGTTGGGTCAGTGAAAGGTATGGACGCCTTTCAGAATCAATCATGTGAAAGTGATCCAAATAAAATTCTGTTGTCCAAAGTATGTGAACCACCAAATTTTAGAAATAACTCTCACTCCGTTAGAATACTACAATAATTACAATCTACACAAGTATGTTGAAAGTGATTTTACCTTCATTTAAAATAAATATCAATAACACGTTTTTGTTTTTAGAAATTAAGGTTTATGTGATATTAAATTTGAAATAGATTATGGTGAAATTGTTATTAGACATGGACATGTTTTAATAGCAGCTAGCCTATATTTCCTGGAGATGTTTACTAATTTCGATGAGAGAATAAAGATCTTATTAATTTAAGAGAATTAGATTCAACCATTATGGTAACAAAAGAAAATGTACAAGTATAATATTAAATTTATGATTTGATTAGACTTTAAACAGCATATATTTTATGTGATTTTTTATTAATTTTTAAGGTGTTGTTACCAACTGTAAATGTCTTACAGTTAGATTACATAATCTATGTAAGTGGTGCGCTTGTGTTAAGTTTTTACAAAAACAACTACATCCTTCAAATTGTCTTGGAATCAAAGTGTTTGCTAACTTGAAGAACTGTACAGAATTATTATTGAGTTCTGAAGCTTAGACAGTTTGGTTACTCACAATAAGTATGATTCAGTTTTGATAATTTGATTTATCTGCACAATTATTTTATTCATTTAATTCTATTAGGTTATTCTAATCTTCAATCAGTCAACGCCAGTCAATACAACGCCAAAGTGTTACACAGAATGGTATGACCCAGCAAGGTTCCCAAACTACGAGGGAATTCATCAGGGATCTGTCTGATTGTCGTTAAACAGCAGGTCTACGTGCAATAAGAGATCAATTTGTGTTTGTTGCGGGGGTGTAAATAAATCAAGTTCAAAATCTTTTTGCGTGCTTCATGTATCTTCACGATCACTTTCTTGGTTGCCAATTGTCGACATGTTAGTTAGTCGAAAACAATTAGGAGTTGTTTTATAGTAGTGATTATGTATATGCAGTAAGTTAAACCATAGACTTATAATATATTATAAGTCTATGAGTTAAACCAATATGTTACTTATTTTATATTATAGATGTAATATATATTATTTTGTAATTCTAGATTGGTGGCAAGGATGGTACTAATAATTTAAAGACTGCGGAGGTTTTGATGTCATTATTCAAAAATGGTGAATGGTGTCTAGTTTGACAGCTGAGACATATAATTTAGGTGTGGGTGTACTCAATAATCGTTTAAACGCGGTGAATAATTATATTATTTCTTTGTTTCTAATTTTTAATAAATAGAACAATACACATTTTATGATAAACTATTATTACCACCAACAATGAGATTGTCCTGTAAGCTAATTAGTTATAAAGTTGTGGTTTATTAACGACTACTCCGCTATAAATTCTTTCTCCAAGTCTTGACAGTGTCCCCATGGTCCAAGTATTGGTAATTGGGTCGTACATTATACAGTAACAACAATAGATTTTTCAGATTTCTCCACAAATAACATACGACAAAACCGTTTGCCATTTTTTAATACTGACATCAAGGAGGTGGCAATAGTGCGGTTTTAAAAATTGTGGAATATTAAGATCACACAATTTTGATACAAAATATTTTTTTTCAATATAAACAATCAAGACAGTTAACTTGAAATGCAGTTCCAACTATTATAATATCTTGTGTTCGTGTTTTTAGTGTAAGTTTATAATAGGTTTATATGTTTTTTACAAATTATTTTAACCAAATGATTTTTATCATAGGCAAAAAAAAAATCCAGAAATGTCTACATATTCAACTTCGTCTACTATATTACCTACCATTGCTTCTAAACCAGAAATCAAAGTATTATCTAATTTAAAATTTAAAAATAAAAATATATTATAATTTAAATTTTTTTCTAGTTATTGACAAATAATATTTATTGTGATGGAGTGTCTACATTGAAGGGTATTGTTTCTATGCCTGATTCAAATATTACTACAAACAGTATTCTATCAGAGTCAGTGCCTGAATCTAGTAAATCTTCCCTGTTGGAATCATCATCAACATATAAAATTCAGACGCCCCAGGTAATATATGGTATTATATTTATTTTTAGAGTAGTAAAATTGTATTTATTTATTTCTATTTTCTAGAAAAATTTCTCTTCATGTTATGTGGCCGCCGGTCAGCCAGAATACACTGATTCACCCGAATATTAATTGTTAATGCTTGAAATTCGAAAACTGACTAGTAGAAATAAAACAAAAACCAAAGAGTTGAAGGTCATAAAACAAACCTTCTGGTTTGGACATCGAAAAAAAATAAATATTTTTATTAAAAATGTGATTGATGATGAAGTCATTAATTTTTTACTTGATATCTTTGGTAAGCATACACATTGTATTAGAAATTGGGCAAAAAGATATCTGAAGCACAAAGAACCAAAAAAATATTCTTTAGAAGTCAGACAGTTTGCTGTATCTATTCATTTTTTTTCTTGCCAAGCTTATAGTTATGTGAGAAAGCAATTTAATACAGTCTTGCCTCATACAAGAACAATTAACAAATGGTAATCTTCTGTTAATGCCAATCCTGGCATTGATCAATTGTGACAAAGCTACTGACATTTTATACTCAATGTCAATTAATTACATTGATAGAAAGAAGGCCCCGTATAGAGAATATTATAGAATATTTAATCCTAATATTGTAAATTGGTCGTTAAAGTAAATGATATTGAAAGTTTTAACACAGAAAACTGCATACGTTTAGCATACTTTTAGAACATATTGATATATTGCACTTCTCATGTTCTGATCCGTTTAATCAATGAATAACAATATTTCTATAAATTTGGTTATTCAAGAAGAAAATCATGCTGATGTTCAGTCTTCAATAAATAATCATGATTATTTAGCTCACAATAATACATATTTTTAAACAAAATAATTATGTATATTTCTCGTTTTGCTGTTTATAAGTTAGCTTCTGTTCTTAACATGCCTAAAATGCCCATGTGCTGAAAATAAAAATGAATTTTAAAATTCTTTAATCACATTAAAAAAACAGAGAAGGAAATTGTATTGTTCTTAGTTATCAAAGTCAAAGTGTTGTCTTAGATTGTTCCCAAACTGAAAAGGTATTAAAATCTTACAATTATCAAACTAAAACCATACGTAAATTACTATTCCAAACTCAAATTCTTAAACACTTTAAATAATTCTATAATATTTAGATCTTTGAAAACTCATTTTTATCACATTATCTGATTACAAACTCCTTTAATTAAATCAATTTCTTCTACATACATATATTTGAAAGTCAAACGTATAGTAAAATACTGTAACGAAACACATTCAATACGCATGTGGTATAAATAATTAACACTTCTTAAAGGATAATGAATACAACTTGTATAATGCTTATGCTTCCTACATGTTTTTGAATTAAATTTTACAATAACTCAATATAATGTTTATGTAAATATATATATATATTTTTTTTTAGATTAAGAAAATTATATAGAATTTGTTTGAAAAGTTGCTACAAGAATGGGTAATTTGTTATGAATATTATTTTACTTATAGTTAGTTAATACATTTAATACATTTACCATGATATTTTATATATTATGTTCATTATAATATTCTTTATCTTTATTTTATTTATTATTAATAGTATATTTTTCACGATAATTACATAAAAATAAAGCTCATTGTAAGTAAGAATAATATTTTTCTTTTGTTTTATTCAACTACTATACAATAATTTCTGCCGCCATCAACTCTGTCTCAACTACCATCCTATTGTAAAAATTATTATTTATGGTCCATTCATTTATAATGCAAAAACCAGAATAATATATTACTTCTATACAATTAATAGGTTTATGTTATTTTGTAAAATACAAAATTAAATAATAGTTTTGTTCCTTTTTATCTGATAAAGTTGTTTCAACTATTATAATATCCAGTGTTGGGTAAGTTACTTTTAAAAAGTAATTGAGTTACTTTATTCGTTATTCAGAGATAAAAGAAATTAAGTCAAATAAAATTGTAATGAAATTACTTTACTTTTAAAATAGAAAAGTAACTGCATTACTTTTTCTTTGCACAATTTTTTTTTTAATTTCTTGGTAATTATTATACTGCAGGCAATAATGTAAGTAGAAATACATTACCTATAGTAAAAAGGTGTAGTTTGAAAATGATGTACAAAAACAATATGTAAAGTTTATGTATATCATATTTATACAACAATATTAATTACTTATAAGTATTAAAAAATAGTGTTTATTAACTGTACCTACTTATCACTAGTAATTAATCATTATATTATAGTTAAGTGTATTATGTAGGTATTTCTTTAACAAAGTCACAACTTAAACCTACCTATTAAATAAATAAATAAATAATTTAATTGAAGGTGATTTATAACGGTTGTAAATATTTCGATTTAGTTTAATTATCAGAAAAATAATGTTACATTCAAATATAAATTGTAAATCTTGTTATAAATAATAAGGATTTTCAAATTGAACAGTTTTTGTACAAAATTTAATTCTTTATTAAACCTGCATAGTTAATAAGAACATAATATAAAACTTATTACACACTAGATATTCATAGGATAGTAGTTACCTATTTAGAGGAATCAAATAAAAAATTACCTATTTTTTCTAATTGTTAACAAATAATGTTCATTGTGATGGAGTGTCTACATTGGATGGTATTGCTTCTATGCCAGTACCTGTATCATGTAAATCTTCCAGTTGGAATCGTTTTTAACATTTCAAATTCAGGAGCCTGGTTGTCAGGTAGTATAAAGTATTATATTTTAGAGTAGTAAAATTACATTTATTTTTTCTAAAAAAATTGTTCTTCAAATTATGTGGCCATAAATGAAATTAAAATAAAAAATGAAGAGTTGAAGGTATCAAAGCAAACCATTAGTCACTAAAACAATTAAAATTGTTTCGTTAAAATCAATTATTAAAAATCTTACTTGATTCCTTTGGTAAGCATACAAATTGAATTAGAAATTGGGCAAAAAAATATCTGAGGCACAAAGTACCAAAAAAATATTCTTTAGAAATCAGACAGTTTGCTTTATCAATTCACTTTTTTTCTTGCCAAGCTTATAGTTATGTGAAAAAGCAAGTTAATACAGTCTTGCCTTATACAAGAACAATTAGCAAATGGTACTCTTCTGTTAATGCCAATTCTGGCATTGATCAATTGTGATGAAACTATAATAAACTAAGATTTTAAGAATAATATTAGATATAAAATATAAAATATAAAAAATATTTATACCAATTAGTTATAATGGGGTGGTTTACTAACGACTACTTCACCATAAATCCGATCTCCACGTCTTGAATGTGTGTTGTACATTTCTACAGTATCTACATCATATTTTTCAGTTTCTTCACCAATAACATTCAACAAAACCGTCTAATTGCGAATACTCCTTAATAAAAATGTAATTTAAATTAAGTATAATTTTTCAAGAGTTATTCTAAAAATAAAATTTTATTTTTAATTTAAATTCAGTTAAAAAATAATGGTTTCTATGTATATTTAATACCTATGCGACGACCGAGGAGTCGAGGGCGTCGTTCAAGACCACACACTTATCATTCCACAGTCCACACATTTATTTATGCGGTTCAATACCGCACTCATTTTGTCTATTGTTAATCTGGAAAGTTTTATTTATTATATTAATTTTTAATATTTTGATTAATTATGATTAACTGATGTGCGGTCCTAAACTTTAAAGTGATATCAGATACATTTGTGTGGTATAAAGCCAGTCGTCTTCAACTGTTGGGTCACGATAAGTCTTCTTTTTAAAATAAAAATTTAATTAATAAATTATATAAGGTAAAAACTAATTATTTGTATCATATTTTCATTTTATTTTATATTTTCATATGAATTCTATACATACATTCTAAATTAATAATAATTAAATATTCTTCTACTACAATGTAATTTTTTTTTTATTCAATTTTAATAGTATCTACTACTGCAAAGCAATTTTAGATTTTTTATTAAGCTTACGTGGGTCACGAAAAATGTAGGCCTAAAAAAATGGGTCGCGAGTCCAAAAAGGTTGAAGACTACTTGTATAAACGGTACACTTTCGGGAAAACGGTGCGGCATATATGTTTTATGAACCCGTTTGGGCGCAGTATAAATAATTTACCTGAAAATTGTTAACACGTTTGGGCGCATATAATGAAAACACCTTTGGGCACAATAGGTATTGCTATAGGCGTATGCAAATGCACCACCTGCGGAAACTTGAAAACTATTTTTTTATTCAAGGAAAAATGAATTTTATGTACCGGTAATTTATGCATTTTTAAAATCAAAATCAACTGAAATGTATTCAACATTTTGGACTACAATTAAGAATATATGTCTTGAACTTCTTGGTCAAAGTTTAGAAGTTAAATTTCTCCACTTGGATTTTGAAAAATCAGCTCATATATCGGCCAAAAATGTTTTCCCCAATTGTCGAATAATTGGTTGCCGATTTCACTTACACCAAAGTTGGTTTCGTAAAATACAAAGTAGCAAATTTTTGTTGAAACATTACACCGAGAAAACAGAGACAGGGGTTTGGCTTCAATATTTTTTTGGCTTGAGTTTTTTACCATTTAATGAGGTTGAATATGGTTTTGTTGAGCTTATGTCTATAGCGCTACCCGGTGTAACAGACTTTACTGATTATATACTTGACAATTATATATCTGAAGATTCACAATTTCCACCTTTTCTTTGGGCTGAAGAGCCACAAACATACCCAAGAACAACTAATGGCTAATTATTTATACCATTATTATTTATACCATATATTGTAAAATTTTACGTACTATATCATTTAGCGTATTAACATTTTTTTCCGGTACACAATTTTTTAATTATTTATACCTACCATTATTATTTATATTTTATACTATATATTGTAAAATTGTACGTACTATATTATTTAGCGTATTGACATTTTTTCCCGGTACACAATTTTTTAATCATCTATACCATATATTATATATTATAAAAACCACATATATTTTAATTTATATATTTTTGGGGGTTTTATCGACTCCGCCGTTTTAATATCAATTCCGCTGGATTTTTTGTTTATATTGATTCCGCCGGTTATTTATTTATGTTGATTAGTTGATTCCACTTGACTGTTTATTAAACAATTTTTTTTTTAATTTACAGTATAGGTTAGGTACACTTAGTATGCCATAATAGTATAAAGTAAGTTTTATTTAAATAAAACATTTACAAATCTACAAATATTCTGTCACACGAACAAAGCAATTTCAAATTCGAAATTGTAGAGTAAAATAATATATTGTTTGTAGAGTCTACATCGAGTAGAAAATCTTCGTTTTCTATGGTTGTACCTAATCTTCCGATTTTTCATTAATTAGATGACTTCGGAAATGCTTTTTGGTAACGCTGGATAAAAAGATCGACGAGACCGGTACAAACATTGATATATATTATTTATATCAGGACCATTAAATAATTGAGCTTGTTCAGGATTTTTTTGGATTTCTGTGTTGATTATTTTTTATGGTCTTTCCAATTCATCTTCACATTTTTGTTTCAATCGATTTGAAAATAATTTTTTGTTTCTTACAGAATCGGTTTCATTTTCGTGATTATGTGAACTTTCATCTTTTACAATCATCTTCATGCCATGATCAATATATATTTTTGCGGTACACTTTTTATTGACACATTGCCATTTATTAGCGTCTAAGTATTTAACATATGCTTTATTATAAAATTTACGTTTTTCATATAAGATTAATTGATTTTTCCGTTCACTAAAAACAATTTCAAAATTCATTTTAACACGGTGTAACACAAAACGCGAACAAGAATACAGCGGTCACTAAATGTCGATTATTTGAACACAGAACATAGTGATCAATATTTTGGATCATGAAGTATGATCGATAAAACGTGTACTTACTTTTATTGTATGTGGATACCTACATGTAATAAAATAGTTCTTTTTTCGTAAACCTTTTATAGATTATATTGATAAAGATATAAAAACCGTTGTCCGTTGCGATAATACGCGATTTTCGCTGGAATAAATATAGCTGTGTACCTATAATATTATGTTAGGTACAGTTGAACAGTTTAAAGTTCAATTTATATGCTCATTGTTCATGTATTATTCTACTTCAACTTATTTTGTTACGAGTTAACTACAAATTACAGTAATAGTTATATAGTGTGTACCTACTAATGAAATAAAATATATTTTATATCATAAAATAGCATTAACATAAATGTAAACATAGCCTTTTACATGTTGTTATTATTGTATAATGTAAAAAAGTTCAGCGTAATCGATAGTCGGCGGAATCAATATGTAAAAAAGTCCGGCGGAGTTATTGATACACAGCGCAATCGATAGATTTTTTACAGGTAAAAAGGTAATTTCGGCGCAATCGATATACGCCTTTTTTTTTTCCGGGACTCAACTTACCTACAACCTTTTTTTTTATCAGGGACTTAACTTACCTACTACCTTTTTTTTCCGGGACCCAATTTACCGAGATAAGGTCATATGGGACCCAATTTACCAATCCTGAAATTTTGAATTATTGTCAATAGATTCGGAATACCAAGTTTCATTTTGCATATTTTTGCATATTTTGGTAAAGAAAAATACTTAAGAGAACAGTTGATGAAATATACTAATAATAGGTATAATAGCTCGATTAGAATTTGTTAAATGTTTATCATTTAAGTTTTTACCTAAAATAATTGTATGATATTACTGGTTACGTAGTTTCGTTAGTCACGTATCGTAATGGAATTTATGATTATTCTCTAATCGATAAAATGAGCTTTTAAGTTTTAAGATAAAGTTGGTCAAAAGCACTTTATATCGTTATGATTACAATTTATTCTTAACATAGGTACATTTTGATGGTCAGTTTCACATTATTAGTACAATCGGTACACTAGTATTCCGTCGACTATCGTGATATTAAATTAGTTTTTAGTCGAGTTCGTGAGTTTTGTTCGTTACTAGTGTGTGCCAAAAACTATTGAAATTTAAAAATGTCTAATAAAAAAAGGATTTATCTCAGTGGTTATGCAAAACGAAAATTAAAGAAGGAGGCCGAAGATGCAGTAAGCAAGTTACTAATCAATTTGCTGTTGTTGTTAGATACTGTTATAAAGGGTTTGTTGTTGAGCGATTTTTAACATACATACATATATTAGGTCCTAATGGCATTTCGATGGCCGAAGAAGAAATACATTTTTTGGAAAAGAATAATATTAATTTGTAACATTGTAGAGGTCAATCATATGACAATGCTAATAATATGACTGGTATATAATATGAGAGTTACAGGCTCAAATAAATAAAAAATGCTGTGTTGCTTTATTTGCACCTTGTTTTGCTCATTCCCTAAATTTAGTAGGGACACATACAGTGAAATGCTGTTTAGAAGCAATACATTTTTTTTGGTATTGTTCAAAACCTGTATGCATTTTTTGTGGCGTCAACACATAGATGGAATTTGGTTTTGACTGGTTTACAATCGGAAGAAAAAAATAAAATAATTGTTTTGAAAACTTTAAGTTATACTAGGCGGGGAAGTGTCACGCGGAGTCGTGTAAAGCTATTATCTTAAATTATGACCAAATTATATGTACATTAACGGATATTTTTGAAAATGTTGATGAAAAACAAGAAAATAGTCATGCTGCTAAATCAATAAAAAATAAAATGATAAAGTTTAAAACAGGTTTTATGGCAGTTATGTGGAATGAAATTTTATCGCAACTTAACAGTGTTAGTAAATACCTTCAAAAACCAGGAATACATTTATTTACAGCTGTAAATTTATTAAAAGGATTAAAAACTAATGTTAGTTCATTAAGAGAGAAGTTTGTATATTTTGAAAACAAAGCAAAGGAATTATATTTTGCCCTGTGGAGAAAAAATTGTTAGAAAAAAAAAATTCTCGGATGGTACAATAGAAGGAAATTCAAACTTATGCGAAATAAGAAAGTTGGAGGTTGATACTTTTTATGTTATTATTGATTGTTTAGTTACTGAACTTGATAAAAGATTAAACGCATATGATCTTTGTAGTATTTTTGGGTTTATTACAAAATTCTGTTCAAAATTTTATTATTATCAGAGACTTCTGTTGACATATTCATTAGCACATTTAAAGATGATATTGATATAATAATTAATATTTTTACTGTCCTAAAAGGTGATGACAGACACAAAAATAAAAAAAACACACATCATTGTAAAATCAATACATTCATCGCTCCGCTCAGAATCTAAAATAAATAAATGTATAAAATATAAATGATAAAATTTATTGAATTTAAATTCGATATTCTTTATAATATTGATAAAAGATAATCAGTATGATTAATTAAAATATGTTTTAGTAAAAGACGATCAAATTTATAAAATATAAATTGAAAATATAGAAATTAAAGTTGAAAATTATTATATAAAAACATAAACTACTAAATAAAGGAATATCAAATTAAATCGTACAAGGTAATATAAAAAGTAAAATATATTCAACAATGTTAAGTTTAAATAAAATTTAAAAATTAATAATTCATTAACTATGTTCAATTATATTTAGTAAATCACAATTTATTTTAAAGAATTGAAAGTAAAAGATGATAAAATTAAACATATAGTGATAATATATTATTAATATTTTAAATATATAAATATATAATATATATATAATAATTTTATGTATTTTATAGGCAAAAACTACAAGATAAAATAATTATAATCGATTTTGAATTCACCAACTATCAATATGCTGATTTAATACTTATTTCTATAGCTATAACATTAACTCACATAAAATCAAAATTCAAATGTATGAGTGGACGACCTTTAATAATATCACCTGATAAAAGAATATCATTAATGAATAATTATTCTTATTCTATAATTTATGAACACATAAATTATTGTTTTTACTGATTTAAACAATTATACCTACCTATAGTTTTATACGTTTTACATAAATCTGAAATATTTATAAATTTGGCTATATTTAAATTTAAATTCTTATTTAGTAAAATCTGTTTAATATTTTACAAACTTCGAACAAAATATCTAATCTTTCGCCTAATTGATAACTATATGATCAACTTATAAAAACGTATGTGAAATAGTGAAATGTACTGATTATTGAAAAAATCGATGAAATATATTTAAAATTAAACAATTAAAAATTAATAGAATAACAAAATATTTCGTCAATTTATAATTAATAAGCTTATTAACTATTTTGAAATAGCGTTATCATTTACGTGTAAATATTAGCAAAACCTAATATAATATAACATTAAGGTACTGATGTTGACATACAGATTTAACCACTGAGAGAGTTCAATCACGTACAGTAACACATCAATAATATATTCAACTTTTTAAAACTAAAACAATATGTGTTTGAGTTTGTTTTTATAATGCATTGTATGTTCATAAAATTCACATTAAGAATCCACGCTCTGTAGATACGATCGGATCTATTACGAATACGTTGAGCTTAGAGTATAGATGGCATAATTCCATTGGGTTATTTAGTTCCGTGTTAGTGTTGATTACTCAACTGTTTCATGTGTCGCTTAGTCACCCTGTAAATTTGTAGCCAGACTATTCCCACGAATAGTATTTTTAAATTACAACAAAATAACTAAAACCGCTATTCTATTGGTTTTAATATGTAATTTCCAAATTTGAACTTAAAATGTCTGTTAGAGTGTTAGACAGAACTGTGTTAATATATTATTTAGATTTCTTGGTTGTTGTATGAACAAATTATGAGAATCCTTGTTTTAAATTTTGATTAAATTTAATAATTTTTTACTACAAAATAATCAGAACATTTTCGAGTATTCGATGAATTTTGTAAAAATTTAAAAATTTAAACACTTATATAAAAAATTGTGCCTGTGGATTTTTATTGTACTTATATTATAAAATTGTTTTTACAGTTAGTTTATTGCTATTATTTTTATTT
>JANEHU010000715.1:0-316175 GCA_027563435.1 Nasonovia ribisnigri | reverse complement strand
ATCAGTTAATACCTCGGCTATTACTTAACGCACATTATTATTTATTAGGGCCAGGAAGTTGATAACCTAAAAAAACATTAAATAATAATTACTTAAAAAAAATGATAAAAAAAAAATGCACTCAAAAAAAATGTTAAAGCCATAAAATTAAAAACACCAAGATAAATAGTACGTTTTCTAATTAATTGTAATGCATTTAATTGTACTTGTATAAATCAAATATTTGAATTACAGAAGAAAATTAATAAGTATAGCGTAGTTAGTTATAACTTATAACTTATAAGTTATAACTTATCTATAGTTCTATTTTTGCGAAAAAGTTTAGTAATATACAATTATTAACAATTATTACCTAACGTTAGTAAGTCACTAGGCCAGTCTAAGTTGTACTAATGCACACAGTATTTTGAAATTATGATCGCATAATATTTCAATGAGATGTCGTTCTATTCCCGTTCTGCAGGACTTTGTAGTTATAGGATTGGCGTTATGGTGCAGTGGTGCACATAGACGGAAATGTGCCTAGTAGACACCCAAAATAATCTCGAGCTCTCTCCCACCAGAATATTTGCTTGCAGCTTATCGTCAATAATATCATGTATTTAGCAGAACTTTATGCGGTGGTAATTTTTTTGCCTTTATCTATTAATAAATATAATTTTTCAACTGTAGCAATTAATAGTATACATTTATATTATAATTAAATAGGAAAACCACATATTTTTATTTTCAAGAAACGTGATCATAATTATTCAGTCTTCACACCCCACCCCTCAGAATAGGTATACTCACTAATGATTTAGTGATTTTATTTCTTCCGTTCTTCGGTTCAATATTTTATGTACAGGGTGGAACAGAATAAGACCGGACAAATGAAATAGCTTTCGTTCTAATCTATAATTAAACATTTTTTTGTATATAATTTATTGACGTATGTGCGCTCGTTAATATATAATTTTTTAATAATGAAAATATAAAAAAATTTAAAATAGCCAATTCGTAAATGTGGTTCTTCGAACAATCTTTACTGTAAAAACAATTATCTAAGTTAAGTGGTTTATTTTTTACGATTTTATAAAAAGTCAAAAAAATTTTAAGTAAGACATTCATTAATTTGAAAAGTAATTGAGAAAATAATATTTAGATTATAACAAGTAAGTATAACTACTTAAATAAAAATATCCATACAATATTTAAAATAAGTTTACTTATACTTTTGAATATAAAATGTTTTTACGTTAACTAGATAAACTTTACTTACATAACAAAACTAATGAAATTTGAAAAAATTGTAAAAAATAAAATCCATGACTGATATAAATGTTTTTTCAATCAGCTTTTTTCTAAAAAGTGATTTACAAATTGGCTATTTTGAATTTTTCCAAAAAATTTTTATATCGGATTTAAATTTTTTTATTTTCATTATTAAAAAGGGTTGTTTAATTACAGTGATTGATAATTTTCGAGATTTTGATGAATTTTGTCAAAATTCGAACTTTAAATGCTTATAAAAAAAATGTGTGCCTATGTATTTTTAATATTTTTCAATTGCTATTGTAACAATATACCAGGAGCCTTGTATTAAATTTTCATTATTTTTGGCCCAACAAATAAAAATTTATTGGTATTTATATAAAAAAAACTAAAAAAAGGAGGTCAAGTGTATGTCGCTCTGCTGTACAGTAGGTAGTAGATCACTGTATAATGAATGGTATTAAATTTGAATTCAATGATATAATATCATTGTATACGAAAAACGATTCTGAGCGGAGACGGTATGTCAGTCTAGTATATTTTAAATTATATTGATATTGTTATTTTACGGTAGCTGCTAAGTTGAATTAATATTATTCATATTATTTAATTATTAACCTAAAATTATCAGTGATGCTTTAAAAATATTATGTGTGCCTATGTATTTTTAATATTTTTCAACTTCTATTGTAACAATATATCAGGAGCCTTATATTAACATTTTTACTTTTGACCCCCCAAAGTACCAACTAGATTAACTTTCCTATTAGAAAAGGTACTATTGAAGAAAATCGAAGCTTTTTTACTGTCCTAAAAGGTGATGACAGACACAAAAAAAAATAAAAAAAACACACATCATTATAAAATCAATGCATTCATCGCTCCGCTCAGAATCTAAAAAAAGTTATACAACGTGTTATTCTATAAGTTATATATAAAATAAATACCTAATTGATTAGAACAATAGTTATTTAATTTGTTAATTCTTTCTGAAGTTACACTCTGTATATAGAATTTAATATGATGATCAGTGTATATAATAACGAGATTAACGATACAAAAGTATTCAAACAAGATTATAATATTTGTTGTTAGAAGTTAATAATTATAAACGGAATATAATAAAAAAATAAAAAAATAATAAAAAAACTACCAAGGCGATTGAGAACTACTATAAAATGTATGCCTCTGGTACCCATGTACGATGTACCTAGTACCTACCTATGTATACTACTCATATAGGATGATTTATTATTCTTATCGTTTGGAATACAATGTATAAAAAATACAACTAATATAAATATATTATCATGTATGGCATAATATTTAGCTAATATAAACATAATTTCAGTTTACTGGAGTGCCTGATTTATCATATCTATCATATATAGGATATAAGATAAGAAAACGGTTTAAAAACACTTGCACATATTATGACAGGTATACTTAAACCCCAAAAATAGGTTATACCTACTAATCAATTATCACTATTAAGTTGTTAATATTATTATGCTGTTGTATAATGCTGTTCTCGTGATAATGCATAATTTAAAAACATTGTTATGATTACCAAAATAGTTTTAAAATAAACAAAAATATTTTCAAAAAATTTCTTTTCAGTCAAAAAACGCAGAAAAAACGTACAGTTGGCCGAGGTGTATTATTTAATTTATTTGTATTTTCGTGAATATTCTTAAAAACACAATTATAATATAGAAAATGTATGCTCGTATAATATCATTTGTCGTTACTTTCATTACTATAATAGTTAGGTACCATGTTGTTTATTTAAGAAAATACATTATATTTTAACGATATTTTTGGCATAATAATATATAAAAGATTATAGTGTCATTGTCAATATCTTATCTTTACAAGATAACTTATTTATTGACACTAATTTAAACTAATCTATACTTATTAATTATTATTGTTCCATAATAAAATTACGAACAGATAATAAATGCTGTTTTGTGCGCCTGCAGTAGTGCAGTGTATCACATTACTTACGTGGTTACATATTATTAGGTACCTATACAAATATACAATGTATTATGTGGGTCTGGTACGAAACATCGACAGTAAACATATCGACAAGAAAAAATGTCGACGATCGAAACATCGACAAGTACAAAATGTCGACCGGTCAAAATATCGACTAGTACAAATTATCGAAAAAAAATATTAAATTGTATAGTATAACATTTATAGTTTAACGTTGAGATAAAGTGAACGGTATTCTTTTGCTCTTTAATAGCTTTGTATACACAGATAATGATTATGATGATATTGATCCAGTGATAATGATAAAATAAATAGTAATTCCCGTGCAAGAGAGATATGAAATCATTTCGATTTAGAACGAGTACGAACGAGTACGAGTATATATACATAGTATGTGCTGTGAATATCAACAAATTCCAAGAACACAAAATAATATTGAAGCCTGGTATCGACGTTGGGAGTGTCTTGTTGGTGAATCACACGTAGGAGTATACCACTTAATAAAAGAATTACAAAAACAACAAAAGAATACAGAAATAATGATTGAGTCAATACTTCGTGGAGTACCTCGTCCACATTCAAAAAAGAAAAATCATCAACGAGAGGACAGAATCCAAAACGTAATTGAAAATCAAGGAAACGTTCCAGTTATGGAGTTTTTAAGAGGGATTGCTTATAATATGATATTATAATTTTATTTTATTTATTTAATTATTTCATTTAATATGTTGACATATTGACATATTATTGTCATATATTTTATTTTTATTAGTACATTATTTATTATTACATTTTATTTTTATATCCTAAAATATTTTTTTATTTTCATAATTTATATACTTATTTTAATTGGACATACTTAGACATACTCGAACATACTTGTCGACATTGTTGATATATTGACCTGATGACATTTTGTACTTGTCGATATATTGACCTGTCGACATTTTGTACTTGTCGATGTTTCGACCGTCGATATATTGATTGTCGACGTTTCAACCGGCTCCCGTATTATGTATAATGTATATAACCGTAATCACTTTTTAAAAAGTTCCCATTAATGTTTTTTGCATGATTTCAAGTCATCACAAGACATAGATTTTTATAAGAAATATTATTTTTACTACTTATTATATGGTTATAATTGTTTAAGTTTTTAAATTTTTGATTCTGATTTCGTCCCTCTTCACCGTAAATTCATTCAGGAACTGTAGAAACTCCCAGAGTCCTACACTATACTGGATTTAGAACAATTGTTAAAAGCATTCCTACTTGACCCTGGTTCAATCTTTAAAGATAAGCGACGCTGTCATACCAAATACACCAGAACCCACTGGTTATTATAATACTATTCATCCAAATTAGGACTCAATGACAGTTCACATTGTACCCTATACGGTATAGGCTATACTCAACTGCGGTGGGGCATATTGCGATTTTCAACATATTTTGGTTCTCAATTGTCTGTATCTCTCCCAACATACAACTCAATTAAAGATATTTTTATGATTTAAAATATTTTTTGGAAAATGTCAATATATCAAAATTGAATTTCGGATGAGTACCTAGTTATTTAAAGGTTGAATG
This sequence comes from Nasonovia ribisnigri, assembly GCA_027563435.1. Taxonomy (NCBI): domain Eukaryota; kingdom Metazoa; phylum Arthropoda; class Insecta; order Hemiptera; family Aphididae; genus Nasonovia; species Nasonovia ribisnigri. Next base: position 311,330 of record JANEHU010000715.1, on the reverse strand, counting down.
AGCAAATTAATTGTAATTACCAATATTTTGTGAGGTACATTATATACCTACCCCTATGACATACGGTACATACCATTTCGCTCATTTAAACTTTATAAATATGTTAAAATATCATTCAAAAATGTGTACAACTCAAAAAAGCATATAACTTTATTAAATAACGAAAATTGTATCGTTATTTTTTAAATGTTGTTTTATTATGACTTAAAATTAAGTATGAAAAATATTTTTAAAAACATTAAGAGGACGTTACACCGACATTTGTTGTCTCCGTATCTTACAAGTGCATAACATAGCAGAGTTAACACTCAGCAGATCACATTTAGCTCCGTTAGTTTAACAACTATAGAGTGAATTGACCTATTATAAAATTTAAATGTAAGATTATTATCCAGGCAATATCATAGGTTTTTTATCATATTTTAATAAGTGAGCTATAAGTATTTTAAGATGTACAAACAATTTACAGTTTTAAAATACTTATAACTCGCTTTAAAATTAAAATATAACTAAAAAACTTATGATATTGCCTAGATTATCTTACCTTTAAATTTTCTAAGAGGTCAATTCACTCTTATTTTCAAACTAACAGAGCTAAACGAAAGCGCTCTACTGAGCGTAAAATTTGGTATGTTACACACTTGTAAGACGGAGACAACAAATGTCGGGTATAATGTCCTTTTAAGACTTTTTGAGATAAGAAGTGTTCTAGTGTTAGACAAGAATCACCTAGTAATAAATTAGTATACATACTATATATTTCATGCAATAATAATGTTGCAGACTACAATATGTAGTATTGTAGCTGCGGTAGTATTTACGATTATCACGTGTTGTTTAGATGTATTTATTGCTTTGGAAATAGTTATTTAAATGTGTTTAATTATATTGGTCAATAATACACACCAAGTACTTACTATTGGCTATTTTATTTGTATTTTAATGTACCAACTTTTAATAATTACATCGGTATAATCATTATATAAACCAGGAAGTTGGCATTCTCGGTGGGTGTAAGTATAGCTTTATACTGTATGATTTCCATTAATTGTTATTTACTCGTTATATTTACATACGTTAACAATGACACAATAAATTCATAAAAAAGAAATGTATATTATATTACTTTTCATTAGTAAATGATAGGCATTGATAGTGAAATAAATATGTATATGTCCTTATCCTTTAGTTAATTTATATAACAACCTATATATAACTCCTCAGCCAAACTAGAAGTTTCACCTAGAATTATTTTTTTCCATACTCTGAAGACCTTTTTTTGGTATCTCAAAATAAAACGCCCATTTTTTGTACATTGGGAAAGTATTTTTCCACTAATCCTCCTCTCCCCTCCTTTACAAAAGTTATGGATACGCCGCTGCGCAGTAGGTACCTAAATATAACTGCTGCAGCAAGTGCAGCTGGAAGTATGGTATTCATGTCCACGGTTGGCGGACAGGAGAAGGGGGTGGAAAATGGACTACTCAGAAATGGGTTAATTATACAATATGTAGATTACGTAGCTATACTAACATAATATGAATGTATATTCGAAAAGAAAACGACCTCGCGCGGATGGACACCAGCTATACCGGACCATCACGATAGTAGGAGGTACCAATATAAAATACCTTCGTTATTTTGTATACGGACGGCTCTAATAAGTTGTATTAGACTATTAGAGTCAATATCCCATAGTTAATTTATATAACTATCTATATATAACTCCTCAGCCAAACTAGAAGTTTCACCAACAATTATTTGAAAACCTTTTTTTTTTTGGGTATCTCAAAATAAAACACCCATTTTTTGTACATTGGGAAGGTATTTTTCCACTAATCCTTCTCTCCCCTCCCGTACAAAAGTTATGAATACGCCACTGCGCAGTAGGTAAATATAACTGCTGTAGCAAGTGCAGCTGGAAGTATGGTATTCGTGTCCATGGTTGGCGGACAGGGGAAGGGGGTGGGAAATTGACTACTCGGAGATGGGTTTACTTTATACTTGTAAACTACGTAGTTACTAATATAATATTTATGTATAGGTGTACGAAAAGGAAAACGACCTCGCTTGGACGGACACCAGCTATAGTGGACCAGCTGTAGATGGTAGGAGGTACCAATATAAAATACTTTCGTTATTTTGTGAACGGCCGGCTATACCATATACAACAGCCCGGCACGGACGAGGATCGGCTTCCGCCCGGAATGTGACACGATAGTATTATTATTATTATCATCGTCGTCGTCATCATCGTCATCATCGTTTTCGGGTAAATGGGGTTTGTCTCCGACAACGCGGCGTCGCTGTCGCCGACTGGTCGACCGCAGTAGGGGTGCCGCCGTGCCGGGTGCAACCGTCGTCGCCGTCGTTGTCCCCCCATCGCCGCCGGTATCCATGTGCTATCCGACGGTGCACCGTGCGCCCCGTCCACTGCACACACGCACACGCATTCGAGCGCGCGCCACACGACGCATGTTCGTCGGTTGTGCCGGCTGCCGAATAGTTATCGTGCGTGTCCGTGAGTGTTTATATTAATATTATTATGTTGCCGCAGGGCTCGGTCGTCGCGGCCGAACACCGTTAAAAAAGAAAAATATTAATAACAATAACAAAGCGCCCGTCAAGTGAAGTATAACGTGACACGGTCGTAGTCATGCAGTGAAGTCTTGTCGCGTTGTTTTCGACCGATGATCATCGCGTAAAAGTGCACTACCACGTATAATATAATAACAATAATATTGTTGTTGTCGTAGGTAAGTACATTTATATTATACATTCCATATACGTCTCGTCACGTGTCCACATGGTATCGCATTCACATCATATCATCCCATCCCCGAGCTGAGAGCAGCGACGCATACCACCCGTACATGGTCAAATAGGTATAATAAGTAATAAGTAATAGATAGATGGATACCTAAACATTTTAAGTACCCATCGTTATAAAGTTTGAATAGCAATAACGTTCATAATGGTTTAGAAAAACCAGCACGACGTATTAGTATCATATTATATAATATTAAATTCACACTGTTTTGGGATAGGTACCTACCTATAGTGGCTAGTCGGTATTATATAGTAATTAGTAAGTATAAATATATAATATTATGATATAGATAGGTCGGTATATGAATACTTCAAAGCATATACCTACCTAATGGTAATATGCGAGATGATAGATATTATTACCTATACATTTATTATATAACATTTTATCGCAATATTTATCTATTCTAAACGTTTTGAATAAGCAGTACCTATATACTACGCCATTTTGTATTAATTGTTTTATTATTATATTAAACATATAGGTACTATCTGCAAATATTAAGTTTGGTAGTATAATAATAGCAGAATACGTCGGTAATGCGCACAGACGCAAATAGCGTTTAAAATTGTTGTTGGGAGGGGAGAAGGCTTGGGTTCAGTTCAATATTAAAATATTATATACCTCATATAGAAATAACAAGAGTTTCAAAATAATATTCCTAGATCTGTTCTTATTAGAATCAGCGCATCACTATATTTTACAAGTAGGTAAATATTTTTTTGGAAAAAAAATAAAAATAAAATTCATATTAGGTATACCTAAGTACGAATAATTATAATAACAATACCTAGCAAAAATTAAAACAAAATAATACAGACAACAAGAATTATCAATTTGTAAATAGACATAGATACCTATACAATATAAGATATAAACTCGTAGGTGTAAAAATATAATAATATTAACGTTTAATGCTATGAAGCTGCAGTGACGCATCGAAGGAGTTGGATCAGAATGCAGATCCTTCTCCCCTCCCCTTGCATCATAGCACGTTTGTAAGTGAAACAATTATAATATTAAAATTGTATTGATATGCGTTTTAAAAAAAAAAATAATAAAAATAAATTTTCCGGGTGTTGGTGGGTGGGCGTTGTATTTTATACGCCACGGTGGCGGAGCGATAACAAACAAATACCTGGTATAGATAGATACCAAAAAATTCTTGGTTGCGCAACTAACACTATATAATATTATGACGTAAAATTATTATTATTATTATTATTTTTTTTGACGTAGTATAATTATAGATATGAAATAAATTGCCAAGATGCTGATCGGTGTCTATATTATCGTAAACATTGTATTATTATCACTTACTATACATTTATAAACACTATGTCACTATTAACCGTTATATACCCAGCACGGCAGTACCTACCAATAATACACTTATTAACACCTATTTATAAATTGTATTGCTAGGAGCTAGTGGCCACCAAGACCCTAATAATAATAATAGTATATAGTCAGTACAGATTATGTACATGGGTCATGGGATACTTTTAAATATGAATTCGACAAATTACAAAAAATTACATACATGATATAAAAAATAGGATGACAGGTTTAGTAAGCAATAGTAGTGAAAACACACAATTTTAAGAAAATAATATAACAATAATCAAGGGTGCAGTATCAAGGAGTATATGATTGCCATACTTTAAGAACGATCGGGTATTACACACATTACCAAAATATTATAGTTCGTAAAATGATCTATATAATGACATATCATATATACATATACTATAGCCTATAGGTTAAAATTATAATACTACGCAGTAGATTGTCGAAATGCAACCGGCAGGATGGGCGTGGGCCGTAAGCATTTCTGAGAGTGCAATATGGACGGACATCGCATCCGCGGGAATGTAGATACTCTCATCGATAGGCTGGGGAAAAGAGGAAGAACTATATAGGAGACCCCAAAACGGTCTGTTTTCAGACGAGATCTGACCAAGCTACTCCAAGCACCTTCACGTCACTCAGCTTAATAATAATTTGGACTTAGAATATTTTCAACAACATTTAGAACTTGTTACCTTATTCATACTGCACGTAAATAGTTACGTCGCAGCACATCAGTGTTTAATTAGAATAAATTACCACTAGTAGAAAAATACATTGAATCTACTGTTATTATTTATACCTGAATCCATTCCTTGAATTCAACATCTGTCTACCGAGCTAGTCGGCTTACTACAGTATATTATATCAATGGTATTATAGTAGGTACTATAATAGTAGTCGGTCGACAATTATATAAATACATAGGTACATTTTTTTTCTGTATTTGCCCCTTAGTAATTACTTTAACTACTGTAATGTGTACATATTTTTATTCCTTCCTGAAATATTTTTTATGAGGCCTTACAATTTTTCTTTTTTTTTTTGGTGTAGTGAGGCTTGAGTCAACAAATTTACAATTGCATCCTCTTTTTGCGCCTATGGCTTCTATAATCTATATTATTGTATCAATATTATATACTTTCACTAATATCTATAACTCCAGTCTAAGAGTTTCAGTAAATTATATGCAGGACGCAGGTACATATAGATACATAATATAATTGTTAAAAAAAACTAATAAAACACCGCGATAACCACTTATCCGTATTTAATTACAGTTCAATTAAACTACACTTATTGAAAAATCTAAAACTTAAAATGACACAATAAAAATATAGTACCCCAAAACATTGGTATAATTCTAAATTTTTAGTGGAAAGAAGATTGAGAAATGGGTACCTCTAATGGTTTTATACAGAAAAATCAAAAAATATTCTGTTTTATTATATTAGGACTTTAAGTATATATAATTATAAATTAACCAACCTTTAGAAATTGGTAATTACTAATTAGACATATAGAAAACAGGGAAATTTCCCGGTGGGCCATTAATTCATTATACATATATATTTTATATCTAATTATGTTTCAACTGGTGATCATTAAAAGAATATTATAGCATCAAAGTAAATGGTTTTTTTGAATTATGTTGAAGAAATTAAAAAATCTAAAGATTTAATATAATATATGTACCTTTACGAAACATTTATTGGAGTGATCACCAAATCCCGGAGTTTTTTTGTCTCCAGACCACCCTTATTAAAATTTTCTTCTTCATACATTTTTTCTTTTGAACCTTTTAAGTGATCAATTAATATTTTATTTTTTGTTGATATATTTTATAGATTTTATATATACTTACTTATTGTGCAAATTTTCGATTTTAGTGTTATTAGCAAATTTATAATTAAAGCTTACCGCCATATATGTGTGTATTATTTACACTATTTAATTTATATAGCACATGATCAATAATAAATCATAACTATAAATTAAAATCATAAATTGTCTGTATAGGTATTCCATTTTTACATAAGCAGAACATTTTGAAGAAAAAGGTCCTATAAGGACAGCTAAAATTTCTTTTCGGCTGAGTTCCGCTGAAAAAAAATATCAATATTAAAATTTTTCTTTAAACACGTATTACTACTATTACCAATAGGTAGTCGTTTAAGCCAGGTTTATCTAAGGAATAATTTAGAAAATTTTCGTATGCCATCAAAATGTAATGCGTACTTACTAGTTACTACATTTTTCAAAGAATGTAAAGGTATAAAATAAAACAATCATATGAAAATTAATGAAAACCTTATTTAATTCACGATAAAAAATAAGAATTAAAAATATTAATTTCTTCTCTACCATCTAGATTTATTATTCAATAACCGATGCAGTAAAGTGAAGTATAGGTACCTGTATAATTATTATCAGCAGAATTCACAAGATTTACTATAATGTGATTAAGAGGACGCTATATAGTATATAACCATGCATTATTTGTTTTCTCCGTCTTATAGACACGTACGATATACTAATTTTCCGATCACTAATTTTAATAGTGTGCTGTTAGTTTTAATATTAGACTGAATTAACCTATTATCAGACTTTTAGCTGTAATAAGAACATTATATGTCCTAAAGTGTTAGCAATTTTTTAATATTTTAATTTTTAAGCGAGATAAAAGCCTTTTTAATTTTGATATTTTACATACCCATATACCTTGGTTGAAAATGAAAAAAATCTCCGACGCTTAAGCACAGGTAATGTTTTTACCAAAAAGTTTGGTAGTAAGATAATTCACTCTAATATCAAAACTAACACTATTAAAACATTTAAAACTAGTGAACGGAAATTTGGTATCTCGTAGGTATACGTTTGTGAAACGGAGACAACAAACGTATGGGTAGCATTCTCTTAACAATAATGATAAAACGAACAAATTCAGACGCATGACTCTGAATTTAATTAAATTTTTTATTTACTGCATTAAGAACTTAATATTACACCTATTTTTGAAAAATTTAAATGTTTAAAAAAATGTATCTGCAAATGTGCAGCAATCCTCCTTGCTATTTCTTGTTGAGTGCAAATTTTAAATAAATTATAATTTTTTTAAATAACTGACTTATAAAGTTGTTTCTACCTTTCTTAAAAATTGACTTATTGAGTGTAAGTTAAAATTTGGATTCATGTTGCAGTTATTTATCGTATTTTTTTAATAATTCATCTATAATTTTACTAAATTCTATGTGATTTCGTATGATTTTTTTGAAAACTGAGACGTGGTGCTATAAGTACTAAACCAAAGGGGAATTTTGTACAATTGTACATAAACTGTAGTCAATTGTTATGATAGAAAAAAAACTATGTCAAATTTGTTTAAAAAATTAATTTAATTCAAATTTTAACTTAAAACAGGGGAGAGGGTTGAAATTAAAAAGGGGGTCAAGTGGATGTCGCTCTGCTGTACAGTAGGTTACAAGTAGATCACTGTATAATGGATGGTATTAAATTTGAATTCAATGATATAATATCATTGTATACGAAAAACGATTCTGAGCGGAGACGATATGTCTAGGATATTTGAAATTATTTTGATATTGTTATTTTACGGTAGCTGGTAAGTTGAATTAATATAATTCATATTATTTAATTATTAAACTAAAATTATCAGTGATGCTGGAAAATATTATAATATATACTTTTACTCGTTAAAATTGATTTTAATATGTAAATTCGTCCAAATTTGAAATTAAAATGTCTGTAAAAAATAACTGTGTTTATATATTTTTTAGATTTTTTGATTACAGTATGTACTATTTATTAGTATCTTTGTTTCAAATTTTCAATCCTTATTTATAAAAACTGACCATTTTAAAGTTGTTTAATTACAATGATTGATAATTTTCGAGATTTTGATGAATTTTGTCAAAATTCGAACTTTAAATGCTTATAAAAAAAATGTGTTCATATCTATTTTTAATATTTTCAATTGCTATTGTAACAAAATATCAGGAGCCTTGTATTAAATTTTCATTATTTTTGGCCCAACAAATAAAAATTTATTGGTATTTGTATAAAAAAAAACTAAAAAAATTGAAAATTGAAATGGTCCGAAAAAGCTCAAAAACTGTCAAAATATATTCAAAATTAGATGGTGAATAGAAAATGCTAATACCTATAAACATTCGGTGAAATTTTCATGCATCTACAGTTATTCGTTTTTGAATTGCAACAAAAATTAACAACCAACTCATTAAAAATAATTAAAATTCTATCCCACACCTCATGGGGCAGTGAATCCAAGTCGCTCCTGAAAATATTCAATGCAATCATCCAAGCCAAAATTAATTATGGCGCAATTCTATACAGAACAGCAGCCAATTCAACTCTAAAACTGATCGACACAGTAAACAATATTGGATTAAGACTGGCAATAGGAGCCTTCAAAAGCAGCCCTATTCTCAGCATTTATAACTTAGCTGGTGAATCCCCTCCTTCATTGAAAAGAACAGAACTATTCATAAAATATATAGCAAGACTATCCAGACTCAACGAAGGTAAAAATAGTGACGTAAATGACGAAATAACCAAGCTAACCAACGAAAAGGCAGCAATCCCAACTAAAATTATCCACAGAGAACTCAATAACACTCCCCCATGGGATTACTCCTATGTAATCAATACCGAACTAAATGCCCTTTCTAAACAAAACACAACTCCTGAGATATTTAGAAGCCATGTCTACAGTATCCTTGATGACTTCAAGAATCACCAAAAAATTTATACCGATGCTTCAAAGGGAAATGAAGGTGTCGGTATTGCCATCGCACTTGAAAATACTAATATAACATTCAAACTTCCAAATGAGTGCTCAATATTTTCAGCTGAAGCTATAGCCATTCTAAAAGCCATTGAAACCATCAAAACCATTAAACACACAAAGTTTGTAATCCTTAGTGACTCCCTAAGTGCCATAAAGAACATTAAAAACAAAAACAACCCAAATGATATCTCAGTCCTCATCCAAAACCAACTTGATGAAGCCAAAACAAATAAAAAACAAATATCAATAATTTGGATCCCTGGACATACCGGCATCGCAGGCAATGAAATCGCGGACAAATACGCTAAACTCGCCGCATCCAACACAGACACAACCAAACTAAACATCTCCTCATATGACGACATAAAAAAGGCAGTCAATACACAAATAAGGAAGAAATGGCATTTACTCTGGAACGATCAAGATACAAAACTAAACCAGATAAAAAGAACAACATTTAGATGGGAAAATCATGAATTAAACCGAAAAGAAGAAACCACTATTAATCGACTTAGAATTGGGCACTCCAGATTAACACATGGATACCTCATGGCAAAAGAAGATCCTCCCACATGTGAAGGATGTGGGACTTCCCTCACCATCAAGCACATACTAACGGAATGCCAGCTCTATCAACAGGAACGAATAAACCTCAACATTACAGAAACACTAGATTCACTACTCGGTCCTGATCCCGCTCAAAACAGGAAAATACTTAATTTTTTAAAATCAATTAATTTAATAGACCAAATATAATGTAAATTTAATTATGTAACAAAAGTATTCAAAAAAAAAAAAACTGTAACTAATGGCCTATGATGCCGGGTTGTAAATAATAGATCAATAAAAAAAAAAAAAAAATAAGAAAATCGCTACATGAGAAATCGAGTGAATATCTAATCTTGTACAAATTTGAACTTAAAATGCTCATAAAAATTTATTTGACTTGCTTATAAACATTTTTTCATTGATAAAATTAGGCAAACTTATGAGGAATCTTGTATTACATTTTCAAATCTTAGATTTAAAAAGAAAAATTTTTATGAATTTCTAACTCAAAATAAATTGCACATTTTCGTCATTTATACGTATTTTGTCAAAATTTGAACTTTGATTACCTATAAAAAAAAATGGTGACAACGCATTTTTAATATTTTTCATCAGCCTTTGAAACTATATATTATAAGCCTACTATTAAATTTTCAAGATATTATACCCAACAAATAAAATTTTATTGACATTTATAGAAAAAAAAAACTAAAAAAATTGGAAACTGAAAATGTCCGTTAACAGCTCAAAATAAGTCAGAATATTTTGGAAATGCTAGGGTGTGTAGAAAATGCTTATATAAACATTCGGTCAAATTTTCATGTATATACGGTCATTCTTTTAGAGTTATACCAAAAACCAAAATCGATTATGTCGAAAATTGGTTTTCCGTAAAAATTCCCGTTTTTTCCTTAATTTTTCATTTGTTTTTCACGGCGCTTTTGAAAACTACTGAGAAATTTTAACTTTTGACGCCCCAAAGTACCAACTAGATTCACTTTCCTATCAGAAAAGGTACTATTGAAGAAAATCGAAGCATTTTTACTGTCCTAAAAGGTGATGACAGACACAAAAATTAAAAACTCACATCATTATAAAATCAATACATTCATCGCTCCGTTGTGTTCAGTTATATATGTACATTAATACATTATAGAGCATTAGTGCTGTGTTCAATGATAAAGGTACCTAGCACTAAATATTTCGAACACATGACCCTAAATTTCATTCGGGTTTTTTTTAACGTGTAAAGAACTTGATAGTTGATAAAAAATTTATTTTTTTATAAAAGTTTCCATGCATGCGCAGCAAAACAATATTTTTTAGATTCTGAGCGGAGCGATGAATGTATTGATTTTTATAATGTGAGTTTTTATTGATTTAGAATAGTATTAGTATTACCATAAATGTTTTAAAATGTTTATCATATAATATTGCGGCAAAATACTTGTAGTAGCAGATCTTATATATGATATATTCACAGTACTTACAAGTATTTTTATTTTTCATATAATATTATATAATTAAACATTTTTTTTTTTACTTAAACGGGACATTTATATTTAGTTTTTAGCTAATACTAAGTATATCAATGTTCTAAGACGTACCTACTAATGTAGGTATATGCATTTTTCCAAACGCATTTTAAGAAGGAAATTTTACTATGGTTTTTATGATTATTTTTGTGAAATTATAATATTAGCCAATAGGAAGTATAATTAAATTATGATTAATATTATATTTGTTAAATAATATTTAGGTATTCTTTAAAAATATTTTATAATTATATATTATAATTACTATTATAATTATATATTCGCATATAATAAATATTATTACTAGAAACCGGATTCTCGTGCAATTGCAACTTTTTTTCCTTTGCTTTAAAACATATAAAAACAAATTATAAATCCGAATCGTGAGAAGTAGATTAATTAATAATTTATTACCAATTAATTACCAATATTTACCCATCGATAGTTAGGGGTGCATCTTGGTTAAAAACAAAGTCTTGTATGAAAATTACCTAAAACCTTTTCTGAACCTTTGTTATTCGGAAGCCACTTACTTACCGATTTTTATTTTGGACGCAAGTATAGTACGTATGCAATGCTAATAATAAAACCATTATGAGGACGTCTCGTCTCGCCCGCATGTTTGTCACCGTCTTACAAGTGCATAACATGACAAATTATTTATGTTCAACAGTTCTCAATTAGCTTCGTTAGTTTTAATTTTAGAGTGATTTTACCCCTGATTTTACCATTGTAAAAATTAAAGGTGACAATAAATTCTGTTGTGAATTGTATTAATATTTTAATATTTGAACTGAATTATAGGTAATTATGTAAATTATTACAACAATATGCTCAAAACCAAAAATTTAAATATCGAAAAAACTTATTCAAAATACCACAGAATATGTTGTTACCTTCTTTAATAATACGTAAACTCATTCTGATCTAATGAAGCTAAATGAGAACTGCTTTAGATTTACTATGTTATGCATTTATAAGTCAGAGATAATACACGCGGGTGTGCCATCTGCCTAGTTTGTAGCAAATAGCAAATATCATTGATTTTATTTAAATACATTCTAATACCTTATTACCCTGTGAACATTTTTCTTTATTTTTAGATATGAAAATTTCATAATGAAATTCCATCAACTGAGAATGTACCTACATGTACTTAAAACAGATCTTTTTAGACTGTAGTACTTACTTAAGTATTACTATTTTTGTTATTATTATTATTATTTAAGGTTTAAATCTGTTTGTGATCCAGGTATTTTGGTTTTAGTTTTTACATTAAAGTTTTATTATTTATGAATTATTATATAGATACACTTTAGATGTAGAATTTGTATTTTATTATTTCTTGGTGAGGCCAGTATAGAAAACCATTTACCAAAAAATATGTAGAATAATAATGACAGAAAATCATTTAAATATTTAATCATTTTAATCTCAACATTGTATTATAGATACATATCACACGATCAAACTCAACAAGTTAATTATAACTATGATAGATTTGGTATTCATTTCGTCTCTTCGTAGAAGTTACTTTAGGTAGCTATATTAGAATTAAAATAAACATATGCATAACATTTTTAAAGACTTACCTATATAAAGGCTATAATTTAAGTTTGATACATTACATTGTTTAAAATTAAGCTAATAAGATAGCTCATCTACTCAGTATTGTCTTTCAAATACAAATGTTATGAATTATGATAACTTTTCTCATATAAAAAAAATGATTCAACTCAGTCTTTCACCAAAGCAAGGAAAGTGCAGCCCTGTTATTTTTTTTTTAAGTTTTTCGTGTAATATTTTTACCAACTTTAAAAAAGTTTTAAACAATCCATTTTAAATCCAACATTATTTTATTCCAATCATTAAAATATTTACGAACAATTTAGTTAATTTATGATGGTAAATAAGCTTCACTACCTCAGAATATAATAAAGCATTGCTTCTTATTTTAAAACAATAATGTTTCTGGAACACTTCTGTGACCTACATAAATGACCAACCCAAAACGTATGCCCGTAATAGGTACATAACACGCGATTACTCTCTAGACTAATTGGCTTCATCATTTTTTTTTTTTGTTTATTTTTTAAGTCGAAGCATGCAATTCAGATAATGGAGTACACATACAAATATCTTCAGATATAAATTTAAAAAATACACAACAATTGATAATTGTTAGTATAATTAAGCCACAATTATTCAAATAAACGAAGCATGTTTTTAAATGTTTTGTTATCAAATTATTATTATTAGGTATCATAACTGTAAGGTCTAGTTATTTTCTCTGATTATTTAAATATCATAAACCATCATTACGAATTTTAAAAAATCGTAAGACATTAATAAAAAATATGTTTTTTTTATTTTTTTATAATTTTGTCAACGTTTGTCCCCATCACGATCACACGTAATTACGTCTACGATATGTATATTATGAATGTACTTATAATATCTATTGTAAAAACTTACAAATTAATTTATTCAGTTTATAATAATGGACCAATATTCTTATGATTTGATAAGTGCTGTTTTATATGTAAAGGAATACCTGTGTACACTGTGCACTCTATTTATAGTGAGAGTTACCCATTTGGGTATATTTACGTTTGCTCACAAAATTACAACCCGACTGCGTGCATTGATTTTTATTGCCTACTAAAATCTCACAAGCGTAGAATTAATTTGCGTTCATAATCATAAATCATAGCAGTAACTTACATATGATATATTTTCGCTGAATATTAATAATATATTTTATTTATTGAATTTAATTTTAGGCTTGATTCTAATTGAATTTGTAGTATTGTTTCAAATACTTTCAACGACTTAGTGCATATGCACATATATGATGACTGATGAGTTAAATAGACTATACCTATTGGAATGGCGATCAAAACTTTTGACGTCATTCGTTGTCTCGGGATTATTACTTGGTGCACTTGCATATTATCATCTGTATACAAGTCAAGATTGTACATTTTATAATACAGTTGTACCCAAACGAGTCGTCAGTTAACAGGTCGAAATTTTTATCAGCGGCTCATCAAGTTTTTCATAGTAGGGAAACGAGTCACCAGTCTTCAATCACCTTATTGTAATATAATTTATAACCCAGAAACTCCAATACGTAAGCGAGTCGTAGTGTCATAGCGTCATAAAGGTATGGATATTTATTAATTTATTACTTATGAGTTATGACTTATGACTTTATGAGTAATAAGAATAACTAATAACAAGCTCAATATATTGAATTTCTTTACGCTACGAAGAATAATAAATATTGAAGTAAGTACAACAGCCAACAGGTATTTAGTTGTACCTATTTTTACAATAAATAAATCAAAAAAGAAAATTTATTTATTAATTATTAAAATTAGTAATTAAACATTTATTTTCATACGAACGCGATCAGTTACAACAATTTATTTTATAAGTCTAAAAATATAATATTCATTATCAAACCTGTCCTAGTTAAAAGTGTGGTTAAATTATAAAATAGTGAATTACACTTCTAAATCGTAATTATAAAAAATGCAAATTAAAACCTAAATTGAGTATGATACCATGATTAACAATATACATCAGTTTATGTAAATTACATAATGTAACTCATATATACTATCAAAGTATCAATTATATCATTAATAGTTAGGTACCACTTATCATGGTATACAATTTATTATAATGACTAGTGGTCAGATGAACAGTAATGTTACAATTATTAATATAAAAGTTTAAAACTTATGTAAATTAAGTATAAGAAATATATGCATTGTAAATTTAAAAAGTATTCAAAACCCGTGATTTAATTAAGTAGTAATTACCAAAACGATAGATATACCTATTTCCAATCATTGATCATTGATCATTTTATCTCGTTCTTAGTTATATTGTTGTAAAAATAGGATTTCTGTTTTCTTTTATTGTTTATAACAAATTGTAATTTTTCTTCTTTATTCAAGTATTCTTTAAATCTTATCTATATAGTTACTAGTTTGTTAATGTTTCTTTAAATTTTTCAATGAAAAATTACGCAATATTATGCAAATGCGTCTTTCAATTTTATGATAAATTCATTCGTAAACATATTATATATTATATACTAGGTAGTAGGTACCTTTACTAGCCTAACCTATACAATGCATTTATGTACTATAATCGTTTTTAATGCAAAGGTTACATATTTAAGATTATGAAATTTATATTTTATAATGATATTTAACGTGACCACGTTTCAAAACAATAATAAAGTCAAGTATATATTTTAAACTTCATAATATGTACATTGTACACTGTACACAGTATATAGTTCATTAATAAAAACAATGATATTTAATATATTATAATCAAAGTTTGGGAATTATTACAATATATTAAAATGTTTTTAATTTATGATGGGTAATTAAAATTATTACCAAAAATGATCTAAAATGAAAGGATACAGTAGGAAAATATGCAATTATATATAGTTTAAAATGTTATTATATTTACTATACTATAATAACTATGACAATTCTTAAATGTGTAGGTTAAATTAATAAAATATGTGAAGTAAGACATTGTATTTAATTTCTCTATTTCACAAAAAAAATTTAGGTTTATGTTACATAGTATATTTTACTTCCACTAAAAAAAAACATACAAATAATGCAAAATTTTCCGAATTTAAATTATAACACAACAATAATATGACCAAGCATTAAAACTATATTAATCAATGGATTTGATAAGTACTAATATATTTATAAGTGCATATTTTGCATTTAATAAAATAGGTATTACCTACCTACTATAAATTAATTATTTTAAGGAATGAAAAGTATTACTATCATATTTGATTAACCAATTAATCATTTTCTTACTTGCAATCGACGTCTTAAGATAAATTTTAAGGTCAGTAAACAATAAGTTTATTCAAATAAACAGTGCTGTAAAACAAAATGCTCACTCTATTTTGTTATAATTGTATATAACGTAATGCACTTATTCTATAAAATCTTAAAATGTGAATTTTTTTTTTCAATTGTCTTTATAATCAGTCTTCAATATATAAAAACGTATTAAATCTTATATTGAAAGCAGAAAAATATATTTTTGATGTTCATATTAGCTTACAAAAAAATCATATCAAAATAATTTAATTTATTTAGGTGGCTATCTCAACAATTTTTTGAAAAAAGATTATAAAAATCGTTGTTTTAAAATTAAAATCAAACAAATAAGTAACTTAATTAATTAATAATAATAATTTTTTTGGGGGGATTTTTGTTGGAAATTGTTAAAAAATATAATTTATTTAATGTAAAAAAAGAATAACATAAAAAACAAAGAACTCAAAACACGAAGAACAAAATATTTCGGAATTCAAGTTTCATAATAGAATTAATTATTATTTTGTAACTTAAACGTTAAATACTTGAGTTAATAAAGTTATATTTTACAATAAGCTGAAACAAATTCATTTTTCCATAAATAAAATTGAATTTGTGTACATTCTGTTAAGTGTTTGTACTTAAGTTTTAATTCTGCGTTTAGAAGAGAACTGATAACAATATATTTTAGTTTAACTGGAATGAACGACAAGCAATATTACTCAATACGGCTTGTTGAACATTTTTGCGTATGTACGTATTTTAAAATATTATGTATTTTACTTTGTTAATTACAATATATTTCTAGATGTTATTTATAATTAAGTAGGTATGATACCAACGAAATATAAAAAAATACCTATTAAATAAAAAAATATAACAAATGTTTAATTTATTTAAAATTTTAAACTGACTTAAGGTAATATTCTTCTTATATATATTATTTATACAGCACAGATAATGAAACTAAAATAATTGTAGACGAATCAATAAAAGAGCAAATAAGCAATAAAAGATAATTTAGTGGCATTTTATTATGATCATATAGGTTGTACCAATTCAAACATTAAACTCGTGTCCCCTGAACTCATTTATTAATGGCTTACAATTGACTTCTAAAAGACATGTGTTCAATTCATTTTGTCTGTAAGACTATTTAGTAAAGAGAACAGTTTTGTCCATTGAAATATATTGTCTATAGTTTCATCCTATTCATGTCTTACAAATTGCATTTTGTCTGATAGTATTTTTTTTAACTTGTATAATTTTTATGAAACGTATTAATTTACCATAACAAATGCATTATAATAGATGTATTTTATTATAATGCCCGATTGCTGTACTCTGATTGGATTTTTTTTATTCGAACAGTATAATTCTAAGTATAATTAGGATTTTAGATTCTGAGTGGAGCGATAAATGTATTCATTGTACAATGATGTATTTTTTTTGTGTACTGTACTTGCACTGATGAAAAAATGCTTCGATCTTCAACTTTAAGATGGGTTCTAATAGAAAATTAGATCTAGTTGGTACTTTCAAGAGGTCAATATTTCAAGAAAATTAAAAAAATAGGAAAAATGAGAATTGTACGTATAATCAAATTAGTTATTTTGTTGTAATTAAAAAATAAATAACTTTAGAAACTAGAAATTTTCACCAAATGTTCATATAACTATTTAATAGACATCATATAATTTAAAAAACTAGTTTGGCAATTTTTAGATAGCTGTATATTTTGACGACTATTTTAATTTTTTTTCAACTTACGAAATATTTTTTTTGCATGTGGTTTTTTTTCTCATATTCTGTCGTTTCAGAAAGTATATAATGATAATTTCTTGTAAGCTTTTAAAGTTTAATTTTTTATGAAGTTCATCAAAATTTATTCTATAAATATTGATAAAAAAATATTATACTTGGCCCAACGTGAAAAACAATACAATAACCTAGATAGCTTATTTTATAGCTGTTTAAAAATATATCTAAAATTGAGAAAATTGCGAAAACTTACAAATTGTATTTAAAAATGTATAATATGTCTAAGAGGATGCTACCTATGTGTTTAGTGTCTACATCTTATATTCCTACGACATACCAAATTTTTGTTCACTATAGTATCAATAGTGTGCTGTTAGTTTTGATATTTGAGGGAATTTACCCACCATCAAATTTTAAGATGACAACATTATCTGTGCTTAAGCGTCGGCTTTTATTCAATATTTTATATTTTAATAAAAATATGAGCATTTTTAATTTTTGATATTTCACATACCTATATCTTAATTGAAAATTAAAATATCAAAAAATCACCGACGCTTACGCACAGATAATATTTTCACCAAAAAGTTTATAATCAGTAAATTTACTGGATATCAAAACTAACCGCACATTATTGAAACTAGTGAACGAAAATGGGCTATGTCGTAGCGTCCTCTTAATATTAATAGTTATGAGTTGGTAGGAGGTTCTTTGGATTTTGTTCTTGCAGATACCTATAAATCTCAAAAATACAAATTTACAATTTTATAATTTTTACAGACGTTTCAAATACAAATTCGACGAAATTGTATATTTAATCGAAAAATTAAAATATTTGTTATTTTGTTGTAATTTAAATAATATTTGTAGGGACCCAAACTTTTCATTATACCTTTATTACCTACTATTTAAATCACGCAATTATATTTTGCATAATATTTTGATAAATGTCAAGCTGTTTCAATTTATACCACGAACCTATTCACACCGTTCGGCGGTGAGTCGGTATTGATTCCAATAATTAATAAAAATTTATTCAACCTTCTGTTTTACTAGGTAACTGTAAAATAGGTATATTAGATACTTAATTTAATATCAACATAAATATATCATAAAATATACTTAGTTGTGTAGGCTGAAGACGGTTTTCTCTTAGAAACATTTTTTGTATGCAATGATTTATCATTGAATTCAAATTTAACGCATCCGTTACGCAGCGAATTACTCAATTACTAGGTACACTCGATACTTATTGTACAATTAGCTACTTGTCCATTTTTTATTATTTATTTAAATAACATTTTCTGTGGTAAATATACCAGTATACCAGGAATACTCATATAAAAAAATTATTTTAATTTCTTTTGTCACATATTGTACCAATGTCCTAACGATTAACTATCCTAATTTAATGCTACTTATACTTACATTATATTATGTCTGAATTTTGTAAATGTATAATCTTCTTTAGTAATTATTTACTTATGTGCTGAAATTGCAACCCAAAAAAGTTACCTATTATTTAAATATTAATAAATATATAATATTACTGCATAGATTGAAAAATTAATTTTAATGTAAATAAGTAAATCAATTAAGTAGTGCATAAATTACTGTTCTATATTTTCTATATTTTTTTTAGTTGTTTTAAAATAATGAATTGATTCGTATACAATATACATTGTACCTATATTAACTTAAACTAATTAGAATACATTTAATTATTTACCAATGGCCCCAGATGTCGTAGCGTATAAGATCAACAGCATAAAAAAATTACAATTATAATAATTAGTTTTAAATGTGTAAGTTGAAAAAAAATATTTATCTACGAATATTTAATTTATTTGATTTTGAGAAATATCAGTTTATATTTGTTATAGTTTATGTATAGGTAATAACTAATAACTAATAAATATTTGCATATGTTATTTAATCAATAAGAATAAGGCATTAAATAGGTATTTTTTGTGTTGTGTCAAATCTATTGTTTACCATTAGGATTCAAAATAATTAATTAATATAAGTTGATAAATTGTGTGATGATAATGATTTATTATAATATGGCATTAATAATTTTGAATTTGGTTAAAGTTTTAAAAAAAATGTATTTTGATATAAATTATTGATATAAAATACAGTTAGAGGTATAAGTGTGTAATAATAGTGTTATTTTACTTTTAGTTGATAACTGAATATGTTACACATTTAAATAATCAAGAGTTAAATGAAAAGATTAATGAGCTATGAGTAAATTTTTCAAAATTAATATACCTACATTTTATGAGAAATAATATTTGAAAACGTACCTATGCATGCGTCATTTTATTGTTATATCTGGATTGCATTGTGGATACAGGATACTGTATAGGTGCCTACTGCCTAGGTTATACAATTTACAAATACTCGTGTATAATGAAATATGAATAACTATAAAAAAAGTTAATACTAACAGGAAAAATGTTATTTCCTGTATAATTGTTGAAGAATAAAATATCATTAAAAACAAAAATAATATTTTTATCAATAAATCTAACTTGTTGAATTTCATACTTTGAAACTTATCTCACTTTAGACGTCCTCCAAAATTGTACTTCACTCTCAGATTGCAGCCGTTTTTAAGTAGTGGCCGTGACATCTCACCAATGTAATCACAGTCTAGGTGTTTTGGCATTTTTATTTTAGTCTTTTTGTCTTTTCTTTTTAAACTTGGCAATTAAACTCCCTTGTTGGCACCTCAAATGGTGTGTCATATTACTAAATTTAGAACGAATTTTGCGTTGTTTTTAAATAGTGATTGAGTTTAGTTAGGATGATAGACAGATATAATCATCTTTTATCACTACTCATTTTAATTATTAAACTGTCTTAAACTATTATTTACACCGTGGTGGATTTTGATTATATTTTATAGTGTTGTACACTAATATCGGTAGGTAGGTACCTAGATGGTTATGAACGATACTTTTTTAAAGCATACTTGTGATTAAATAATATGTAGATAAAGCATGTAGGTATAGTTAGGTATTCACTTAATTCAAGGTCTAGATTAGAGGATTTAACTTTATGATAATTCAATACAATAATACTAATATTAATGATTTAGGTCAATATTATTAATATTGAGAACAATTAATGAATTTGGACTTCGCACAGTTTTAATACAATATACTTGTATAAATATAATGTTATTTAAAATATTATTATGGGTGACCTACGAAAATGCATAGTTAATTATGCAATATTGGATTAGAACCAAATGTTGCGTCGGTAAAACTAATGAGCAATACTAAGTAATATTAAAAATAAAAAATAAATAGTAAATAATAAACAACGTTTGTGTCTAAAGAATTCCACTATTTTGAATTAGTAAGGCAGATATATATCTGTAGTGAAACCTCTCAAAAGTAAACACTCAACACTAAAGAGAAATTAAAATGCGTTTGCTATTAAGGGGTGTCCTATTAGGGAGGTTGTATTTTACTATTTTCCAACGTATTAATACTTGGTTATATCTTCTACAAATAGGTAATGTATATGATTCAACGAATAGTATTATTTATTTTCTGCTACATTGCATATGTATAGGCACTATGGTAGATTAAGTACCTATATGTTACAATTTACAATTATCACAGATTGGGCATGACTGCGTGGATAATTTTGTATACGAAGATAGGGGGAAAAATGAATAATATTTTATTGTGTTTTTACGTTGATTATAATTTTTGCCTCATATTTCCAATCTATAACAATTATAGTATAATCTACCTACCTGATAATAATTAATAAGACATTGTATATTGAAACTCGGATGCTTTTATACATTATTTTTATTAATAATTAATAAAACTAGGTAATTTTGTATTAATTGTAAACGCCGCGGGTTTTGTAAAAAAAATAAATATATTTAAAACTATAGATAGATACAAAGTAATATGATATTTGAATAGTTAAATCGATTTTAAAAGAGCACTACACACGTATTTATAGCTAATAAATAATCTACCTACTATCTTTGTTCGACCTGCGTATAACATATTACTCAGGTAACTCGCAATCGTAATTCTAAAAGAAATTCTCCAAAATATTTTAAAGTAGGATTTATAGAATTTAATGATATAAAACAAATTAAAAACTCTACTTAGTTTAATTTTATAATTAGTAACTATAATGTTCTAATTATTGCTATTCAGAGAACAATGAAATATCTTTGATTAAACATTGAACTCAACATTTTATAAAGGAAAAAATAAATCAAAATAGAGGTAATGTATTATGTACATATATGATTTACATTTTATATAAGTTAGTTATGATTTCAAATTAAAGAATTTAAGTACTATTGTTTTTTCAGACTATTTAAATTGGATGCTGATTATTTTATAATTCTTGTAAATAATATTTCATGTTAAGTGTTAAGACCTAAAATTCGTAAAAGAAATGAATATAGATAACTTATTGTAATATCATTTATTTATTTGTTTAACACATATTCAAAATAAATACTACTATCATTATCTTATTTTTAGTATTAAGTACAGTCATTATCTTCATATATAAAAAAAAATGTTGATATACAAGTAATAACTTTCAGCCAATGGCCCAGATTCCTAGTTTTATCTCATTTAAAGAAATGTAAACATAAATAATACTTCATATTATGTATAAAACAATAATATTGTTATTTGCTTATCAATTGTTTTGGGGCTTGTATATTCATGCTTCTCAATGTAAGTACGTACTTATATTGAAATACAACAATGCTTTTAGTTTGTTCAGAGATTCCTTAAGGGATGTTAACTGTTTTTCAAAATTCTCTGATATGATTATCTATCTTAAATTTGTTTGATACTGATATACCTACAATATTTAGACGAAATCTCCAGAATATTTTTCCTGCAAGTAATTTATAAAATTCTACTCTATTAAAATTAATATAGAATTTTTCGATATTTTAATTTTAATATATTTATATCTATAATTAAAATACAACGTTGGTCTTACGCAGGCCGCAGTGCGCGTTCAAAAATGTAAATAATCGGACTCCTCAAATAATCAGATAAATTAAAAAAGTGGTGTGCGTCGTTAGTTCAAGAGTCACCATAACTTTATCAGTTTTGATAAGAACTATAGCGGGGCGTGCACTATCCGCATGTAATCAACTACACGGATGGCCATCAGTGTACGGTTAAACGCCTTAAATGACACACACGTGTTGATTTGTTCATTTTCGTGACGTACCTACGGAAATAAAATTCAATTTGTTTAAGAGTTCTTTATTTTTGTATAGTGCCTGAATATAATGTTTACATGGACCACCCAATGGACTTTCGACAATAACAGGCCCTGTACTGCTTGATTGTTCAGCGTGTCACACAAACGGTGATACCGTCCACTTCCTAAACATTTTTTTTTTTATTTGAAATTTTCTCATCATGCCTACTGAAACGCCAAGCTCAAGATATTCGCCGGTGGATTCACGCGTCGAGGAACGTGTCGCTACTACTGCAGTTCCCAAGGCCAGAGATGTTGCAGACGACGAGGATGGATATATAACCAAGATGAAACATTTTTTGACCACAGCAACATTGGCCAACAGCTCAAAGACCAAACCGTCCAAGAATTGTAATTGTAAGTAATTAATATCATTCTATGTAAATTTACTTTGACGCACTTAAAGGAGATTATTTATAATTACACATATTTATTAACATATAGATGATGCGTGATTAATATATTTAATTGTCCAATTTATTTATATAATAGTCAATAAATAATTATCAACAGATTAAATTACTCATATTTATATAAAGACAAGAGGTGAATACACGAAATTTAATAAAATTAAAATTAAATAACAGTTTGTATGTACAAGTGTGTTGTACCTAATACTCAACTAGTTATACTCAATTCACTCGATTTGTGGAAAATGTATTAAATTATTGAATTTAAAAACTATTTTTGAGTACTTATAACGTTTATTTTATAGATATAGTTTCAAATTATAAGTTCGAGTGTTCCAACTCGATAAATAAACATTTTAAGAACACACATAAGTTTGTGTGTAACATGAAAAAAAAATAAAAAGATTTTTAAATCATAGTTATAAAATGTCATGTACCTACCTATCTATACCGCTATCACATTTTATTAAAATTAATACAAGTCGTGACTAGTAGAATTGTTAAATTTCATCGTAATTCGATTAAATGATCATAAAAATCGAAATTATTATTATTTAAATTAATGATTATCATGTAGTAGATATAATATGATTAACCTTGTATTATAGTGACTAAGTTTTCAAAAAAATATCTCAAGTTTTAAAGTAGTAGCATTGATTAAATATACTTTAGTATATGCTAGTAGGTACCTATTTTTAATCAATGGTAGCAGTAGACTATAAAATATTTAAATTAATATTCAGTCATACCTATAATACTATAACATATATTATGTTTGAAGTACAATGCAGTATTTTTACTAGAATAAAACAATGCATGACTTGAAGATCACCGATTCATCATAATTGTACTATAAATACTATTTTGTTGCTTATAAATTATAGTTTACAATTTAGATTAATTAAATTAATATATTACTTTGATATTTTTCCATTTGTTAAGTAATTGTTGTGAATGGTGTGATGGTAATAGATATAAACTGAAATCTCGAGCAATTAAAAAAATGTATATTTTTGATTTATTTTAAAAATAAACCGCAATATATGAATATACATTATTCATAAATCACCAAATTAGTGATGACTGATTAGTAATTAGAATTTAGAAATTACGATTAGAAAACTATAATCTGATCAGTGCCGTAACTAGAAACAAAAGACCCAGGTGCAAACAAATTTGTATGGGCTCTTCTTTTTTGATCATCATAAATTTAGTTGATAAATAAAAAAGACGGACTGATTTCACGCACCATGGTTATTCTTTACTTCTTAGATAGGATACTATTGGTGGATGTATTGCATTTTAAAGAACAGATAAATAGTTTTCTAATTGAAGCAGTCAACAAATTTATTTATGTCACTTTAGGCTGAGTAACTTCCCCAATATTTAGATAAACAATTTTAAGTGAAAATGAACCAGGCTTTTACGTTTTAACTATATGAAATAAATACAAGATAATTATATAATTATTATGAATTAAATTAATGGGCAAATGAAAAATAAGAACATTTGTTGACGGCTATGGGGCATGGGCCCTTTAACCCGAGGGTCCCAGTGCTGTGCACCGCCTACGCCTATGATTTTTACGACACTGTATCTGATGACTAAAATTATTTCTTTATACATCTTAATCTTGTTTAAACTACAAACGAACAAAAATCTACAGCCATTTAATTATCTTCCCTGGTTATTTTTTGTAGAGAAAAATATAATGGCCTCTGTGTAAAGATTTTTAGTTACCTATCGTTGAGCTGGTTTATTTTTTATAAAATGAAAAAAAAACTTACTACAAATTTCCAAATAAGTATCCATAGGTACAAGGTACCTGTTACTTACGCAATATTACGTTTACATTTAATATTAATGTTAAAAAATTCCTGTATTTTTGAAAGTATAAAGCATGTTGGATGAATAAATAAAAATAATGTCATCATGCATAATGTGTAATGTTCATATACAATTAATAAACAATTACTATAATAAGTGTCAGATAAGAGACAAGTTACAATCCGTAATTATTCAGTACTTCTTACTATCTAAAATAAACAGTAACACTGCAGTATTGTTTAGTTAGGTTAACATTTTTAACCGTTTGTCCATTATTAATAATAATAATATATTTATTGAAGTATGAAACTTACAAACAAAAAAATAGTTTGGGATAATTGTACTATTAACCCCCTCCCCCACCCCTTGCACTTTGTAATATAGTACCTAAATATTTTGTACAAATATAATTCAAAGTATAAATACATAATGCAACAAAAATAATATTATAATAAATAATACATGTGAAGGTTATACAAAAAATTTAAACTATATGTTGGTGAGAAATCTTTACTATGTATTTTTTAAAAATGGTGGAATAATTTCCTACAGGGCTTGGAACTTTTATGATTTGTTCGGTGACGGTTTTGTTTCGGTTTCTAGAAAAAATAGAACTTTGGTTCAGATCACGGTACAGTCTTAGAAAAAAATTTTGATTCAAGTACTAGAAAATTAAAAATGTTAAAATGTAAATAAATCAAAAGTCGGGGAAGTCACTCTATTTTATAATGGGCTTCAAGTGTACATCGTCATTGATTAGGTCACCGTAATGAATGTGGTCAATATAGGAATTCAATGCATACAAAAACAATTTTGATTGGAGATGGTTTGTCATTCTCTACTTCGAAATAATGATATTTAATAATTTATATTACAATTATTAGTAATATGGTGAGTTAAACAAATGTTAACCATCGAATATATTATCTAATAATTATGAATTATTATTCTCAATTGTTATTGATTTGTATTTTAATACTGATGAACTGTACATACGTAATGGGTGTGAATGGATCCATGGTATATAAACGAATAGCTTAAAATAAGTCTAAATATACTTAAAATTGCATTATGTATAAAAATAATAATAAATATAAAGTCCTTAAGGTTGATATTTTTTGAAATCAAACAAAATAACTATAGTCCTTAGGGCTTAGAGGAATAATGTATTTGCTTATTGACTTAAAATTAATAATCTCATTAACATAAATTGAAAAAGATTTAATTAAGTATAGACAATTCAAATGTCTATAAATAACTCAAAAAGAGTCATAATATTTTGAAATTCATACCAAACCTAAAAAATTCTAATATAAATCTTTAATGAAAAAAATACACATAATGATGTAGGTACAATGGTACAATAAATTCATTAATCACACTTTTAGAATTTAAAATCGGATTTCAAACGAGTAGTTAATAGTTATTAGTATTAATTAGGAGCTAAATTTGAGATGATTTGAGTGGATCGTTGACTCCTAAAACCGCACACTTACGATAAAGTACAGGCGAGAACCTCACACTTTGGATAGGTATAGGTTAAAACCACACAATTTTTAAAATTGTTGTGTCTAAAAACCGCACACTTATGTTTTTGATCTCAAAAAGGTCTTTACTATAATACTTTATAATGTATAGGTATGTATGTTTACAATTTATTTTTCATTCAAACAAAAAAAATGGATATACCTATACAAATTTAAAAAAAATTTAAAAATCTAAACAGGTTAGAAATAAATACAATTTAATTAAATATAAAAAATATCTGGTATGTATTTACTAACTTATTTTTGTTTTTCAATCGGACGTACAATATTTTACACTCCCTAAGGGACTTAAGTTGTAACCACTATATATAGATTATAGGTACACAAGACCAACTAATAACGAATGTCGACTAAAGGCGTGACTAAAGACTTAAAACGCATGTTAGCATGATTATATTGTATAGTATATTATATTATCTTCTTATCTTATTTAACACTAAAAAAAGTGTACGCTTTTAACACACTATAAGTTTAGCAGTTAGGTATACAATGACCGATAAATTGTGCGGTTTTTATCCATCGATCTTTTTGGGGTCAAAATCAAAAGTGTGCAGTTTTCGAAGACAACCTGACTATTACCTATATGTTTTTGATTTTGATATTTAAATCTCAATTGCCAAACTTATGTACAACATGCCCAGCGCTTAAAGTATCATTCGTAGTACGGTACATAGTACTTTTTATGGTAAAAAGTTCTACCTATATATCTCCAAAGCTTACTTTTTTTTTAAATGTCCAATTTAAATTTATAGTAGGTATGAGAGCAGACAGGACTAATATTAACATTTAGCACGATAATATCGTTCTACACGCCTTATATACTGTATCATGGCCAACGATAGTTGTAGCGTTTCAGAGAAAGTCATGACTTATTGGCACTTCAGTTCTCCAAGATTAATTAATACATAGTCAATTACCTTATGTAATCTAATATACCTAGTATCAATTTTCAATTGTACGTTAATAAGATATTAATTATTACATTTTATAAATAAAAATGCAGAACCTTAAATATTAGTACCGAACATTGCTCTATTGTCTCTAAGATATATATTTTATTAATATCTTAATATAGATTCTACATGCTCATATCCAGATATGCTTGACATAAAAAACATTGTGTCGTGAATCTAAATTTAATTTAATTAATTAATTGTTTGTGGATTATGTAAATGTTTTATATTATATTATTAATTTGGAAAACTAGATCTATATAGATTGGCCTGTATTAAACTCCGGTAAATTGTTCATTACGAATTAATTGTTATTAATTGTTCATAAATCATAACTATTAATTTGGTAAACTATTTTTTATAAATTGACCTGTGTGTAGCTCCAGTAAATTATTATTAACCAATATTTAAGTACGTTCAGTTATTTTTAATCAATAGCAATATAGGTGCTGTAATATTAAAGTGAATTGACCTATTGTCATATTCAAAGGTAGCAAAGATATATGTGTCAACTAGAGGTTTTTTTTATAAATATTTTAATTTTAAATAATCGATAGTTATGATAACCATTTAAAAATATTTTTTGCATCATCATTATTACTTGTATTTTTATTTAACAAACTTATCACTCTTAAATTTTAAAATTTTAAAAAAGTACCTTGAAGAAACAGAGAGAATGTTGTGACTTGTAAATTTGAGGATAAGTCAATCACTATAATATTATAATTAAATCTGTAAACATGTAGTGTATTCAGTCAATTAGGAGGTCGCAGACTCACAGCACCTAAATATATTTTTCTTTTTTTAAATGATTCAATTGAAATTATAAGTTTTGTTAAATTTGTATTAGGTACTTAAAAAATTGTAATTTTTATATAAATCTCAAATTTATTTTTTAAATTGTTCTAAATTATTTAAAATAATCTCTTCCGAGTATCATAATTATTTTTTTAATTTTTAATAAAAAAATTAAAAGTAGATTACAAATTTGCTGCTTAATATCCAAGCTCTATATATATAATACTGTTAATTATTGGGTTTTGGTAACTTTTTACTGTTTTCATTATTTTACAATACTACATTATATACTACCTTTAGGTACTACCCACCTACATTTGATGCTGCGATTTTCCTAATCGATAGTTTTCCGTTCGAAAAACGCTAGTCATCATAATTTGCTTGATTTAGGTGCTTATCTGTATATGCATTGATAATTTATACTAGGTAGGTCCTATATGTACCTACATAATAAAAAAAATATATACAAGTATTCGTTCAATTACTTTTTTAAAGGTTTATAATTATTGAGAAAAATATATGTGCTCATTTAGCTATTAGGTATTCTTATTATACTTGATAATGATGATTTATAATTATTGGGTATTTGAGTACTTACATTAAAATTTATCGAGTTATAATTTTAGTCAAAGTATATATTTTAATTTTTAAGTGCATTATTAATATTTTAAAATTTTAATATTTTACATACTCAAAACTCACTTAAAAATTAAAATATCGTAAAAATTCAACGAGATAACTCGGATAATGTTCTTACATAAAAGTTTGATAATATAGGGTCACTCTAATATCAAAACTGACAACACACTATTGAAATTGTAAGACAAAGACAACTGCACGTTATGTGGGTATCACATCCTCTTAAGTATATACCTATGTATTAAGAAAACGTCACACCCATGGAGCAATGATTGTATTGATTTTACAATTATGTGTGTTTTTTTAAATTTTTAAATGAAATTTATATTTGTGTTGGACAGTAAAAATACTTAGATTTTCTTGACAATCTAGTTGATACTTTGGGGGGTCAAATGTTAAAATGTTAAAACTGGAATTATTATACGCAAAATCGGTTTTCGACAAAATCGAATTTGGTTTTTGTGAAACTTTAAAAAATCGCAGTAAATACATGAAATTATCACTTAAATTGTAAATTAGCATTTTCTATACCCCATAAAATGTTTTAAATATTTTGCCTTGTTTTGAGCTGTTTACAGATATTGTCAGTTTCCAATTTTTTGGTTTTTTTTTTATAAATGTCAATAAAATTTCATTCGTTGGATCAAAAAGCTTGAAAATTTAATTCAAGGTACCTATAATATATTTTTACAATGACAGTTGAAATATATTAAAAATACATGTCCACTTTTTACACAAAACATTTTTTCAGTAATATTCAAGTTCAAATTTTGACAAAATACGAAAAAAATCATGAAAATGTATGAAAAATTTTATTTTTAAATTTAATGTTTGAAAATATATAATAGAAGATTCCTCATAAGATAGTCTACGATTATCAAAAAAAAAAAAAAAAATGTACGCACTTTAATTTTACCGGAAATTCAAATTAAATTTTTATAACATTGGACATTTTTAATTTTTTTAGTTTTTTTTCTATAAATGTCAATAACATTTTATTTGTTGGGTCAATAACCCTGAAAATTTAATACACTGATCTTAACATAGGTTACAACAGCAGTTAAAAAATATTAAAAATACACGATCACAAATTTTTTATAAATATTTAAAGTTTAAATGTTCACAACATTTATCAAATTTAAAATTTAAAAATGATTGTGTTGTTGAAAATGTATAAAAGGTTCAAATATCTTAGGATTGAAAATTTAAAACGAGGTTCCATGTTACTATGTAGTAGGTTATTCAGTAACCAAAAAATCTAAAAGTATAAAAACACAGTTTGAAATGTTTAAAGTATACTATTATTCATTACATACAAATATAATAAATATAATGAACAAATAATAATAATTCAACTTAACCGGCTACCGTATTAATAATAATATAAAATATCCTAAAGAACGACAAACCGTCTCCGCTCAGAATCGTTTTTCGTATACAATGATATTATATCATTGAATTCCAATTTAACACCATTCATTACATTCACCCACATGTAACCTACCGAACAGCAGATCGACATCCACTTACCCACTTTTTACCTATTCTATTTATTATTTAATAATAAAGAAATAATAAGGAGGGTATTTTTAGCTTATGGTTCATATATTTTAAGTAGTTGAAAAAATAGCTGTTAATTAAGTTCAATGGAATTTTGATTGAACGAATGTCTATTAGTGACACTACGAATTAATACCTTCATTTTCTAAATTAACAAAGCGCATGTTATACTTCTGTTTATTGCAAATGGACCACATTGTGCTATGTCTTGTTACTAAAGTATAATATTATGTAGATTGTAGGTATTATATAAATAGTGTATTAGTTAGTTTTATTTTTAAATTATTAAAATAAAACTTGAGTAAAGCACTTAAGTTAATAACACTTTTATTTATGGTGAATATTTTTCTAAATTAAATTCAATTTTAATTAAATCAATTACTATAGGTATCATTTTTTTTTTAACAATTGTTTTCTTATTTGATTATTTGTTATTTTAAATTGTGTTTATTTATTTTGTTCATTACCATATTAATCTTATCAACATTTATCGGATACAGCTAGAAATGTTATAGAATTCTCATTTATCTAGCTGGGACAGAAACTATACTTATACTAAAACATTATATAATAATATAAAATACGTAATTCCCGTGAATAATGAGTAATGGGTATGAGTACATAATTGTAGGTAAATAGTAGATACTAAACACTTATATAACAATAATAATACCTATAGTAAATAATACTATTTTTGGAAAGTCATAAGTCAAACTTATTATCATATTTTGATAAACTATACAAATTATCTATTAGTACCTACAATAACTTTTAATTAAGAAATCAAAAAAATAAATGAAACTACATTAATAAATATTATTTATTTTACATTATAGATCTATAGTATACCTACTACCTGATATTATGTAAAATATACTTGTATAATATGTTATGAGTCATGGCTCAGAAAAATTCTATATGTCCTGTGGCGTATCCAGAGAGAGGGTTAGGGGGTTATACCCCCCGTCCCCCCACCGAAAAAAATAACTGATTATACCACTGAATACGTCAATAGATAACAGAGTACCTATAATATTTATATTATAAACTAATAAATTAAACGTTAAAAATAACATTAATAAGTATTCTAATCTCTAATAGTTTTGTCTTTTGGCAATATAAAATAAATGTAATTTATTTATATGTATATGGGTTTCGTTGTTGAATTAGTTACCAATAAAAATTATAAAATCGAATTTGTCGATAGGTACTTCATATATTCAGATTTTCCTATATTTTTATTTTCGTTTTCTCGATTGTCTTGAAACGTACTGCAGGGTAAATCAGCTTCAAAGTTGTGAAATTTAATCTTTTTTCTGCTCTTAAAAGTGATATTAAAACCACATAATTATAAAACCAATTACTAATTAGTTTAGAATCTAGAAATAACACGCCATATGAATAAAATGTAAACTTATTATGTAAATTAACATTAAATCAACAAATTATATTTATGGTACTAAATGCAGAAATCGTGCCCAATGAAGATATAATTTTATAATAATAATAACATATTGACATTTGACATATTGTCCATAAGGACGTAGCTAGGTACCTATAGGTATTTTAAAGGCGTGAGTCCAGTGGCGAAGAGCCACACCTAATACCTTCGAGCATTGTAAAAACGGGCCGAACTTTGTTCGCCCAAAAACGACCTTCCTCTTTTCGTCCACGTCCTCTTTTCGATCAAATATGATAAAAACGTTAGCTCTTTTGACCTAGAAACAATTTCATTCTTTTCGCCCACGATTTTCAACATTTTGGAAAAGGCAGCTGTCTCATAGCAATATTTGTAAGTATATTTTAAAGTAATTTTGCATAGGAAACCTAGAGAGCACCACGGAGGCGGCTTCTATTACTCTTCAAACATGTATTGTGTTTGTGTACATTAAAATTATTATTATATAATATATATAGGTAGGTATTTACCGTATTTGTCATTAATTCTTATGGCGTTGGTAAAAAAATTCTATGTCATGTATATGGATTTAATATCAATTTAAATTTGTTGTATAGGTATACCTAGTTGAATGTTATAGGTAAATTTAAAAAACTCATACCGACTTAACTCTTCTCTATTAAAATGTTGGATTTTCATTTTTTAATTGACGTTCTTTTATTTTTCTATCTTTAGGAAAGTGTTGTAAATAATGTATAACATTTAATTTAATATAAAAATCAGTTTGCAGGACTTCTTGTAATACAGCCAACCCCGTACCAATTTGTAGAGAATAATAATAAAAACTTTTGTTAATACCATACCTATATACACACTGTTACTCGAAGTAATCGTTATTAGTTATAACATGATATATAATGTAGGTATAACATGATCTATATATAAACATAAATCATTTTATTGGACCAAAATTTTGAACGTGAAACTTTGGGCAAAAAGAATGCAATTATTTTTAGGCGTAAACTATTTTCTCAATTTGGTCGGAAAGAAGACGTAGGCGAAATGAGGAGGGTCATTTTTGGGTGAAAAGAGTTGCACCCGTAAAAACAAGAGGTCTGACGGGTGGGTTAATCTGCTTACTAAACGTAATTTACAATTGACCTTTTAAAAAACTTTTAATATTAACCTATGCAACCTTGGGCCTTATCACAATTATTAAAGGTAATCCCGGGTCAAGGTTTCATTTGCCTATTCCAACGTTTATTAAATTCGTACAAAGTATATGATATAATTCAAAAACTGGTATATTTAGACGTGTAGTATTGCAATTTAAAATAAGCTCATAACTTGTTCAAAAATTAAAATATCACAAAATCTTACTAACAAACACAGATACTGTTCTTACCTTTAAGTTTGATAATATGCCAATCCTCTCTAATATTAAAGCTAACACAGAATTGGATCGGCTGAACGAAAAATATGTGTTATATCGTAGGTACGTTTTAAGGACTGAGACAACATATTATTACCTATTATGTTGCGTTCTCTTAAAAAAATTATTTTATACCAAAATAAATTTAACTTGAAATTATTGAAATGTGTACAAAAATTGTATATCATACGTAAATTTATGACATAAAATTTATGTTGGTGAACTTAGTGGTTCACATGTAACAAATATCTTTAAAACCTATCCAAGAAATTAGTTGGTATATACTATATACTTATTAGTTCGACATTTTTTTCACTTAGTAAACCTCATAAAAACTAACTTGCATAACTTTCTATCAATATCTGACCAACACGAAATCCACTGATTCAAAAATATTTTTAAAAAAATGTAGGTACTAGGTAAGTAGATATTTAAATATTTTGTTAATTTTCATGATGGTAGAAACTGTAACTTATCACGAGTGACGACTGTATATAGTACATGCGTGTCCACATTCTCCGTGCTGTTTTTAATAATAATTATTTGATTATCATTATTATTTCTATGAATGTGTAAAGTGAAAACGTTTATAAATAAAATAGCAAATTAATTTTATTCACAGTGGCGTATTTACGGGGGGAGGGGGGTCCCCGGGTCTCGACCCCCCCCAGAAAAAAATTAAAAAAGTCATAAATAACTTGGTACGTAGGTACCGAGAAAGAGAAAATTAATTTTATATTATGGGTTTTTAATGTTTCTATTATAAAAAAAAAATATACAATATTTGTATAAATATTAAATAACTTGGGTTTAACTTTTGGTTATTTTTGTCTAAAAAACTATTAATTTGTATTTATAAATCATAATAGTAGTGAAACATACATAATATAATATAAATAATATAATTATTACATCATTACTCGTATGTGTTTTTTTATATTATAAACTTGTAAGTACTTAATATTTAGACCCCCCCCCCCACAAAAAATTTGAAAATACGACACTGTTTATTCACATTATTATAACTTTTCAATTTTTATTTATTTACAGATTCCTGTACATTATTATTTATACTTGGATTTGTATTAAGTTTATTCCTCACCATATTCATATGGTTCACTGATTTATATACAAACGAATTATACAAGGTATGTGTTTTAAAATATTCAAAATAAGTAAATTACAATAAAATCTAAAATTGTTTTTATTTTATAGAGACTGACAATTCAAAACGGTAGTTTGTTGTATGATTCGTGGAAAGAACCACCAGTCAGACCCCTAATGTGTGTATATATATTTAATTATACTAACGTTAACGAATATATGTCTGGAATGGACCAGAAGCTCAAAGTCCAAGAAGTAGGACCTTATTGTTACAGGTAAATATTTTTCAATTTTTTATGATATTTGAATTTAATTTTTTTAATGTTATTGTAAAACTTAATTTTTTCAGGGAAACTTTATACAGGGTAAATATAACTGATCATAAAAATGGTTCTCAGACATTCAATGAGATGAAAGTTCAAGAATATGCTTATGATGCTTCCAATGGAACAGATGATGATATTATTATAGTACCAGACATTCCATACATAGTGAGCCATCTTCAAATAATAGTTTATTTTAGTAACAACTTTACAATTAATTTATAGTCATAAAATCATAACAAATATTAATATTTATTATATCTATCTTATGGGCTATACCTGTATATTGCCCTTGAATCCCCAATAGAGTAACACTTTTCACAAAAAATGATTTTCAGTAAATCAATATCCCCTAATGGCTAGTTTTATATAAAAAAATGTAATAAATCATACAGTAACAAATTATATAATGTGTATTGCGTATATCATTATTATCAAGATTTATAAAACTAATTTTAGTTGAAGATATCTACAAACTACCTATAATTGAATAGGTATCTAGTATCTACTAATGAATCGGCTGAAAAGGGAAGAGCGTATACGTTTTTGGTCAAAAATTAAAATAAATTATAATACTTTACATTTTAATTAAATATAAAATCTTATATACATTTATTTATTTCAATAATTCAGGTATGATACGACCCATATAGTACGAGCCGCCACTGGTACCTACTATAATATAGAATGGGTTCGGCGCATCGCAAATAAAATATATAGGTATATATAATTATGCAAAATAAATAATAAAATAAATAATAATTGAAAAAATAAAATTTCGACGTTCGACTTATCTTTAAGACTTTATTGTCTGTGTATTATCCTATAAATTATATAAATAGTACCTTGTATCTTACCACATATTTAAAAAAAAAACAACCGATCAATA
Organism: Nasonovia ribisnigri; assembly: GCA_027563435.1. NCBI lineage: Eukaryota > Metazoa > Arthropoda > Insecta > Hemiptera > Aphididae > Nasonovia > Nasonovia ribisnigri. The sequence goes on along the minus strand of JANEHU010000715.1, from coordinate 275,442 downwards.
TAAACAATAAATGATAATTGATGGACGAGTGAACCTATACATCTATACATCATTTGAATAATATAATTGTATTTTATTCTTACTGTATGGAATATCAAATACGCGGAGTACGACATGTTAAAATATATTGTCAAATTAATACTTTTATTGAAAATACATTTATACTTAATTCATTGTTTTTAGAGTGCTATAGCTTTGACCATAGATGAAAATTTCATCATAAGGAATGCCATGACATCGTTTTTGAATCATGTGTCCAATTTCCCGTTTGTCACTGTTAGTGTCTATGATTTTTGTTTCGGTTACCAAGATGGCGTGATAAGGACATTAGCCGCAATGGCTAAATTGGCCAACAAGCCAATTCCATTCGAAAAATTTGGTTTACTCATTAAGGTAAATAAAATATATTAAATGCTAATTGAATTTTAAGTAGGTACTTACCTAATTCGTGGTAGTCTTTTTGTTGTTTACTGGTCAAGTATAGGTACCTATAATTCATACCTAATTATAATGTCAGTTAATAATAATTTTTTTTGTTTTAGAGAATTGGAGTTAATCCAGATCGTTTGACTGTAATTAATGGCCTCGATAATCTGAATCAAATGGGTCAAGTGATACAACTAAATGGAAAATCAATGTTACACCCGTGGAGTACAGATGAGTGTAATTCAGTTGGTGGAAGTGATGGTATGTTTTTTCCAAGACTTAAAATTCAACAGGGAGAAACTATACACCTGTTCCATAAGGATTCTTGTAGGAAGTTGCCAATGACTTTCCATTCTAAAGAAAAAGTAAATTTAATAGCTACCTGTTGAAATGAGAACGAAAAAAACTAGAAATTGATTTTTAATTATAATTTTTTTTTTCATCTAAGATAAAAAATGGTGTAATTGGGCATAGATATTCTCTGTCCATAAATTCATTCAATAACTCTATTCCTGAGAACAGATGCTATTGCACTAGTACACCTTGTATGCCTGATGGTATATTCGATATGGGCAAATGTTCTACTCGTAAGAATTTCATCGAAAAATCGATATTATGATTTGTTAAGTTGAATAAATTGAACACAATTTAAAAAAAAATTATTTTCAATTCTTGTTTCTTAGGTTCGCCGGTGGTTGTATCACGTGCTCATTTTCTACACTCAGATCCAACCCTATTGGACGCGGTCGAAGGTCTCAATCCTGATCCAAAAAAACACGAATTTCTGTGGCTCATAGATCCTGTAAATAGCTCAAAAAAGTTTTAAAAAAAAAAAGAAATTTAGATAATTACTATCAAATGGTTTATTTCTAGATTCTCGGAATAACGATGGAAACCCAAATGAGAATACAGCTCAACATTCAAGTGCGTAACCCACACGGTTACGGTTCACTGGCTAAAATACCAGACAATACCATATTGCCATTTACCTGGTTGGAAATCGTGAGTTTTTTTTCTATTACATCGCGACGATTTTATCATGTTTTGGGTGTAGCTAAAAAATTACCTTTTTTACAGAAAACTGGTGATGTGTCGCCAAAGCTGAGCATGTTATTGTTTCATTTAACTTTCACCGTTCACTGGCTCCAGACGTTCCTGATGTGTTTGAGCCTTGTTGGGTTGTTGGGCACGTCATTTTGCCTAATGCGTATGCTTAACAGACGTCTAAGCAACAATATTGTGATAATTTCAAATGAAATACAACTTAAAGATAGGCATACTGAAAAAATTCCTATTTGTTAATTCGATTACTTACTTTTTGTTCTTTATTTTAATGTAAATCAATATTTTTAAAAAGTATATGTATTTTTATTATTTACTTGTACATATTTATCTATCATACTTTCAATTTTTTTTAGTGAAATGTACAATAATTTTACTGTACACATGGTACCTAATGCTCATTTTTTGTCAAATTACTATTGATAGAATTTTTATACATTATATTTAAATTATATTTTTATTTTTAAATATATTTTATATACTTACATGTATGTTAGAAAATTATCCATTATTTGTATCTAATATTAATAAAATAATATTGAAAATAAAATTATATGTGGTATATTTACAAACACAGGTGGTAGCCACTTTCCGGTAAGCTCAATGTTTAAATGTGCTGACGCGACGTTTGTCCACCCTCGAAACTCAAACATTAAATTTTTGTAATTTTTTTTTTTTAGTAGGCACCCAAAGTCTACGAATTTCTTCGCGTAGAAGTAGAACCAACAATTGTATGAATTGAATTCCGAGGATATCAGCATTCTTGTGGTGGTGTAGGGGGGTGGGGCAGTAATGCAAGTAGAAACTTTCTCGCAGCCCCAACACTTCAAAAAATGGTAATTCCAAAATGTTGTTATTATTGCACCAATTTATTAATACTACATTCTACCTACTCGTTTTGAACACGATCGTACCTTGAAAAATAATATCTTCCCCTCATAATCACATTATAAGGATTGCAATATTGTAATAACGAGGCGGCCGGTAATAATGAATGACATAGGCACACTAGGGAAAATGTTCTGTAGGGGGGGGGGGGGGTCAAGCATTTGGTATTTCTGCAGACATGCTAAAAAATTTGAACATTTTGAAGTGAGAATTTCTCAAGTATCTTGTGATATTATACTTGTTTGATATTTTGTTGCGAATAGTGCCCTCAGGGGTTTCCTGGTACGTCACTGGTCTTGTAGAATTGTAAAGTATATCAAAAAAGTATATTAATAATATTCCAGAATACATTTCGTATATCTGCCTTTGATTACCCATCTATAATATTGCGAATTGTTGAGATAATCTTTATATAATACAATCTCATTGGTAATTTTTATTGGGCTTTGTAAGTAGCTATATTCAGTTATAGCGCACTATTTTTTATGCCATATATCATGTTATTATATAACTAATAAAAAAATTAAAAAGTATTTTAATACTTTGCAAGACTGGATTCCAAATACCTAATTAGTAAGTAAATTTAAATTATATAACGAAATATTAATTGTTTGTATTTTTAAACCTATATTAATCCATAAGCACAAATAGCAGGGTTTTGTAATTCGAAATGAACCTATAGAAAAAAAAAAATGTATTTGTCTTTTTCAATAATGTAAAAAAGGCAACATTGAGAAAATACTAACAGACGAATTGAAATAAACATGATTATATTTGATAAATAAATAGATATATATTTTTATTTATAAACAAAAATCATCTAAAATAAATTAAACAGATAGGTACATCATATAATTATCATTTATCACAGAGGAAAACACTAAATACTAAAAAAAAAAACTGTTTTATTAAGTACATAAATAGCAAAAGCAAAAAAATATAATAAAATAATAATACCTAATTAAAAGTTATTAAAAACAGCATTATTGGTTATTTAGTATACAACGTACATATAAAAGCAATGTCAAACAAGTTTTATGATCTTTTGTTTTTTATTAAAATATTATATCAAAAGCAAAAATAATCTGTTTAGCTGGCCACACTAATTTATCAGTCAATTTTTTGTGATTAAAAAAAAAAAAATGGTTTTATATTATTTGAAGAATTAATTTATAACACTAAGTTTTTTACTGGGTTTTACTATGTTGATTTTTTTTTTTAAATATTTACTCGTTCTTTCAATAATAAACTATAATTTTTTTAAATATTTATTTTTAATTTACAAGCATTTAAAGTTTAGGTTAGCTGAGTAGTTTGTACCACAAATGTGTAGAGTAACCCTGCTACTTCACACATATAATATTAAACAATATGAATATAATAAATTAATTAATATAATGAGAACACGTTTAAATATAATCTATTAATATATATTACATAGTAAATATAAACCCGTTTAATATTGCACATAATAAAAGTGCCCATATAAGAGTATTCTAAAATGGGAATGTTTTTGGGGCTAGTATAATAGATTTTGTGGGCTAAATTATTTTCAATATACAACATTGCTACATGATAGCTTAATTCTAAATTAAATGAATATCATTGTTTAAATGGTGCCCCCCTCTCTGAGAGAAACCTAGGTCACCATAACTTTTGCCGGCCCTACATTTTAATCATGTTTTATGATTAAAAATATATTATTTAAACCAAAAGATGTAGTGACTAAAATTAATTTATAACTTTTACCATTTGGAAATATTGATTTATTAAAAAAATAATAATGATGATAAGGTTTAAGTGCATTGAAGAATATGATTTTAAATAAATTGATAAAACGGCATACATAATTTATGAATGACAATAATAAAAATACATTTAAACCTTTTAAAAGTCCTTTTATATTTGTTATTTTGGTTAGTAAATAAATTATATAACATGTATTTTTTATATCAAGTATTTGTTTTTAAGATCATATTCATTTTAAACTTCATTTTAAAGATAAATTTATTAAAAATTATTTAAATTAAAAGCAATTTGTGATGATTAAAATATGTAAGTTAAAATGTTCCATTAATATCTACAGGACATGATCATATTACTTAACATCTAAAAGGATGTATTGATTATTAAATCACTTTGATCGTTGACTAGAAAATGGTATACAAAATTGGTCTTCTTCCTTGACATAGAAGTTCTAGTATGGCCAGATTTATCTGAACGAGATCTGGGAGGATCTCGGATAAATATTTCACCAAAAACAGATGCTAGAATAAGTATAACATTGATTAAGAGTTAATTATTTGAAAATTCATGAATAAATTAAATAGTATAGGTAAGTTACCAATGGTAACCTATCTATGTAAAGCAAAAGAAAAGGATTCAATTAATTGGTTTGGGTAAGCTTTGTGGAAAATGGAAACAATAATCAAGCAAAGTAAGAAAATAGTAGATAATACTATAGAGTAGCAGGGCGGTGTAGGGATTTAAAGAGCAATAAAACTAAATTTAAAAATAGTATGACACTAACTAACCGATAGTTTTAACATCTAATTTGTTATCATTGACATGATTCAATAATTCTTGAAGAAATGCACAAAGGTATAAAAATACATTTTTACTTCTCTCTGGTAGTTGAGAAATAATCTAAATAATAGAAAATAAATTTAAAAATAAAAATAAATTACAATTCAATAATAAAACAATACTAACTTGTTTACATTGACTGTAATAAGACACTGCAGATAAACAAGTTGCATGCAAATTATATGGTATTATGGGTTCTGATGTACTGTCTAATAGTATTAATAGAGCTTCAGCTACAGAATGCACACTACCGGCTGAAATATAATTTAAAAAATAATAGGCAATGTTAATTTTTTTTTAAAGTAATTAAATCAAACCGTACGTAAAGCATCCGGTGTTCCATTATCCAACCAATTTCGAATCTGGACAAATTCAGATCTGAGACCAGATTGTTCAAATAAATGTTCTTGTTTAAGACCATGTCTGTATAAATGATCCACAAGGTACCATACTTCTTTGGGTACTGGGTAAGGATCTGAAGTCATGTTGCTTTTATTGTTTTCCTTAAAAAATTAAATTATCAATTATCACATGAAAAAAATATTACATTGATGATTGATTTAAGATAAATGTAAAATATTAATAATTACTTACGAGTTCCATAAGTTTTCCAAATGGTATATTTTTAATAGGAACTTTTAAATAACAAAGTGTTTCTAATGAACAACCAAAACAACTTCGCTCATAGTTACCTAAAAATACAGTATAAATTATTAAGTAAAATATTATTGTTACTTAAGTTATATACCAGTAACAGTTATAAAGATATCTTTTCCGCCATCTAAATGTAATACTAAAATATCATACAACTTGTCTTGGCCACTGATCATTTTGTATGCTGATTTTTTATCTATCAAAACTTCTAAAGTAATATCACATTTTTCCCCTGAGAAAATAATATTATAATATTTATATGTTATCTGTTATTAAATAGACAATTTAATAATATACCAGGATCAATAAAACTCATGAAAGGCTCAATTCGCAACCATTCTTTACAGTATGTAGAATCATCTAATTTTTTAATAAATTCAAACTGTACAGGAACTTGACCAGTATTAGCAACTGTAAGTTCTTTTAATTGAGGTTCCATAAACTTCACCTTGTGGAAAATTATTTCAGTGTTATCAACCATAACTTGAGGTAAATATTCATTTTCTGCTTTGTCTAATTTTTTCATTATATGTTCATGAATTTTTCTGTACTTGGTCAAATCAACAACTCTTACCTGTTAAAATTAAATTAAGTTTAATTTTAAAAATATAAAAATTAAATAGATACATACTTCAGATTCAAATAATGCGCTGACTGGTTTGTGATCACTGATCAATAAATTAGGATGACTTCTGTAAGCAAGTTGTTTAATTGAATTGCCTCGCCACAATATTCGGTCACACCATGCAGGGGCACGGTTCTTCTCACTAATCAAATATACACAAATTAATATAATATATATTATATTATAATTATCATTTAACACATACATAACAAATAAAAACATACCTGCTGTCCCAGTCATTAGTACCCGGATCATATTTATAGGTAGGAAGGAAATTAATCAAACCCTCTTTATAACCTTTAAAGACATTTCCAGCCCGATGTTGTTGCTTTAGTTGATCTGCTTCTAATACGTTTTTAAAATTATTTTTGCGTACCAAATCTTTTACGGATATTGCATCCATTTCAGTTATTCTATAATTGAGGTCACCAAACCAATATACTTGACTAAAATAAAAACATATAAAACAAATTATAATAATAGTAAGTTATTCAATTTTAATATTTTGATGTACTCGATCTGATTGTTATACTTTTAAAATAACCATTGATTTGTAAGTTTCTTTTTAAATATATTACTCACTTATGGTCCTTAACAGTTTTTGGAGGTGTAAAATTTGAAAATACCATTCTTGAACATATATTTTGATAATCTTGGTTTCGTCTTTCATACTCTTCAACATGAGCTGCTAAATGTGTATTTACAAAACACAAAGAAGTGTTATGGAAATCCATGCGAACAGCAACTCCGCCTTTATTTCCCTAAAATTAGTTTTAATAAATATGATGGTTTCAAAATATTTAAATAACAATTTACCAATTTGCCCATAATTCCAGTACCAACAGTATCAGTAGCAACATTTTTAACATGGTCCATGTGTTTATTTTTAACAAACACTATAAGCATCATTCCAACCAATCGAACTAATGACACTTTTTTATAATTTCCCTTGGAATTAAGACTTTTTGTTACAGCTTGTCTAATTAATAATAAAAATGAATTAAATTATTTTTTATTTTTAAAAATACTAATAACTTAAGTTTTTTTTTCATATTAAAATTAAATTTTTTAAATATGTTCATGATTTAATAATTTTCTCATAACAATTAAAAAAAAAGTTAAGTTAATCAAAAAATTAGTACTAACTATTATAGGTACAAATTATATATAAAGTTGACCTAATTGTCATGAGTAATATAAACAATACTTTTAGCATAATTCTTCATAAAATATGTTAATACATGTTACTTTTTGGTTTTTTTTTAATGAAAGACACTATATTGTCTTTTAAACAATATTAATTAATGACTAACAAAATGACTAATGAGCAAATTAAAAACTGTTATTAAATTGAACCATAATTAATTTGTCTTTTAATGCTTGATGTGAATTTACATAGGTGTCTTTAAACGCAGATAAGTTATATATACTATGACAGCAGTGATTGACTAATTTACTATTCAATTAATTAATATAAATGTTCAGGTGTTCGATTGAGTAAGATAGATAAATCAATAATATGGCATTTTGATATGCTAAAAGTACAAGTAGTTAAGTCTGATTATAATCATAAATATTATAAATTACTTACAACCATTCTTCTTCTCGTGGAGAATCATTAAAAAGAAATGCTTCTTTACTTAGGTCAAGTTCTTGAAAACCAATGGCATAAATATCAGGCGGTTCAGAATCACAAGTCAGCCAATCATTTAGTGAAGACAAGGTTGGTTGGCCATTGACATTCCAAGTGCCAATATAAATACTAAAAAAGAATTAATATAAATATAAAGTTAAATAATATGTAAAAAAATAATGACCGGAAATTTTGTGCATTAGTATATTGTTCTTCACTCAAAATCATTTGTCGCTGTATTACACTTTCTCGAGAACTTAGTGTATGCGTTCCAGTTGGAAATGATATATCATTTTCAGACGCAGCCACCTTATAAGTTTAATAAATAATAAAATTACTAATAATACTTTTAATAAATATGAGATATTATTACATTAGCTGTTATTATACTATTAGATGTATTATCACCATTGATATTCATCATCAAACCTAATTCTAAATCAATATCATTTATATTATATTTTTTCAACCATTGAAAATCCAGTGTCTGTTGATTTTTTAAATAAACTGTAAAAAAATAGAATACTTTATAATAATTAATAAATTATGAAATATTACTAGGTATTTGGAGTTAAATACTAACGGTCCATTGATCTAGATAATTCATTAAAAAAATGATTAGTTTCATGACCTGAATCCATTCCCATAAATAATTTAAAATTCCGAGCTGATAAATTAATATAAATATCAGAGTTAGATTCTGCTGACAATGAATCTAAACATAATATAGTAAAGTTATAATTAATTTATAAATATTATACAAGTAATTTGTATTTAGGTAATTATTAATGATCACATTTAAAAAGGATTTTACATAAATATTACAAAAGAGATATTATGTTCTATTGTTTTAAGATAGGAAATTAATGTTTAATGTTTACCTATATCACATTTGAAATCACTATCAATGGGCACAACAAAGTTGATTGTGAGATCTGTAAATGCTTGCGGTGGATTTCTGGATGTCGTAAATACAAACAAACCAAATGATAGATTACGTTCAACCAAGGCTAATAATCGGTGAGCCTTGGGTGACCAGCCTTGCAACAGTACACCTTCGTGGAGCTAAGTAATGGAGACATTTGTTATGCAGGTATGATCGTATAAGTGTAACAAGTAACTACTAATTACCGCCACAACATTGTCACCGGCATTCAATTTATCCTTCATAATAGCGGATAGCTCCATCGCAGAATAAAATACAATCCACAGGTATAACAACAGCTTAACCCGAACTCGACTGCCAGTTAAAATAGCCACCGCAAACAATCACAACACTCCTAAGAGCAAATCGTAATAATATTTAAAATGAAACCGCTCGCGCCTCCTTCAAGAAATATGACTGAACAATGTGTGCGCACAACAACAATATCAATAACAGTTTGTAATTATTACACACTTCTGCTATTATTTGTAATTAATATTGTTGTGGTGTACCCACTAATTTGAATAAAACACAAATTGACACTTTATTATTATTGTTTTACGTATGAGATAGAAGTCATGATAACATAATGCATAGAGACCACGGCTATAGCTGATACAGTTGCGATTCATGATTAGACGTCCATGAAAAGTTCTTGTGATTTTTTAAACCACAGATTTCTATGTAATACTATACTACTATAATAGTATAGAATAGAAAGTCTGTGTTCTAAACACGATTTAAGATATACCTAAAGTATATCTTAAATCGTGGTGGAGACAGCCACGACTAAATCCCTTATCAGTTATAATATAATATTTCTTATCTATTATAATATCGTATTGGAAGTACGCATCACCAAGGGACCATCAACAATAATTGATTTGGAAACAATTTATTTGAATCTAGATTCGCCTCAAGGAAAATTTACTCTTACTGAATTGTTCACTATCTCGTCAATACCCGAACGGCTCTCGTCTATTGCTTATTATTCCCAAACGGCTCCCGTCAATAAAGGTTTTACGAACAGGTAAATTTCCAAACGGCTCTCGTCGAAAAAATGAAAACAGATGATTTAATGGCTATCAAACCAATGACAATAAAGTGAACAAAGTATTCGACTATATTTTTGAAAATTATATGATGTCAGATAGTCGTTTTCCTCCTGAAATGTGGGCTTGAATGTTCATCTTCCCTTGCTTCGACCACAAATGGCTGTGAATCATTCCACAGCAGATTCAACAACGAATTCAATTCTGCTCATCCTAATATTTTTAAGGTTATTGACATACTAACCGAAATACAATCCGAAACACAAATTAAAGCTCGAAGTGGTGTAAATACACCAAAACCAACAAAAAAACAGGAGCTCATTGAAAACATTATCCGAGAATTTTCATCAAATAAAATAAATACCATAGATTATATAAAAAAATTGTGCATCAAAAATTTACCTATTCTATAATTTTTTTAGATTCTGAGCGAAGCGATGAATGTATTGGTTTTACAATGATGTGTGTGTTTTAGATTCTGAGCGGAGCGATGAATGTATTGGTTTTACAATGATGTGTGTTTTTTTTTTTAAATTTTTTTTTGTGTCTGTCATCACGTTTTGGGACAGTAAAAGTGCTTAGATTTTCTTCAATAGTACCTTTTCTGATAGGAAAGTGAATCTAGTTGGTACTTTGGGGGGTCAAAAGTAAACATTTTCCAGTAGTTTTCAAAAGTACCGTGAAAAACAAATGGAAAATTAAGGAAAAAACGGGAATTTTTACGCAACATTGATTTTCGATAAAATCGATTTTGGTTTTTGGTGTAAGTCTAAAAAAAATGACGGTAAATACATGAAATTTTTACTGAATGTTTATATAAGCAGTTTCTATATACCATACCGTTTTCAAAATATTTTGACTTATTTTGAGCTGTTTACAGACATTTTAAATTTCCAATCTTTTTGGTTTTTTTTTTTTTTTAAAAATCAATAACATTTTATTTATTCGTTAAAAATTCTTGAAAATTTAATAGAATGCTCCTAATATATTGTTTCAAAGGCACATGAAAAATATTAAAAATCTGTAGTCACAATTTTTTTTTTTAAGCATTTAAAGTTGAAATTTTGACAAAATACGTAAAAATGACGAAAATTTGAAAATTATTTAGAGTTAAAAATTCATAAAAATTTTTTTTTTAAATCTAAGGTTTTAAATTTTTAAGACAGTTAGTCAGCCTGTAATATTAGGTACTAAGTATATGTTTTATGATATTATTATGATTAAAGTAATTTATTTTACTACTAGCTGTTCCATCCAACGTTGTCCGTGCTAAAGATTTGTATTTTTTAAAATATATTTGTAAAAAAAAACAATTAAAGTACCTAATATAATACGTAATTAATGGCAATTATTTAGACAAACAAAAAATGCTAATTTCTACTAGGTAATAATTTCTCCTATACTAATATATATTACCTGTAATATTTAACCTGTAACCAATTTATACACAAACAAAATATTTGATTTCTGTCGTAAATCTCAAAATCTTTGTGTGATCACTTCTCCTGGTTGGACCTGCCGTTCCAATTGTAAATCTAAACCATCCAGGGACCCGCTCAAACACCCAACAAGTTTCATCAAAATCGGAAAGAAGAAATATATATATAAAGATTAGGAATTGTTTTATAACTAGTGTACTACACTATACTATACATTGGGTTAAATTAATTTTTACCAAAAAATTGCATTTGAAAATGTCATTGTGCGCATGTATACTGTATACAATATAATATCCTTTTAAAGTCTCAAATACCAACGAATAATATTTTTAAATAACAAAAAAATAACTAAAATCGTTATTCTTTGTAATTTCGTCTAAATTTGAATTAAAATTGTCTGTAAAAAAAAATCTGTGTTTATATATATTATATTTTAGATTTTTAGGTTAGGTACAGTATGAACTATTAATGAGAATAATTGTCTTCAATGTTCAATTCTTAGCACGGTCTTAGAATATATCTTCTAAGACCGTGATTCTTAGCTATAAAAATTGAATATTTTTTAATATTTTAACTAGTCATGAAATAATTTGAAAATGTTGTCAAAATTTGAACTTTAAATACTTTAATAAAAACAACCGTGCCTATGAATTTAACGCATGTTTAGGGTTATTTTGGTGCTTAAAGGAGTGGGAGTCACTGATTATTAGTAATTAGTTTGATTCGAGAGTTTTTGTTATAATAGTTTATAAAAAAAAATAATCGCTTTTATCTTTATTATTTTGGTATTTTTTGTTAACCGCATTACGTAACGAGCGACGGTTGGGGTGACTTTCCTGTGTTGTTAGGTACAATAAAAAAACAGAAACACTTTATTTATAAATTGTTAAACACAAAATACTATAACAATACAACTGTACAACTAAAATACAGTCATATTATACTTGATGTTATCATTTGACAAACTATAAAATTACTTTTCGGTATGAATGACGAATGTAGTATTGTGACATACATGTTAGTAAATAGAATTCATATCTTTTACAGATCGGAGACTAGCCGCGTTCTGAGTTCAGACACGTTCCTATAGAATATAATATTATATTAGTATATTACGCAGCGCATTATTATCACAGAACAATAACACTACTAATTTTAAAATCAGTACCAATACTACCATACACCACAGAATAAAATATAATAATTTGTTAATATAACAGTCATACCGTAGACTTATATACTAGTTAATAGTTTTTAGTTTATAGGTTTATATGAGTCATTGAGTCATACAGATTAAGAATAATGATGGAAAGCTTGTATTTCACAGTTCGCTGTTGAACGTTTGGCAAAAATGTCAAATGTTTGGTGCACTAGTGCAGGCGTGCAGCCGATCATAACAAATAATAATATTATGTTCCACTCTACTCCCCTACAACACCACTATACTACTATAGTGACTGTCGACTGCATAGTGCATAATATTATAAACATTATTATGGTATTTACCGTAACCGCTTTTGGTTCGAGTCCGCGCAATACGTCACGCGCCTACACATATTATCAAGAATTCGTTATAGTATCGATACGTAATAATATTATTTGCGTCACGCGCCTACGAAAGTATATCTGACCGTCAAAACGGTACGATCGCACCGTGTCGTTTATACTTACCGTACCGGGCGTGATGTATTGCTGCAGCTATAGTGGTCGTCCGAGTAGGGGGAGACAGATGGCCGAGTCAGCAAGTCTCACGAGTAGTGACGACGACGACGACGATTCCCATTTCCCAGAGACCGCAGTCGACGTTCTAACGTGGTCGTTTGACGGTTTGCGCTACGGTGTCCCGCAGCATAAATATTATTAGTGTGGCGCACTATTATAGTCCTTCGTGCGAATTATAAATAGGAGAACGCCAGTGCGTTCTTGTCGTTATTCTATCGTTACAAATCGTGCTATGCACGTTTGTCGTCGGCGTCGTCGCTTCCACTAAGGTAGGTTTACGTATTCCACAAATTCGCTGAACTAGACCGGGTTTAAAATATTATCTCACATTATCCTGCACCGGCATAATGAACCATGTGTACGATATGGTCCAAACATCCCGGTGCGTTATTTTTCACACCGGTTTAGCCTAGCGAATTTCTGGATTTACACAATACATGAGCAGTGTCTCAAGGCTATATTATCCGTGTGGTCGTTGAAAACGGCGGTGGTGGCACGGTGTTGAAGACCACTGTGAAATTGTGGTTGACTTTTGTAATACATTTTACAAGTATCGGTGGTCAGCTGAACAAGCAGCTGATAAAGTTTAGGACTCTGTTGTCCTCAGTAAGAAAGGAAATTCAGATTGAATTCGAAAATTCCCAACTATAGCACGTTCAAATAATAATATATTTTGAATTGTTTTATACGACCGATATCGGGCAATATGTCATTAATCATTTTTATTAATAATTATTCATTATCAATAACAATTGTTGTTTTTATTTGTTTTCTGTATAGTATGGTGTCATATAACTTGTGTCTAATAGTTGCGGCGTATGCCGCAGTCGTACATTGTGAAGATTGTATTTTCAATCTGAAACACAACGGAAAAGATATTCAATTTGATTTGAATCGGTAAACATAACGTGCAAGGTGATTCTTTTAGTATGTAGTTTACACTTTTTATTACTAAAAAAAAAATTAATGTTGAAAATAATTATTTACAGAATTTTAATTTTTGTCTAAACAAAATATTTTAAAATATTTGTTCATGGATAGTAATAATTTTAAATTTTATTTTTTTCAAAGATATACCTAAGCTTATAACATACATCTTTAATTATATATAGAGGTACCAATATAATATTATATCTTATATTTTTACATTTTAATATTTTTCATCAACATCTTTAGAAAAATATTCTGCTTAGGAATATTAAATTTAAATACGCGTCGCATCATTCAAATAAGTAAAAATTATAACGTTAAAAAAAGAATCCCTGTAAAATATAACCACATACGAAATTCTTTTAGAAAAAAAAGGTGGGCAAGTGGGTCACTATAATGAATGTGTTAAATTTTAATTAATATTAAATTTTTTACATATTCAGTGTATATTTCAATTATAATATAGTTATAATATTATTAGGTATATTATTGACTAATGTTATTAATTTTTGAGTCAATACCTCCTCCAATATCTAATTTTGCCGAGTGATGTATGTACCTACATTCTACAATGATTATAGTTGGAAATTGGCATTTGTATTTATATTTATAAATTTATTATAAATAGGAAGAATAATAATATTCGTGGTAAATTCGGGGTACCTTCTCAAACTGGCAGATTTAAAATATTTGGATGCACGATATAACTATTTATATATTATATCATTTTAACTATTTTCTTAAGGCCGCGCTCATGAAAAATAAAAAACCATAATTATTTTCTACTATCAAAACGAAACGGTCGATTGTTTAATAATAAAACTATTATTGCATCGAAGAAGTTCAGGCACGTAGCCAAGAGGTGGCCTGGAGTGGCCCGGCCACCCCAAATATTTAAAGACCACCCCATTATATTGTTAAAATACCCAATAAAGCTCAACTAACATTTGAGTAAAAAAAATTTAAACCATATTCGAAAATTTATATTATGATATTTGTTATTATTACATAATTATCTCTAACTCTGTGTTCTCACACAGATTAAAAATATAGACATTATACATGTATAAAATGATAGTGTAGAATCTTCAAAGTAAGAAAAATTAATAATCTATTCAAATCCATAGTGTCTTAAATCAATGACATAATTTCCAATGATTTATGAAAACAATGCTGTACATTTAATGGAAGAAATTAATAATTTAAAGACACCTTTTATTAATTTTAATATATTGTGTTAGTTAAATCAATATTACCCTTTCTTTAAAGTAAAAACTCTAGTATTGAATGAACGACATTTTGTGTCAAATCAGGTCAATTAACGGTATTGAATGAATAACTATTGTATTAATATACTATATTAATATTGCATATTATGCAATAAATATAAAGGAATTATGTTTTTAAATCAAAGAAATAAAGGAATACAAAGTAAAATAAAAATGATTATATTATAATAAATAATAAAATGCATATATTATTTCTGTTGAGGTATAACAAAACATCATTACATTTAAATTAGTAAAATCAGTGAATATAAGTAGGTATACAATATTTAATTACAATTAGAAATAAAAAAAAAATTCAAATACTTATAACACATTTACTATATTACAAATTATGAATAGATTCTTTGCAGGTTTTTAAATAATAACATACATCATTTACATTCTAAAACTCATAAGCTATTTGACAAAATTAACAAATATTAAAGAAATTTACAATATAACATTAATGAGACTTAGTATAATATTTAGGACTGTTTTAAAAATGTTTTAATCAGATAAAATAAGTATCTGCAATATTTGGTATACTATTAAAAGGATAGGAGGTCCTTTAAAATCATTTATGTTTTTTAATTCATATTCATTTTTAATTATTTTATTTATTTTATAAGAAGCCAAATGATTTACATAACAAATAATATCCTTTTTTTGACAAAATATAAAAACCATGTTTTCATCTAAACATATAATTTTTTTTAACAAATATACAGTCAATTCACTTTCATATGTTATAAGAACATTATTGTATGAGTATTTAGTATTAAAATACATTAAAACTTTTCTTAGGTTATCTGATAATTTACTGTGCTTTTTATAATATGCTATAATTAAACTTCCTTTTCCAGATTTTTCTAAAATATCTACAATATTTATCTACAATAATACACAAAAATGACTAAAACCACTGAACATAATTTCAATTTGAATAATACTTTAAGGGAAGGTACATCATAATATTATAAGTATTATAAATATAATAAATAAAAATACATGGGTACCTAGTACATACCTCAAAAGTATTTTGCCACTTCTTTAAATGATGTTCAAAAATTATGGGTTTTCCATAATTTTCAGCTGGACATAAAGTATTCTAATGATCGGAGTTCATTAACTTTAAGCTTTCAACATTAATACCATGGTCTAAAAATATTAATACATTTCAATGACACTTGTAGGCATATAAAAAATACACAATTTAAATTAATTTATATATAATATGTATTTAGTATTATAAGTTAAACTTGGTACTTACCAAACATATAAATAAACACATTAAAAAAACAGTCTTCTTTTAACTCAATCGGAACATCTAATAAATCTCCTGTTTCTTCATTAAATACTACTGCATTGGAGGTATTTAAATCGTTCAAGTCATCAGAATTAATAAACTGGAAATCAGATATAATTTTCTCAAGATAATTATTTAAGACCTATAATATAATATTATCCAGCATTCCAGCAGTTAATAAAAATAAGTTATCACTTACTTTGGTGTTTTTTGTTGAAATTAATTTCAGTACATAAACATTTAACGAAAAACAAAATTACACATTAACACTATTTTAACTCGGTACTTCGGGATACTTAAAAACGGCAATCAGAACTAATAAGTAACAACTGAATCACGACCGTTGACCACGAGGCATAATAAAATTAATAAACATTAACTTTAAAACATCTTCAAAAGATTCGATATTAAACTGAAGCCAATGCGAAAAAAACAAGGAACGCCAGTCACTGTGGTCGGCCGGGAATTCCTTAAAATCTATTAAAAATTCTTTTTTTTTTAAGTTTTAATGTTATTGACATAATATCAAGTATTATATGTTATTTATTTCAATTCTGTTATCCATTAACTTAAAGGCAAATGCAATTAATCAAACTGATGGTGTACGTGCATACAACTTAGTAAATAATTTTCATACTTTCAATGAATAATTTCTTTATTTTAACTACATTAAGTTATTGTTTTAATTGAATTAAATTAAATTAGAACAATGTAAATTCTATATTTGAATTAATATTCGCATTTACTTAATGGCTAATGCAATTAACTATGTTATAGATTTTAATACTTAATATTATTCATTTCAATGAATTAAATGTAATTAGATTTATTATTTAACATTAAAACAACGAATTCTTTTTTTAATACAATTAAAGAAAGTATATTTGATATGATAGAATTTTAATTGTTTTGAAACAATTTATAATAATTTTAAAGAACTACTTAAAGTAAACAATTTATGAAACCATTTATTTGAAAATAGGATAAGTTTTTTACTGAGTGCAGCTTGTAGTTTATCAGATGCAATTCGATTTTCGAAGAGCATGATCTAGTTGCCTGCTGAACTCAGCATAATATCAAAAATTCATCGATACTCGTCGTATCCGTCGTGTTAACGTAGGACAACAATTCATCTATATTATGAATCCGCATTCCTATATTTTATTAATTCAGCATTTCCCAGCTCCATGGGCGCCGCCAGGAATTTTGTCTGGGGAGTGCATCGTGCATAGTATACTTTGATTTCTAAATAATGTTTAAATTATTTTAGTTAAATACGTAAAAATATTTTTTTTAAATTATATGACGATACAAAGTTATTTTTGTTTTCTCGTCGGATACAAAGTAATGCGGGCTATTAGCTAGTCCCGGGGCGGACTGGGGGGTAAACGGCCCAGTATTCTACAAAACTAAACGGCCCAAACCCCTTTATACACCAGCTTCTTTGTGAATACCTACATTTTTCTGGTAGTTTATCAAATATAATATACCTATTCATTTTCCTTGTAGTCTGCAGGACCTCTGAAAATATGCTAAATAACCTAATTGCGATTATATCAGTGATTACACCATAATATACTAAAAATTAGTTATTGATTTCAATTAGAGGGAATTAAAAAATCTGATTCTGCAGTTACGTGGTAGAAGTAGAGGATACCTCGTCTTTGTTTTGTAAAGTGGTGTAGGTGTATTTAACGTTAAAGAAACGAAAAGATAAATTATTTCTTCAACAAAGCAATTCTGAGCAATGTTTTGGTGTAATACAACAAAAAAATAGGAGACGACACATTCCGATAAGTGGTGAAATAATTTGCGAAAAAGCACTGTATTAGGCGCCTTAAAATAACGGGTGAGAAACTTTCGTGTGACGAAACCAGGGCCGTATTAAGGGACAATGTATGGGGGAGCAAATATAAATATGCCGCCCCTAATCTAGTATACGCCTTTTTTTACTAGCAAATAACCAAAAAAAAATGTTATCGCTACGCTCGAACAAACGTTAGGTATACAATATACTACCAAAAAAACTATATGCTTACTTACTCATTAGTAATCTACTCTTGCTATTGTCTTATAGAATATATTTAAACACATGAACTAGGTAGATACAATTTATACAAATTAATAAATTATTACGTATAGTACATGTCAACATATCATTATTAATTTCAAACAGATGTCTCGTGGTATCTGGTATATTCTATACCTAGCTAATAGCTATGAATTATTTTAATGATAAATGACTAGGTATACTATGTTTAAAATTTTAAATATAATATAACAATATATCATTACCTATCCTAAAAATTGAACAAGTTCAAAACTTTTGTTATTTCTTGTATAAATAAATAGTATAGATACAAATGATAGGAAATTAATACACATAAATAAATACATCATGTCTTTTAATTATTATTATTATTATTATTTGCTTTATTTAAAGTCTTTCTTGCGAATTTTTACAGATAAAAATTTTTGAATTGTATCAGAATTTTTTATTCTTCTAAGGACAGAGAATGATCGCTCACCACTAAAATAATTAATATTTATTCTACTAAATATTTTATTTTTATTATATTACAAATAACATTATCGACTTTTTTTTGCCGCCCCTGCCGCAGTGCCGCCTGGAGCAACTGCTCCTTTTGCCCCCCCCCCCTTGATGCGCCCCTGGACGAAACATCAATCCTCTGATAATCCGGAAAAATCGATAATCCGAACGATGCTCGGTTTGAATTCGTCCGGACTATCGAGGCTCTTCTGTATTTTTAAATGATCAGATGCCCCGGCGGCCCCCGGCCCGGTGTGCTACGGCACACTAGAACACCTGGCCAGTCCGCCTCTGAATTTATAAATGGCTACGATTCGAAAATCCGATAATGATCGACAACTCGTAAGCTTATCGCATGCGATAAAAGTGACCGTTTTATGTATTGAATATACTTGTGACAACTGGCGTGTCCTTTATATTGACACCATACGATAAAATCCGAATCACAATATTAGTCTTTAGTCGTGTGTGTATTTCTCAGCGTGCTACGTGCTTAATACCGATTACATCATATATTATTTTATAGTTCTTACGAGTTACGTCTTACGTTGTAAAATTATTAAACAAAATGAGTGACATAAGACATTTTTACAAAAGAAACGCAAGAAAGAATCAAGTCCTACTAGTCATAGTACCAGTTTTAGTATAAATGAAGGCAGTCATGACACAGGTAATTTAAGTACTAATAGTTCTATATAGATATCAGCCAACAAAATAAGTGCCACAACACCTTCATCAGTTGACTATTAGTGCTAATAAATTAGATATTGGACTGTATTTAAATTCCTATGTTGATGATAAATTACGTTTAAAATTGTTGAAAGACCCCTGGGTTCCTCCGAAAACATGTGACTTTAAAAAAGATTTGACCAACGACGCTACGAGAGTATTTCGTATAGAATGGTTTGCACTATATCCATGGCTAAGTTATTCAGCTGTTTCTAAAGGCTCACTATGTCGCGTTTGTGTATTATTTCGACCTCGAGTACATATAGAGGTGTTCAAGGAGCATTCATTGTTTCTCCATGCATAAAATATCAAAAATTTAATGAGGTTTCAAAAGCTCATAAAATTAGTATTTTGGCAACAATTGAGTGTTCATGAGCAAATAGATTCGGCATTTCATAGAGAAATTGAAGAAAACAGGGTGAAACTTCGATCTATTATATCGTCAATCTTGTTTTGTGCAAAGCATGATCTTCCACTACGAGGTAAAAATGACGAAGGTTCCGTTTTTACAGGTTTATTACAGTTCCGTGTCGAATCGGGGGATAAGGTTTTGAATAAGCATTAAAAGTCTGGGGCTAAAAATTCGTTTTATATCTCACATGAAATTCAAAATGAATTAATTCAAACTTGTGCTTAATATGTATCCTTTTCCATTGAAAATAACTGTGTACGCTATACTGTCCGGTGCGATAAATTTCAAGCTGTCTTGTTTATATTCGTCGTGTTTAGTAAATCATTAGATACGAAAATTTTATCGTAATATCTATATATATATTATATGTGTATAATGTATAAACAAAAGTGTCTTCCTGATTCATAATCAATGCAGAGCAGAATCTGTTAGAGCAATCGAATTGAAATTTTTAAGTAGATTAATATTATATAACTTCACCATGCACCAAGAGAGGATTTCGCAAAATGTTGATTTTAAGGGATTGAAAATAAATTTTTACGTGTAAATTGTATATATATATACGTAATGTTTGCTATTGGTTATAGAATAATTATTTACTTATTGGTTGATATTGGTTATTCGGGCATTGCCTAACAAGGTGGATGAGTTGCGCTTTGTCCATGATCCGACGTATTGGGATTGCCTATCGCCTATCGGGGAGGCAGAGTGCACTTAATGTAGCGAGTTACACCCAACAGGAGTTGAACAATCGTAATTTTTTTAAGAGTTGTCACTTTTTACAGACAAAAATTGCACGAGATCAGCTAGTTACGTAATAAATTATAATA
The DNA here is from genome assembly GCA_027563435.1 of Nasonovia ribisnigri. Lineage (NCBI taxonomy): Eukaryota > Metazoa > Arthropoda > Insecta > Hemiptera > Aphididae > Nasonovia > Nasonovia ribisnigri. The sequence continues at coordinate 254,404 of JANEHU010000715.1, read as the reverse complement.
ACAAATTATCATAGTAGAAGTTTTAAAACATAGTTAAACGGTTTTACTTTAACTCAATTATTTGAGCCTCAGGTACTTAAACAATATAATAGGCCATGCCACTCGCTCCCCATTATTGACCTATTATGGGTACATTGACCTAAAAGCCAACATGTTTGGGTACAAATAGACGCAACGTGTGGATACATAGAATAAAAGGTATTTTATTATTTTACCTAGTAAATCAGAGAATATTTGGGTAAACATAATATTCAATTTAAAACTATAATCTTTATTACACCTGCGTAATATAATATATAATATGACTATTGTCTAAACAGATTTTTTTATTCATTAAATCGCTTAGTATCTTAGTTCGATTAGTTTTTCCAACCTGAACAGTACGAATTTTGAATGTGAATATTACTGAAGTTTTTGAAACCCGTCGTGGTAAAAAGTGTGTTATAAATTATAGTTGATAATATATTAAATATAGTGAATTTAGAATAAATAAAGACGAAAGCAAATTTGTTTGTTGTACCTACTACTTGTAATTACAGTTACGTTACATAAGATAACATAGTGACATAGTGTTGAATACAATTAATAGAAATTTAATGAATTTAACGAGGAATTTAATCTTGAAAATGTAATATTGTTGGAAAATATTTATGTGACATATCGGTCTACGTTTTGTCGGAAAATATAATTTTATTTAATGATAAATAAGATAATAGTATACATATAAATAAAAAACGATTTTTGATTTTAGTAGATTTAATATTTTTGTAACGACTTAATGTATGATTTAATATAATATTATGTACCTAATATTTTTAATATTTTTTAATTAGTTGCAAAAAAAAAGAAATGTAGGAAACAATTAAGAACCAACCTCCTTGTGGCGTCCATGGGTAACACTATTTTTTTTTTTATAATAGGCTTTAAAATGTAAAATAGAAAAAAATGTATACCTAAATATATTAGTATTGTTTTAAAAATATGATGTACCCAAACGACGCAAACATATTCATTTTATGTCATTGAAATCTCGTGAATTTAACGTAGTGTTGGATTTGGATACACATCATTTAAGATTCTGAGCGGAGCGATAAATGTATTGATTTTACAATGATATGTGTTTTTTTTTTTTTATTTTTATTTTTTATTTTTTTTTTGTGTCTGTCATCACGTTTTAGACAGAAAAAATGCTTCGATTTTCTTCAATAGTACCTTTTCTGATAGGAAAGTGAATCTAGTTGGTACTTTGGGGGGTCAAAAGTCAAAATTTCCCAGTAGTTTTCAAGAGCGCCTGGGAAAACAAAATGAAAAATTATGGGAAAAACGGGAATTTTTACGGAAAACCAATTTTCGACAAAATCGATTTTGGTTAACTCTAAAAGAAATGATCGTAGAGACATGAAATTTTGACCGTATGTTTATATAAGCATTTTCTACACACCATATCATTTTCAAAATATTCTGTATTATTTTGAGCTGTTAACGGACATTTTAAGTTTCCAATTTTTTTAGTTTTTTTTTCTATAAATGTCAATAAAATTTTATTTATCGGGTAAAAAATCTTGAAAATTTAATAGTAGGCTTCTAATATATAGTTTCAAAGGCAGATGAAAAATATTAAAAATCCGTAGTCACAATTTTTTTTATAGGTAATCAAAGTTCAAATTTTGACAAAATACGTAAAAATGACGAAAATGTGCAATTTATTTTGAGTTAGAAATTCATAAAAAATTTTCTTTTAAATCTAAGGCTTGAAAATGTGATACAAGATTCCTCATAAGTTTTTCTAATTTTATCAATAAAAAAATGTTTATAAGCAAGTCAAAATACATTTTTATGAGCATTTTAAGTTCAAATTTGTACAAGATTAGATATTCACTCGATTTCTCATGTAGCGATTTTCTTATTTTGTTGCAATTCAAAAACAAATAACTGTAGATGCATGAAAATTTCACTGAATGTTTATATAAGCTATTTCTATACACCATCTAATTTTGAATATATTTTGACTGTTTTTCAGCTTTTTACGGACGATTTCAGTTTTCAAATTTTTTAGTTTTTTTTTCTATTAATATCAATAAAATTTTATTTGTTGGGCCAAAAATAATGAAAATTTAATACAAGGCTCCTGATATATTGTTACAATAGCAGTTGAAAAATATTAAAAATACATAGGCACACATTTTTTTTATAAAGCATTTAAAGTTCGAATTTTGACAAAATTCATCAAAATCTCGAAAATTATCAATCATTGTAATTAAACAATTATAAAATGGTCAGTTTTTATAACTAAGGATTGAAAATTTAAAGCAAAGATTCTAATAAATAGTACATACTGTATTCAAAAAATCTAAAAAATATTTAAACACAGTTATTTTTTACAGACATTTTAAGTTCAAATTTGGACGAAATTACATATTAAAATCAATTTTAAAGAGTAAAAGTATATATTAAAATATTTTTCTAGCATCACTGATAATTTTAGGTTAATAATTAAATAATATGAATAATATTAATTCAACTTAGCAGCTACCGTAAAATAACAATATCAATATAATTTAAAATATCCTAGACTGACATACCGTCTCCGCTCAGAATCGTTTTTCGTATACAATGATATTATATCATTGAATTCAAATTTAATACCATCCATTATACAGTGATCTACTTGTAACCTACTGTACAGCACGGCGCATACTAGTTGCCTCCCAAAATATACGAATTGCCTCCCGTCCTTATCGTAAATAAAAAGGTTAATTTACACTAGTTGCCTCCGATGATCAGGTAGTTCATAATTATATACGAGTTGCCTCCCAAAAATTTTCACACTAATTGCCTCCCATATAAAATTAAGTAGTGGTTCATAAACTTCACCAAAAAGTTCCACATAAAGGTAGTATATATGTGTATAGTTTTTGGTAATGTTTATTCGTTATTAAAAATATCAGACTTGGTTAAAAACAATAATAATTTAAAAATAATCAATACAAATAAAACATATTTTACTACTTATTAAAAATATATAGTGTAGTTAAAAAACATCAGTCAAATGATAAATCAATAAGTTAAACAAAATAGGAAGTAGTACCTATTATTAGTCAATAAAATAAATGTATCGTAATAATAATATAATATAATATGCATATAATGGTAAAAAATTATTTATAACATTGCTTTGGCTTGTATTTTTTAGCCAATATTTGTAAGTACTCAAAATTTGATATTTTTTTTTCATTTAGCTTTTTTATTTGGGTATCAATGAAAATTATTTTGTTTCTAATTTGTAATCGTCCATGTAGTTTAGGCTTATGAGAACTTTGCATTAAAATTACAGTCTCAGTCTGAATTAATTTTAAAATGTCAATAAATTTGAATATATTAGGATGTGGAGACTCAAAATAACTATTAAATTTGCTATGGAAGGATTCGCATGCATTGGTTGTGCGATGAATGCTGGAACTTTTTTCTGCCCATATATGAGGTGGAAAAATTGAATCCTCTGATATATATGTATCTACTAAATAGTCTGAAAATTGAGTTATTTTATCATCTAAAGGCTGTAAGGCTGCTAGTTCCATTGAAAACATATCTCCAACTTCCGCTGGGTTCAAAAATGATAAGCCAAATATGTACGTTAAATATTGTCTTATCGAATCGTCATTAGAGTATTGCGAAGCTAATCCAAGTGACTGAATTTTACGCCACCAAGCTTGCCCAAGATGAAATCGACAACCTCTTATAGAAATATTTGGCCATATACATGTTATAGAATTGTGTATGGCTTTTTCAAAATCAATATAAATTATGTTTGGATTAAAATTACAATCTATTTTTAAGCACAACGTATTTAATACATTAAATGTACTAGTATATGTTTGTTCACTTTTATCTTTTAACAAAAAAAAAGCAAGAGGTATGTAATAATTATTGAGAAATCCATGAATGGTAAATAATTGAGAGAAATATTTGGTGCAGTATTGAAATGTTCCATCTACATATAGGGTATCAATTTTTATAAATTACGACTTTGAAATTACAAACTTATTTTGATACATGATGTTTGAAAATGTTTGGAACCACTTTTATATTTATTACCTGACTAATGGGAGGCAACTAGTACTAGACCCTTTTCGCTTATGATAAAATTTACGGTACGTCGGGAGGCAACTCGTATATAGTCGGGAGGCAATTCGTATACAAATTATGGGCCTTTTTGACTTCGGGAGGCAACTAGTGTGCGCCCGTACAGCAGAGCGACATCCACTTAACCCCCTTTTTTTATTTTGCATCCCCGTGATAGTCACAATATGAAATAATTATTTTTGTATTATGAGGTATCATATTATTTTATCATATTATAATCATTGTAATTTATAAGTTCATGACTTTGTACGATGAATAATGACCAATGGGTGAATTCATCCGTTTTAAATCTTTCGATAGGTAGAGGTACCAAGTTATGACTATAAAGTATACTTTATTTATGTATACCTATTGGCTATTACCCATTACTCAATTGTAGCGGTACATAAACCGCTATACCATTTTTGTATGAAATTTGTATGAAGTTTATGTTTTTTTACCTATCTACATATAGTCCCTCCTACATTTTTCCCACTGACAGCTGTATATGTATAAACACGGCCTTTCGGGAAATATTTTTCCGTCGTTACATTCGTTATCTAACCGTCTTGAGAAAAAGTTCATTGAACGAAATTTATGGACCCGGATCTTGTGCGTGGTACTACCATAGTAGTATATCTGTATATATTACGCTTTTATAAGAGCTAAAAGTAAAGGTTGCAGTATATTTTCTTAATTAATTGTGTTACCAATACCACGCGCGAAACATCTGCAATACCTACGTAATTCAATTTTTAAAGAAGTTTAACCTAATTAATATTATGTGAAACGTAATATAATACCTATTAATAATGAATACATATTTGATATTTCAATATTTGATGTCCACTGGTATTTTTCTTCGTCAGTTTCGTCAATTTTGTTGAATCGGTTTTCAGTTGTTGCCAAATTGCTTTTGTATTCGGTTAAAATTTTCAAACTTCTAACTCTGCAAAAATAAATGTATTAATTTTTTTTTTAATAAAATAATATAATTAAACAAAGTCAATCAATTTAATTCAATAGTACTTATTCTCAATTAACGGTGGAGCAGAAAACCAATATAGTGTCCCTAGAGTATTTGGCGTGTGCATTTAATATTACTAAACCTATCCAACACAATTACAATAATCAGTGGCGTGCCCAGAGGAGGAGGTTAGGAGTTATAGAGTATATTAAGTACCTAACAGTATGATAAATGATAAACAAGATTATTGGTATTAACCTACGCATGGATCCAGAGCTAAGATCTGTATGGTGAGGAGGAGGGAATAATTTTTTACACACAAATTCAATTACAATACACATTTTATTCTTAATTTAAATTTTTTCCCAAAATTGGTATACACGTCTTAATGTAATAAATCAATTTATGATTATATATTAAATAAAGAAATCCTAACGTCTTTTCATATTGTTCCTTTTTCCAAAACAGTCAAAGTTTATATGTTAATTTCTTTATACAAATTGGAGAAATAGTATTCTGGGGGGCCTGGGCCTCTCTGGATCCGTCCCTGTATTAACTTATAGTCTCATTACATTTATCTTGATATAAAAATTCAGGATGCCTGGATATTTTGATAAGAGATTGATATTGTTATAATATTTAGGGTAGCAATGTAAATATTATTCAATTTATAAATGTATGAAAATTTCTTACTTCATTCGTAATTTTTATCCGTAATGGTAAACGTTTAGAAATAGATCCGATTCTTATAGAATAATTTTTTTTTTGATGAACTTCAAGGATCTGATAAATGAACACACCATTTGAACTATACAATTTTGATGTTGTTAGATACTTAGATCAGAGTATCAGAATCACAAGACTGTATTTTGAAGAAATGGTATCCGAGTTTAATATAAAAGGTCACACTGGATTTGTCTAAGAAGAGTGGAGGAGGTATAATATATAGGTAGTATACTACACGCAAACTCACTCTTTACCCTAGTCGTGATAATACAAGTTTTATCGTTAGTTTGTGTGATAAATGTTAATTTAATAATACAAATCGTGCGATATAAAATAATTACTTCAGTATAAATACGTCCGTATATATATATCAGTATATTAACATACACATTACACCATGACAATTTATTATATTAATAATTAAATTACTGATTGTAATATTATGTATAGTAATATACTAATATGTAAAATGTTAATACAATTTTTAAAAGTTAATATGCTGACATTATGATTTATGGGGTAGAGTGACCGTATATATATAATATATGGAATTACAATTCTACTGTTAATTATATTGATTAATTCGATAAGGTCATTCAATATTTTGATTATAATAACTTAATTGAACATCCGTATGTTAACATTATGTTGAAGCGCCGGCGTATTTATTAAACATAATCTCTAGTGAGAAGTAACTAATAATATATTATTATTATAATAGAGGCGGCCCTTGTCAAAACAAAATAATATTCTAATTATTTATTAACTATGTTTAAAGAAAATCGGAAATAACAAACTTGATACTAATTTAATATTTTTGAAGGGGTTTTTTTTTATTTATTTTATAATTTTACACCAAACGGCTTTTAACACAGGTATTGACATTTGAAATAATAATTATATTTAGGTAGGTAGGTCGTAGGTGCAATGTACCTGGTACATATTTGATCGGCTATTGGTTCATTATATTATTATAGTATTGAAAAAAAAAACAATACAATATTATACATGTGAATATAATATGTGAAAAAATATGTATTAGGATAGGATGCTGTGAATTGTGAGCCAAGTTTTGAATAAAAAGATTCACGACTGTTAGTAGTTACTAGTTTGTTCTAATGATATAGTGAAGATGATGGTCGTACCTATATTTTTGGATTAAATTTAGATATTTCATCAATGTAAACAAACACAAAACATTTTAGCCTATCATTATCAATTTCAAGTAAAAGCGTATAATAATGATGTTATATAATATTATTATACAAACTGACGAAATCAACCAATAAAAAAGTTATGTGAAATCGATAGCCGGGGAAATCGATAAGTTTCATACAGGTAAAAAGGTTAGGAACTAAAGTGGCGATAGTTTAATAGGCTGGAGGATTAGTTAATAATCCTCATGTATACGGTTGTCCACAGACGTTTTAAATACTAACAATCCGTATAAGAATTCAATAATGTGTAAGCTTTGCAAGTTTTATTTCAGACATAACTATATAAAACACCAATTTTTAAAGTTAAACTTCTTTACAGCTAGAGGGTACGAAAAAAAAGATAATTGTCCGCCACGGTCAGCCGTCACGACTCTATGTTTTTTATGGTAATAAATAATAATGTTTATCTTATCTTTGTATAATAATAGTCTATATATTATATTATATAAATAGATTTCTGTCTGTTTATTTGTCCTTTATGCATTCAAACGGCTGGACCAATTGTGACGAAATTTGGTACAGAGATAATATATTAGACCTGTGGGCAGAAGATAGACTTAGTGAAAAAGTGATATGGCCAACCCCGGGGAGTCCTCAAACAGGGATTTTGAAAATTAGGATTTACATTTTTGTTTATGGATGGTTGCTATTAGTTTCAATAATAATAATTAATGCAAAAGTAATTATTTCTTATTATTTCTTATTTCTTATTTATTATTATCCCTGAATTTGTTATAGTTATTTTTTTATTATTTGTTTCCATGGCACGCGCGTCTATGGCATTAAAAGTTTTTTTTTTGATATTTTGTGATTTTGTTATAATGATGTCATTTCTATGCAGTTATGCCTCTCAAAAAATGATAAACTAAATTGAATATCGTTGTAAGATTATCACTTCGTATATTTTAACCGTTATCTATCTATATGTATAAAAAAATACTAGCTGCTAGCATAATCACAGGTAACGAATTTAACACACAGTTTGAGACATAGAGAGCTAGGATTTTTAACGGGCTACAAAGTGCACGGGTTCAGCTTGTAATAATAATAATAATAATAATAATAATAACACATTCATTTCAATTGAACATTTTATTTTTTTATTTACCCAATACAAACCTAATATTCGACCGCGATGCCGATCATGACAAGTGATAATATTTTTATCTTTTATACCCTCTGTTAAGAATAAATATATAAAGTCGTCGATATTACATATATATTAACTATAAGTTTGGCCACTCATTAAGTTATCGGTATGTTAGCTTCGTTTTATAGTCATCCAACGTGTTCCCTGCAGCTTTACTATTTCCAACCCTAGGGGGTTTGGGGGCCGAGTCCCCAACCGAGAGACAGCAGGACCTCGAATTTTGAGACTGAATCCGGTAGGCATATAGGAAGCTATACTGCTTATTGTTATACGTGGTTTAACAATGATAATGGTGTAATAGTATTAATTAAAAATCGAAAAATGTTCAAAACAAAATGTATACCCGTGCATGATTACTGTACTAATGATTTGCTCAAATGTTTGTGTATTTAAGCCGTATACTTACGGCTAGGCGAAAACCCCGTCATAATCGGTTCATTTGTTTCAAAGCCTTTCTGAGACAAATAGACAGACAGTCAAGTATCTCATATCTGTGCGTGTTTTGTACAGCATTACATTTACTTTAATTTCGACTTTTAAAAACTACACAGTGCATAAAATTTGAATACTTTTAATTTTTGGTACGCAAGGTAAATAAAAGGAGAACATTTGATTAAAATAAGATCGTTTTTTAATTGCAAAAGAGTCAATATTCTTAATATCTACAGTAACCCTTGATAGCTGACATATAATTTCTTGTTAGAAAATTATAAAGTTTTTCAAAAAATAACTTCCCGCCAACTGTATTTATATCAAGTTTCCCTCACAGCTATATAATATACATAATACAGTTTTGAAGAAAACAATTTGTGGTTTTTAATTTTATTTATTAATCCCTGGGTACTATTTCGCAGATATGATGAAATTGATAGTTTCAAGTTGGGAAAAAGAGAAAACCTATGAAATTGAATAAAGTGCGATATTTATAAACATGTAAAATCAATGAGATAGTTTTGATGAACAATTCAGATAGACATCAAATCGATAGACATTTTGGAAAATAACGAAAACTAATATTCTGAGACGGAATTAAATAAATAAAAAGTTCATTAATAATATTGTATTTTCCATAGATTTTTAAAATTTTTCAATTATTTCTTTCTTTTATTTGAATATGGGTTATAGACTTACAGTAGGTATTATTATAATAAATAATCATTGAGAACGATTGAGTTTCATTTTATTTTGTTATGGATTAGTCATTGTCAAAAATTGTCATATGAAAGGTTCTTTTTTTTCGTGAAAATAAATTCTGTCAAAACTAGAAGAAAAGTTTTATTTTACTCCATAGTACTAAAATCTACAAAAGAACAAAGTATTGCTAGTATCTGTTTTATTTTTTGTATTTCTAAAGATGTTGTACGCTATACATGTTCCAATTGCAACTTCCTTTGACATAACTTGAAAGTATATACATTTTTCATTTATTCATATCATTATTTATTATTCTAAGTATAGAATAATATAAAAGTATTTGAAAAAATAACATAATATTTCTCATAAGTAATTCTCATTATATATTAACATATCATTAGTTTACTTTTCCTATCCGAATAACTTTACGTTTTTTTTTATAATAATATATGCATATAGGTACTTAGTTTATAGTTTATAATTATCTATATTTCTCATTTACTGACATACATACTCTATATTTAGTTTAGTCTTATAACCTAATATATAATATGCTATACCATAATATACTATAGGTATGTCATTTAATAGTAGTAAGTTCCCCTTTCATCCTGTAAAATGCAATAGCGTTAATTATCGGGGATGATTTATTCTTGAAAAATTTCTAATTATCATTTTCGTTCCGTGAAAGTTTTACGTGTGATGGCGTGTGTTTACTTCATTTGGATAGTTCATATTGCACATAATTCGTATTTCGGTTTCGTTTTTATTTTTATTTATTTTCAAGTCTGTATAATACATTATTTCAAAATATGTCCTTTGTTGACCGTCAAAATGACTCATCTTTTTTTGGATTTTTTCGTATTAAAATAAAAGCTATTAAATTGCACATGGAAAATTTCAATCTCATCACTTCTAAATATAGTTACAATGTTTAGGGTTTTGAGTTTCAGATCATGTAAAGCCGCATGTAAATAAAGTGAAAAAATGAGTTTTTTTGGTATAAAAAAATTCAGTGAAGACAATACACCTGAGTAATTTCAGGTAATTGCTAACTTATATATGTGTATAATACAATATTATTATATTATTTATTTAGTCATAACTGTAATAGTGGTAATACTGTATTATCTCCAAACATAACGAAACCCGTCTAGTTTCTATATTTTATTCTGAAGGTTTCACGTTCCAAAGGTTTTTAAATTTAAACTTTAAACCATTGCTAAATATTTATATGTTATATTATACTTATATCTATAAAAATACATCGATTAAACCACTTGCACGTGAATTTCATAAAACTGTAACGTCTTTGAACGAACTGCAAATGTTAAAGTATGATATTTATGTAGCATATAGGTACCTATTTGTATAATATGTATACAGTTTTATTACTCCGTACTCGTAAAAAAATGAGAAAACAAATTACAATTCCATCGTAATCCAATGGTAAAGTTGTAAACGTATAAAAATTCTTATATTTTTGTTTGGTTAGCATAAGCTACATTTATATGGTTATCCTCTGAGATTCAAATGTCCTTCATATGCCTTTAGAAACATTAATCTCATTATTATTATTATTATTATTATTATACTCTTTCATATTTTATGCGATAAGCTGAATTATATAGATCTTAATAGTATATAGTATTATAGTTGTATATATAAAATAGATGAAATTATCAACATTCGTAATGGAAATTTTCTCTTTTCGAGTTTTTCCATAAAATCAAAATACACAAGATCGTCGTTAAAGCAAATCGCTATGATACGGTTTTATCATTTCGTATCATAATTTTCCGAAACGAATAAAGACGTCTATATTATACAGAGTATGTGCGCTTAAGAATACAACTGCGCATGCGGAATCTGTATATAGAATAACAATGTAAAAGTCATAATTATATGACTAAAAACTATGTAGGAAATTAAACAAAAATCTTGTCGAGACGATTGTTAAAAAAAACGTCACGCACATATACTATTATACTACTGAATTTATTGGAGAACAAAAATTATATTTTCGTGTGTGCGTGTGTGTGGGCCAGTGTAGAAGTGCAGTGGTACGAGTATATCATAAGGTCTGATACTATGATGACGTTGTAATACGATAGTGTTGTACAACTTCACATAATATATTTACGTATTGCGGTCACGTGTAGGGTGGTATAGCCGTATAGGCAAACGAATATGAAACGTATGAAACAATAAAGCGCGACGGCAGAGAATTAACACGGAAAATAAATAATAATAATCAAATAGCGTGACATAATTAACGACGCAAAGCAGTATATTTTATGCATATGGCTATAGTGCGGAAATCGCACGACACGAACTCGCGATGCGATTATTTTCTTAGTAATTATTTAGAAAATGTACAAACCACGAGGCACAATGAGCATATTATTATATAATATTATGTACTTGTATGTCATAACACAGTTTTAAAAAAGAAGGCACAGAATACTGATGACACATTCAACTATACAATAGTTAGTTTATTTTATTTGGTTTTTTTTGTACATTTTAGACTCTGAGTTGAGCGATGAACGTATTGATTTTACATTGATGTGTATTTTTATTTTTGTGTTTGGAGAAAAAAATGATTGTATTTTAAACTTCAATAACTTCAATATCTTTTTTGGTAGTGCGTCTTGTTGGTACTTTAATAAGAGGTAAAAATGTACAGTACTTTTCTTAATTATTGGTGGGGAAAGAAACAATTGGTGGGGCGATACAACGGGAACTCTTACACAAAAACAATTTTTGATAAAATCGATTTTCATATTTCGTTATAATTTGTAAATCTTTTGCAAATAACTGCAAATACTTATAATGTTCATCAAATGTATGATATTTTATTGAATGAAATTAAATATGTAAACGAAGAAAAACAATTTTGGTTTAATTAACAGTTGCAACATATATTATTATGTATAGTAATTATCCATATTATATACAAGCACAATTTATTTCGATAGAATGTTTTGCATGGAGAGCCCCCATTCATCGGAGCTTATATACTTACAAACAATAAATTATAGGATTTAGCAAAACATAAAAATGTAAGACGGTTTGTAAAATGTTAAAGCTACTTAAATATCCCTTCAACTTACTTAGTATGGATTTGAGAGGGTGTCGTTATTGATTGTTTATCAAACTTTGTTCAGATTTAGAGAAAGAATACGCTTTTTTTCGGTTAGTGGATTTTAGGGCAATATAAAAGCTGTACAAAACTTTCAAGGAGCATTTTTTTAGATTAAAAATTATTTAACATGATTCGTGCTTTATAGTGGTCGTTTTTATATTTTACTACCTATTATTTCTTCATGAAATTCTTTAAAACATAAAAATGTTATCATTTTTGTTTTGTATTACTGAGATAGGTTAAAGATAGTTATGCATCTCTAGATTCTTTGTCTATGACTATCGTATGGTTTTCGTATGATAATAAACAATAATATTGCAATATTGTTATGTGTTCGGAACAAATATATAACGTATTTATAATTATTTGTCATCATCACTGACTTTTCAAGACTAATATAAGTTTAAAAAGCGTTCTTCACAAACTCCAACACTTTAGTACATAATATAATATATGTTCATAGACAGCTAGTCATTTTCAATCCTTCAAAAATATGTTCTTTAATTTAAATTTCTTTATCCACGTAAAAAGCGTGGATTTATCGATATTTAGTTAAAAAAAATTTGCTAAAAGTCGTACCAAATCGATTAATCTAAGTTATTTCAATATTCAATGTTAAAAGGTGTAGAATGCCCAAAAGCAATTATTAATGGGCAGGTTTACTATAATCAATAAAAAAAAAAAAAAAACCAAGTAAGATGTCTATTAAAACGAATATTTCGAGGTTGTTGTACAAATAATATTCAGGCAAAACGGCAAATCGCAAATATTATTATAATAATACACTGCAGTGTTGCAGCGGCAGCGACGACTCGGCGGATCGGACCCTGGTCTTTCGATCGTTGGAAAGAAAAAAAATAAATAAAAGGGTATATTATCATTTCGTGTCATGTATATAATATTGTGTGTGTACCACTTTCGGCCCCGACTGGGTGGCCGCCGACACCGAATCGATAGTCATCGGGTGAGTCATCGTCTGCGGCGGCGAGGGGTTGCAGTAGTCGGTATATAATATGGTCCGTCACGGGGCGGAGGGCGGTGTGGGCGGACTCACGAGCACGACAATCGAGCTTTTTCGGCGAGTATACACCGCGATAATGTAAGATACCTATTATAGTGCATTATAATATACACACTGCGCCGAGACATCGATGTCTGGCGTATAACGATACAAAAATCGAACGATTGCGACGGCCGACGGCGCAAATAAGGGACGACGACGTGTACACACACGCCACTATTGCCGACGCCGATCAGTGTGTGTCTCGAGTGCTATGCCGTGACATGAACTCCGGCGAATCGTACAAGGTGCTCGTGCTGGGCGACTCGAACGTCGGCAAAACGTGTCTGATGCACAGGTTCTGCGACGAGACGTATTACGACACTTACATATCGACTATAGGTAAGTTTCTGCAGCGAGCAGGTGGCCAGACTAGACGGACTTGGTATGATGGTGGGAGGGGGGCTGGCGAATTTTCTTTTGTTTGATTATAATGCACGTCGTTGTTTGTATAAATCGTATTTTTAAAAAAAAAAATATGACGAGTGTACCTATAATATATCTTCTTACAGTCAGATAGTTAAATTTATCGCCGATCACAATTACTTATAACTGTACGATAACTAATATTATACAAGTAGGTACTTAAATACTTAGTTGTCTGTGATGCGATGAACTTTAACAATGGGATCGCTGAATAACATACATTTATATATTTATATTAGTTTGTGATATCGCAAGCTTGAAATCTCACGTCTCAAACGTCTCAGATGCTCGACGCGTTGATGCTTATACCGTTGCGTTAGTTCGTATATAGCTAGGTACTCGTGTGTGATTTTGTATGTATCGTGTGTAGATAATTGTTTTTATTATAATAAGTTCTGCAGCTGTATATCGTTTGCGTATTATAATCAGTACAGAGACCAAACGTTTATAAGCATAAAAAAAAAATGAGGTGCTTTTCTTCTAACGCACCCATTAAACCTATCTATATAGGCAGTAATTAAATAAATAATGCTAATTATTAAAGATTGCTTTGAATAAATAAATATGTTGTTGGAAATGGCTTAAAATAGTACAAGAAAGATCATTTCTCCCTTAGCTCTAACCTCCTATTTACGTCCATGAATAGTATCTTATTTGACAAAACAAACAATATTTTAACGTATGTGAATGGGATTTCGTATTCGAACTTCACACACCGCTAAGAACCTATAATAATATAACAATATATTTCCAACGCTGATTGCAGAAACTCAACAAATTCCAAGTTTTTATAAAATGTATTCATGCATCAATTGCATCCCCAAAATGTTCTGCCAGCTCTGCATGCACGTCCATTATAGGTACTAACACGTCGTTAAATGCATCAATATGATGACCTTTGCGCGTAAGCAGCAAGAAATGTCCTTGCAGTAACCTACATTACATACGATGTGCAAATAAATACGTGGTTAAATACATATTATATACTGCATTCACCGTGGTTACCGCGGGTAACATATTAAACCATAATATATTCAACCACGGGTGAATTTAATAAGCGGGCGTGTATTATGTATTTTTAGCGTGCAGTAACAATAAACAACGGAAAAATAATATTATATATTATCATAATATACGATATACGTATAGGTAATAAGCTGTATATGTGTGTATAATATTATATATTTTTCAAGTGTTTACATGCGATATATTCACTACTGTCACTCAAATATATACGATGAGAATATTATTATGCACCACCGTATGGCTCGGAGAAATGCAATCGATTGTTGTAACACTTGTAACCGCGGTATCCCTTTTTGACCTATTATGTATTGGTATTAAAATTAAAATAAATTAAAAATCATGATACTCTTTTATATTTACATACCACAAAAACGTATATGAGTATATATGGGTGTTTCCACATGGGTTCCTAATGTGTATCAAATAACAGCTAATATGTGTAGATAGGCATTAGATAAATATTTAATTTGTATATTATGCACATTTTATATCACTATGTGACTAAATAAAAATAAATTCTATAACTACTCATACCCAAATAGAACAATATTGAATTATTATCATATCTGACATTGACATATATAATATAGCTAACCAAATATTATATTATTTTATATGATATCACTGAATTATTAATGTGGAACAAAGGGACAAACAATCATATTCATGTATAATGGTGTGTATTTATTAGTATGAATATATAATATATAGATACTATATTATATACATCGTTGGACCTAGATAGGCTTCGTCGTGTGAAAGTCGAAACCAGCTAACGTAATTCGACCAACATCCCGTCGGGGATTTCACCGAAGGATGTACCCCATCATATTAGATGGGTATAACATGGTAATATATCATATGGATGCTGTTGCTGTATATGTTAAATTCAATGAAATTGTTGGTAAAAATATGGGCTGCGTACGAGTTGATTCCCGGGTACCTGTTTACTTGCACCGACGCCGTTGAGTTGATTCCCGGGTCATTAGAGGGTACGTACGAGTTGATTCCCTATTGTTGTATATCAATTATCAATAATTGCACGAGTAAAGAGTTTACGACCGTAAAGAGTTCAACCGTCACACACAACTCGCTCTTATGTCCACCGAGACCACGCGCGAATTTACAAAAAAAAAAAATCATTTTATAATTCAAATAATTTTCAATAATTTTTTTTATATTTTTTTACCTAGTTACTACCAAATGTTTTTAATAATAATTTTTTACCTAATTACAACTAAATGTTTTTAATAATAATAAAAATAATATAATTCAATAAATAATAAATAAATAAAAATTAAATGATTTTCAAAATTTAAAAAAACTAAAAAAACAACATTTTTGAGAAACTTGTCAGCCAACCTCCTCGTGGTGTTTCTTGGGTTATGCTAATAGGCTGAATATCTTACTAAATATTGAATAAAATATATAATGACCTGGGAATCAACTCATACGTACCTCTTAAGGACCCGGGAATCAACTAATACATGAAAAAGGTCTCGGGAATCAACTCACCTATACCGAAAATATGTATATCCAAGGGTTTCATTGTATTTTTCACAGTCAATAAATTATTTTTAATTTTATATTTAATAAGTTAAAAGTATGTCTTCGGAAAAATATTATTATATTATTAGAGATATTGCACAGCACAATTAGTAAAATCAATAATATTTTTTAATGATTATAGCTATAGACAAAAAATTAAAAAATGATTCTCTCGTGTTTCCTAAAATTTTGAGATTGGTTTTCATTTAAAGAGATAATTATTTAAATATTTTTAAAAGTTGAATTTGTTATTATAAATTGCATTATGTATTCAAATAGTTATGTAGATGAGTAGGAAGGTAAGGGTAACGAGGACAAACATGGTGAAATATTTTGTATAGCTGCATAGTGAACTACGTAATATTATACAAATTGAATGGTTATCAATAATTATTTTATTCCATTTTAATCCAAATTTAATCATTAATATTATAGAAGAAAAATGCGGGTTCCGTTCAAAATGTAAAGTTTTATAATAATTATCGCTGTCACGTGATTACATAATAATAATGTTATATTATACCTACTGAAGAATATTAGATATTTATCTTTTCATAATGTCGTTAAAGCATTGATAATGGATTGTTTTAATTATTTACTTTATAAATTCGTACTTGGGATTAACTAACATTCAACTATGATTTTATTGTATAGCTCTTGAAGCGTAATCCGTATATCAGTATGACGGAAAACAGATAATGATTGTTATTTGTTTAAAATTATTATTTTAACAATAACTCTAATAATATAAAACGCATTCGCCTTGCACGGGATGTATAACTCTTCATAAATATTACAACTAAATAGAAAAATTTTGCCTGAAAATACGTTCAAACATCAAATTAATTCAATTTTTATAGAAAGACCAAATTGAATACAAATATAAAATACAGGCGTTCCCATACGTGTTCCGAAATTCTAACTACAGAATAGAACAGCCAGAAATGTAAAGCTCGTACACATTTTACGCAATGATAATTTTCTTTTTTTGTCACAAACTGACAAACTTTTGTGCGTCCTGTTTCCTATACAATTATCATTAGATTGTGTGGTTCCCTCTCGGTAATTTGGTTCCTTTACAATGTGCAGTCATGCAAATCGAATGGATAAAAGGGGTAAAATTGTGCCCGTTAACATCGTTACACGACAGCATTTATTTATATATATTACATACGCTAACAGACTAATGTAAAGACTCGTTAAACGTAAAATGTTGAGACATCTTTGAAAATGTTATAAAGAAATTATATACTTACTTTAATTTATAGTGATGGTAATAATATTAATATTTTCGTTTGCTTTGGGTTCCAGGAGTCGATTACAAACAAAAGATAATTCAGTTGGACGAAAAACCAGTAAAGTTACAAATATGGTAAGTCAGTAAATATAATACATAAAGCGGCACGATACGTTTAGATTTTACAATAGTTAAAATTAATGTCTATAATTAAATGATCCTTCCTTAACCTAATCTAACCTAACCTAACCAGTAACCATGATACAACATTATTTTTTCCGCTGTTATTCGAGTATAATATACATATCTATATTATATGTGCCATGCCAGCACTACTCAGCGTTTTACCAATTAAATACAATAAAAATAACCGCAATTACTCATAGGTTTTTAAAATCATAGAAACTGCTCCGAAATTCAAACCACCCAATTGAGCGTGATATGACTACACCACCTACACCTAGCGGCCACGGCGTGTGTCGGTGTGTAGTTTTATTGATAATACAACTTCTTTTTATACAATATGCATTACACATTGTATATTGGGTATTCGAATTTTGAATAATTTTCATCTGATAACATTTATAGAACATTTAGTTAATATGCAATCCAATTTTTCTTTCGTTTAAATCGTTTAATTTTGAACAAATTAAATAAATAAATCACGATCTAATAAGAATTCTGCATACTGGTGTTCTTAATGCGAATTAAATTTGCATTAAAAGTGTTAGTTAAACTCGGATGGTGTGCTGTGTATTATACGCAAATACAATTTACATTGAACAAACAATTATTGCATGTGTTATAATAATGATACGGTTATTATAATATTTTTTAAACATTTTTAACAAATTATTATATTATTCGTTTTTCCATGCACATTAATACATTATTGATTATTATATACCTATTTTTTCATGTGATATCAAATTGTAAGGTGGGAACTACGATAGTATCTATCTACCAGAATTGAGATGTTTAAAACATGTTCTGAATATCTAAATTAATCAAACACGGTTTTGTTTAGAACGTTTAAAACAAATTATTTAAACAACATTAAAAAAAAAAAACCAGTTGTTTAAAGCAGAAAAATATATAATTTATGAGCATATAACTTAACTTATAAGTACCTACCTACCGGAAACTCCTATTTATTAATTTTTTTTATAACAACAAATATATTTTTTATTGTTTAATAAACAAATTTATAAAATTAAAATTAAAAAGAAACAAATCAAGAATTAAATATTATTTAATAAATAGGTTATAAATTAATAGATTTCTTTTTTGTTTGTAAATACAGTGTATTTAGTACTTACACAATAATTGTACCTAGTAAAGTACATGTTTTGTTTTAAACTCGATTAAAACATATTTTCATCAACTATGCAATAGTGCTATCTAGTATCTATACACATAAATGATATACGCATTATACCAACAAATACTTATTATTACAATATGACCAGTTTATACTCCAATCTATAAAAACTATTATAGACAACAATTTTTGCACTATTATTACCATTAGAAAAAAAAATCATACATGTCTATACTATCGTATTATTGCGTGATAAATATTATAAAACATTCAAATCAATCATTAATGTCAAGTCATCGAAAGTGATGTTTGATATTTTTGATATTTATTCAACATGTATTTCATCGCACGTCACGAAGAACTGCACTATATTATTAAAACAAATCCAATATATACGATGTACGAAAACGTCGAAAGCGTATTATTGCAAGGAATTCAAAAATAATCCACTAAAATATACAAACTACAGCTGTAGCTTTAATATTTTATACGAGAAAGCGCCTTGATTGAAAAAATAAAAACTGAATACTAATCGATTGATTTAAAATGGAAATTACTATAGCGGTACAGTCGCGACGTAATATTCAATTTATATCCAATAATATGTAACTGAGTGGTTTATACCTAAAGCATAGGTCATTCGAATATTCGATAGCATAATGAAGTGTAAGTACAGAATATGACATAAAGTCAATACTCAATTTCGTCACGTTTGCCACTGGGATGAGAGATTTTTCACTTAATTATTATTAACTAAGAAATTATATAAAGTTCTAACATTGTACGTTTTCTGGTTTTCATGCTTCAATGAATAATATTAAATTATAGGTATAAAAAATAAGTGTCACTCGTAAAGTACTATATTAAATACGTACTTAATTATATTTGCATTTTAATAATAATACATATATATAAATAAAAAATAACTATCTAACGTTTGTCGATGGTATTACAAACAGTTACAGT
This sequence comes from Nasonovia ribisnigri, assembly GCA_027563435.1. Classification (NCBI taxonomy): domain Eukaryota; kingdom Metazoa; phylum Arthropoda; class Insecta; order Hemiptera; family Aphididae; genus Nasonovia; species Nasonovia ribisnigri. The sequence goes on along the minus strand of JANEHU010000715.1, from coordinate 234,356 downwards.
ATGTAGTTTTTTATTATTCTGTTATATTTTTTAATCTTTCGAAGACACTATAGCCGACTACCTATGTTCACAACATTAATAAATTGGATAAGTATTTTCGTACAAAAATATTCAATTAGGTTTTATGTGTAAGAATATCTGCCATAACATAATCATTGATAAAATAGTATATGACTTTTATTATTGTTCTGAAAACCCCCTTCACAATAAAACACAAGCAAACATTTTTGGCGTATCTATCCAATGTTTAATAATATAATACAATACACGATAATAAGATAATAAGTACAATAAGACGCTCCTGTCTTATGCAACATCAATAAAAAAGCGAAGGACAAGTTTATAAATATAACCAATAAAATTCTGTAGATGTAATAATACTGTTATGTAAGTACTATTCATTCAAGCTCTACAAAATATAATATATGAATTGTAATATGTTATAAATTACGGATATTCCTATTTTTATGATTTATGGTGTATAATATATTATATTGTATACAAGACACTGCAATAAAATGTATTACCGTTGTTAAAACAATATCTAAAAGAGTTCAAATAGGTTTTATTCATATCGAATTCTATGTATGTTTTAAAATAATATTATTCATAGCTAAAGATATTAATAATACTGTTGTAGATAAACTGAGTGATTTTTTAGGTTTATTACGTTATTCACTCAAAAAGTTATAACTTTATAAAATATATTACCTATAAAACAACATTTTTGAAAATAAAAATAAAAAATACGTTTGTTATTTTTGTGGTTATCTATTATATGTTTTTACTTTTTTGAATGACAGATTACATTTCATATTCTAACGTAAATTATTTTTTTGAATTTCGATACAGAAGTTTTTAATTTTGAGCACGTAGTTAAAAAGTTAGACTTAAGTAAGAATTTAAATACTTATAAGTTATAACTAATTATAACTACTTGTGCAACAGGGTCCCTTTTATACATAAAACTTGTTGATTAGGTACGCTCGAAAAAATGAAAATGTCAATAAATGGTTGTTATGATATAATATAATGTTTAACTCAGCAGAAGATAGGTAGTTAATATTAACAATTTTCAATTTTTATTTTTGTTTTAATATAAATGCCAAATGTCAGTTATAAAAAGTTACAAATACAATTTAAATCTAAATCTCACAAACGTGTGAACATAATATAAATTAAAAAATGCAGGCCGTGATAAGCGGTGTGACTAGGTCTAAAGAAAAGAATCTGGTCGAGGGTTGAGAAGACATTTAAAAGAGACTCTATTTCGAGGTGATCTGGAGCATCCAAAGACCCATTTATAAGGGAATTATTGTACCCCGTTCGTCAGCTTCGATTCGTCTCGAGAATATAAATGTTTGGTTATGTACTTATGTAGGACTCGTGAAATGTTGGTGAATAGTCGCAGTGGGTGACGGGAATATTGACAATGCAAGAAGCATATGCTAAAAAACTATTCTAAACACTTTCGATACGGAGTTGATCATTCGCAATGAATGTGTGTCAAACAACCACACCATATTCGAGTTAAAACTAAAACTGATAAATTATTATAATTTGTTCATATCAAATTTAGGCCACCTGATTCCTAAGAAAAAATATATATAATATTATATGTCACTTATCAATTAATCGTGTTAAAATTGCCTGTAAATTTATAATTTCTTTAGCTATGTGCTAAAAAATATATTGATAGTAATTTGACATAATATTATACTATTAAGATTTCATTGAAAATTACTAGCACACTCAAACTTAATTTCCATACTTTAAAGTATAGAAAATTAATAAAAGTACGTCAAATTCACTTCCTGTGAATCCAATGCACCGCTCGAAACAGCAATGGTGTAAAGACTTTCTTCGATAAATACATTGATACGCAAATAATAATAATATAAAAAACAATTTTAAGTTAAAAAATTAAAACATAAACAATATCATGTTGGGTTCTGTAAATTGATTAATTTTTAATTTTTCTCCTAATGACAATATTAAAAAAATAAAATGTATTTTATGATAAAATTTACTTATTGTGCTATGCAATTATTGTTAATAATATCTATTTATTTTTTTCAATAGTAAAATAAAGTCATTATTCTTATATAATACTAGCTGAATATCCCGGCTTCGTCCGTTCGCAGTTTTTTTTTGTGGAAAATTATATATGGTATATCTCTACGCTATTTAGGTGTATCTCGCCATCACGGTTTGAGTGTATCTGAGTTTTAGAGTACCTAGGTACCTACCTCATTACTTCAGTCCACGGACAAATCGACGTCAGTGTACTTAGCTTTGTGAAATAATTCGACCTAGATGGACAACCGCATGTAACGGATTGGATTTAGCACTGGGTATATTTTTTTAACGTGGCTTAGACTACTTACTTTCTTAACTTTTCTGACATCTCTGAGATTTTTGTTAAATTCAATTGTTCAGTTTTTTAGTATATATAAGCTACACACATATATTTGGTTTTAAGATATATTATCTTTATTTTAGGCCATAAGCGCGACAATTTGATACATTATTGTACCTGATTTTAGTTGGCAACTAATTATATACAAAAAAAAAATAATATTAATTTCTACTATTATTATTATAAATTAGTAAGAAAACATTTTTTATAATCTGCGACAAATGGCAACCATTTATGAACAAAAAAAATTTCAATTTCCACCGTGAATCTCAAGATCCCTGTTTGACCATCTGTTTAAAACGTGAATATCAGAAAATCCTTTCTTATTTCACTTCTAGATCATTAGAGGAACCACTATTTCAAATTTCAAGTTCATAGATTTTGTATAGATTTTGAGAGTAGCGATGAATGAGTCAGTGGTATTTGATTTATATATATATTATATACACTTAGGTACTAGCTGAATTACCCGACGTTGCCCGGAAAAATAAATTGTGATTGTTTTACTTCTTTTGGGTGTAACTAGCTGTGGAAGCAATGTCTTTCTATGTGTAAATTATATTATATTTTAATTTATAGCCATCCCGACCGGCGTTGTCCGTGAGATTCACTTATGATTATGCGAGCAGTATATTATAAGGTAGGCAATCTGCGGTAGATCACGAACCCCGCGTGGTGCGTACATTAGTGAATAATTTAACTCTGAAGTATTATTAAAGTTTGTTATTTTTACTTAATTCAACCTACGGTGGATTGGATACAATCTGATGGTTTCTTATTGTCCAGAAAAAATTATCAATTAATACAAAATCCTAACCAATCTAACCGTACTTAAATCCAATGAATTGAAAAATTAACCAAACATTCGTATATACAGATAAATAAAAAAGAAAAAAGAAAAATAACAATTCAAAATATTGGTCCACCGAAACCGTGATTCGAACTCGAGACATTCTATACTAAGATAGGTACATAAAAGTGCCCACTACCGCACTAATAATAATAATAATAATAATCATTATTATTAAATCCAAAAGTAACCATTTATAAATAAAAATTTCCATCGTTAATCTCAAAATCCTTGTTTGAGCATCTCCTTGAGTTGGACCTGCCGAGTCCAACTGTGAATCTAAATCATCCCGGAAACCACTCAAACACACTCAAAAGATTTCATCAAAATCGGTCCCGCCGTTTATATAGGAATACATGAAGGACAGACAAACATTCATTTTTATATATACATAGATATATTGTTATAATTGTAGCCAATGTATATAATTAAAATTTAAAGGTTTAAAATTTAATGACCTTCAGTTTTTTATCATGAATCTAAAAATACTAACATATTTTATTATACCTATAATAATAATAATAAATTATTATATACAGGGACACCGCTGGACAAGAACGATTCCGGACACTGACTACGGCGTACTATCGAGGCGCAATGGGTATTTTACTCGTTTATGACGTGACGAATCTGGATTCATTCGACCATTTGACGTACTGGTTGAAGAATATTCAAGAGGTGAGTTCTAATGCACTTTTTAATGGTATAATAACAATCGCAAACGAGAACCTGGTGGTCCTATTGTTATATACCTAACCACCTGGGTATACATTTTTAAATGTGGTGATTAAAATATGAATATAATAATATAATAAACATATTTAGAACGCTTCGCCGGACGTTATCAAAGTTTTGGCTGGTAACAAATGTGACAACGAGACAGTGAGAGCCGTGGATAAAGCAGACGGAGAAAAAGTGAGTAGTCAGAGAATAAACCTATACGCAGTGTTCGAATTGGCAAGGCTCGAAGAGGGGGAAGGGTCGCATGTGGATTGGGTCCGCTTTAATTTTTTCATAGATTTCAACGTCTCCCTGCATTTAAATAAGTTAAGAACGTTAAAAACGCGACCCCCCTAAAGTGATGTTTACTTTTTAAAGGTGTATTTGGTTTTTAGTTTCGTTTAGTTCTATTTTTTATAACAAACTGCAAAGTTATACTTATTTTTGCCCAGGAATCGGTTATCGTTGACGACAATCAACTATGATTGTGATAAACATGATAAGTGATATCAACTACGGTGGTTATTGTGTTTTTCATGGTATATCGAAAAATTATTACCAGTGATTTCAATGTTTTGTTCACTACCTTATCTGTTATATCTACATTCTCATCGCACAAGTGATAACTTTCAAGTGATTACGGTTGTGTTATAGGTGTTTCTACTTTTTGACAATTTTTTTTTGTTATGTAGAGCACTAAATATGTACTAGGTACCTTTATAGTATTTTACTATATGTGCAGGGGGTGCTGGGGACGAAGTCCACAACGGGTTACTTTACAATTTATCTGCTATGGAACGGTGCTTTCTGAACTATAACCAGACACCAGTGTCCGCCCTCAATTGTTGTTCCAATTCGATCACTGACTATACGAAATTGTTAAACCATGCTCGGTCAGTCGCGCCGACGATTACCTAAATACATTTTTATACATTTTACAATATAATCGGTGAAAATAAATAACCAGACAACCAGTCGATACACTGTAATCAATTACGTATATAATATACATACCTGCTTCTAAAATATATTGTATTACCTATTATGTATAGATAGCAGAATGCTACGATATGCCGTTTTTTGAAGTCTCGTGTAAGATGGACGTTAACGTGGAAGAAGCGTTCCAGGCATTGGCCAAAATGATCAAAGAACGTTCCCAATACTCGGTGAGCTATTATACAATTATAGGTACAATATTAATTATGTGACGTGATTTTGGTATTAAATATGACTATGTGACACAACCATATAAAGTTAAATAACTCAATATATTGGTACACAATTAACTACCTACTCAACCAAAGTTCGATTTTTATACATCTGTTTAAATTCTCAGAAAAAATATAAAGTTTAAAATCTTATAAAATTATAAAAAAAATAATATATTTCTTACAAAGACTTAAAAGGTTATAATAATTATTAATGATTTTCTAACAAATGTGTGTTGACCTTTAAAAATGTACCCTATATATTATATTATTTACCATGTATACAATATAGAAGACTTTGCGTATCTACTTATCTTTAAGTATATTATGTAATTTTTTATAAGCCTTAAGAGTTAAGGCCACATTTCTAACTTATGCTAAATTAATTTAACTTTATGATTGTGCCACATATAGTCATATCTATTACCAAAACCACGTCTTCATATACTTGCTCTTTTTAAAGGTACAAAAATAACTCTGATATTTAAAAATAGGTTCTATTTCATTTTTCAGTAATTTTCAACCTATTCACATAATTTCAAAATATTTGAAAAAAAAATAATAAAAATAAGATTACTATAGCGACTACCTAGGATTGAATAGTCTATTTTTAAAACAAATTAGAGGCTTAGACCGGGTAAATAAGTACCTTCCCATCAAGCTTAGTTATAATGTAATAAGACATTTATACATGGTGATTTGGACATATTTTGTAAAGCTGCCACCCCTAAATTCCAAAAAAAAATTTATTCAGCAATACCTTCCTCCCCTCACTACTAAATACGTCACTGTCCACAAATGTATATGTTAGGTTACATAATATATTTTTTACACATAGTTTTATATTTATTCGTTTGTTAATTTGCATGTTATATTGTTTATAGGGAGCGTTCGGGTTGAGAGACGAAACGCCAAGAGAAAAATGTTCGCCACTTTTCGAAAAAGCCTTTGCTGAATCTACGCGGAAGTGCAGTTCCTGTTAATGTCAAGAACTGTAATAATAATAATAATCATAATGGTTTAGCTATTTATATTTTCATAAAAATCTAAAAGCCTATTAATTATCATACACGTGTTGGCTTATAATCGCGCCTATCTGATTACGTCGAGAATTGAATAAACATGCTAAAACGACGGAACTTAAAAGTTGTTGATTAGTGATTACTATATAATATAAATAGTAAAGACATAATATAATACGCATAATATTATAACGTTATTACAATATTATAATAAATATATACTTATATAATACGTAAATGAATTGAATTTATTACCTATAGGTATAGTATCTATCTATACCCATAATGATATTTTGTAAGGTCGAAATGCACAAAAACGTTCTTTTACTGTTAGAGAAAAATTTAATTATCAGCGAATATCTTTCCGAATACATATAAATAAATATATTATGTCAATACCTATTAATTCGTTCCATCAAACACCGAAGTAAATACATAAATACTTTAATATGCTTTATCATACATACGTAAACAGTGGGTCATCAACTAATGACAGGGTCAGATACTGTACTTGTTCAGACATAACATATTAATTTTAAATATTTACTGTTTACATAATTTTTTGAACGGTTTATATTATATATTATATGTATAGTCCGAACAAATATATTAAAATATAATCACGACATTATGATTACATCTAGCTACGAATCTTTCACGTTTTGCCTTTATATATTATATTGTTTCTCATATTATTATTATTATTATTATTATTATTATACCTATATACATCTATAAAATATTTTCCTGCGAATTCACATGTATTTTTTAAAAATGTCTATTTTGATTTATACCTACTTGATGTTGTATACCTAAAATACATTTTTGTTTATTGTAATCCATTAATCCATTGATTAATTTAATAAATTGGGAACACAATACAATTTTTGAAATAATCATCATTATTAGTTGGTTTATTATTATGTTGTACCTATTTACTTTATTCAATAGAAATATGAAACATACTGTTACCAAAATATTTTTAAACCGATGACTTGTAATATTTCTTAAAAAGAAATTGCTTATTTTCCAGCAGTTAAAAGTTTCTGTTTTTATTTAGAACACGGCTCAATATAATGTCGACTTATCATAATATTGTATTAATATTAAGAAAGTAGAGACCCAACAATTAATATTATTGTCGTAAAATGTTATTTTCAGAAAATTCGTCTTTTATGATGTTGAGTGAGAAGTTTTTAACCCACAGGTCACAATTAAACTTTAACCAAATATAATTATTAAAGTGTATAATTGAAGCAGTATAAACGACCCACGGTCTATTTGTATACTATAATATAATCTTTAATATATTATAATTTACGGCCTATGAGACTTAGTAAGTAAAGTAAAAATTGGTTCTCTACCGTTTAAGTGATTATTACTACACTACAAACAATTGTCCCATGTCAATTATAATATCAGCTATTGGGTGTTTACGAAATTCAATATTCAAAAACTATTTTGGGCGCGAATGGTAACTATCTATAAAGAAACTAAAATATAAATTTTTATTAACTTTATTCGTCTCGATTGCGCAACCATTTTATTCTCATGTAAATACTGGTTACATCATATAATCTGTACAAAAGCTATGGAAAAATTTCACAGTTATAAATTATATTTAAAAAAAGCCGCTCTGCTATTTCATAGACATAATATAGTTTCATTTTAGTACCTACCTATTTATTATAAATATGAAATATGTACAAATTTGGCGTCTCGAGTATGTCTGTGACCTCAGGGTACTTTTCTGTGTGAAACGATTTCGTCGGTGAAAATCACAAGTGTATGATGCCCTTACAAATTCTTATAAATATAAATTTACTTCTGTGCAGAATAAGATCGATTACTTACATTAATTATTTAGGACATTTTTTTATATAGCGCAATTATAATAACATTTATTTTGAATTATAATTTTTGAGATATCCAACTGTGTTTCACGCGTCATAGATATAAAAAATGCTTACATATAAGTATCTACTTAAAATGAAAATTCTCCATGTGTTAATTTTATTTTGTTGAGTTTTGTGCAGAAAGTATACGATAGCGTATTTAAGCGTAATAATATGCGGTGAAAGAGTGAAAAATAAAATTTCTCCGGTTTTTCTCCTAAGTTAGGTTAGACACTTAAGCTCCAAGTTACCAGTTTGAAGGTACTCACAAGTCACAATGTATATTATATATACCTAATGGCTACTGTACTGACAGAACGATAATTCAACGCACTCTTCTCTATATTGTCAATCAGCTAGTATCGATGGCCGTTTAAAATTCAAGTATGCGGTTTTCTTAAATATATACACTATATATATGATCAAAATGTTCACCTACCAATCGGATATATGAACGATGTTGCCGCAGTTGTCCATTGTATGTGTACGTAAATGCCTTGGAGTAGTTTTTGCGGTGTACAGTACAAAAACAATGACACTGTAGCCTGTAGGTATTACTATAGTAAACAACTACAGTTTACTCCGAATGGTAAATAATAACGATTGAAAACGGTGACGGCCGACGGGACGTATATTTAGTGAGTCTAGCGTACGCACTTTATATTTTTTTACGAGTTGTTAACATAACTTGTATCTCGGAGGGATGTGTGCTCGAGATTTGACTACCTTTTCGGACCGTCTACGTTTAAGAATTGCTGGCGAGCACTGCGTTCATCTCACTAATAATCAGTCGGTATCCCTACCGCATAAAAAAAAAAAATAAAAAACAGACGAAAGAAACGTCGTTTTCAGTTGTGTACCATTGTTTTTTTACATATGCGTCCTGTATACATTGCAGCGACCTTCGTGAATCGCTTGCTAAGGATATTTATATTATTATGTCTTATGTATTTCCATGATGTTGAATAGTATTATTATTGTGCCGTCACGGCTGTTTTTGCAATTGGTTTTATTATCATTCACACCCTCGGTTTTCTTTTTTTCCTCCTCCAGAGTCTGCGCTGTGGCCTGTGGGCGGATGTCGCACTATACGCGTCTATGTATGTATATTATTGTTATATTTGAGTAAACCAATAACGAGCGACTCGATATTGTTTATATTTATATTATATTTTATTCATATAGGGTTACTCGTCTGTTAAAAAAATATTCAACTAACACATACTATTATCTATATTGTGTGAATGCATATGATATTATAGTATCTTATTAAAATGTTATTATAATAAAGTAACCATTATCCCTACACATATATTTGTTTTAACTGAACAATTGTATATTTGTATGCTACAATTATGCGTAGAAAATAGTTACATATTATTTGGTTAAATTAAATTAATTATTAAAATATTGAATGATTCTTAATATTATGATCAACTTCTTTTTTTAATTATACAATTCAATAATATATCGGATCTCAGACTTAAAATTATGTAAAAAAGATTTTGAAAATCATTAATAGTTTTTAAATAGTAAGTTTCTTCGATGAAACAAAATCTCCCCTATTACAAATTATACATATCTGAACATCTCATATTTATTTAATGTGAAGAATCAACAATAAGAGCGCTTCGCTATTAATTTTAATTGTTATTTGATATTCATGGAAAAAATGCAACCAACTACAACGGACTTTTTTTTTGCGCCAAAAAAATACACATTTGAAAAAAATGTGTTTTAAATTTATAAAATCAAGTGGGACACCTCTTTCATACCACATCTTCCACATAAATATGCCACTGATGGCCTAATCTAACTAATGTATGTACACGCTTATGAATTTATAGACTCCATATATATTTGTTATTTGTTGTATTGAAGTATAAATTTAATAACTAATCATTATTTATTCTGCCATTATTATTACAAAGCCACAAAGGTAGGAAGTATAAGTTGATTTCTACGAACTTAGATCATATACTCAATACTGTATATGAACTAACAATACGAATAAACTAGGATGAAGAGAATAAATATTTTTGCTTTGAGGCTTTGGTTACAAGTTCTAGTTTTGTGGGCACAAATCATTATAAATTGTTTATTAGTTTTCTATTTCGGTTTGATTTTGTTTCTGGGGTGTTAGACTGACGGACCTTGATCTAAGGTTCGATAGTGTTTACTTATATATTAATAACAAATAGTAATATTATATGAGCAAATATTGTAATATTTAGTACATAATCTATGCAATATGTTTTTAGAAAAAATTATTTCAACCTACTGAAAAACTATTAAGTATTAGAAAACCTAATTACCAATGTTTAAAAGCAATATTAAATTAAATTTTAAAAAATCGCTGTGGCCAGGTGGCCTTATAAGTTATAATAGTTTCAAAAAATGTCTCTTTTTATTTTTTCCTAACTAAGAAAAAGTTCTAAAAAAGAGTTCTTTAATACGGATAGTACCTATATTGCATACACTATACGCCGTGTTACACTATTTTTATAAGATTATTTTATTATTTTAGAACGAAGACAAAGACATATTATTAATATAATACATGTATTGGAATAGGCTTGTTTTCGCGTTTAACTTATTCATATTTTTAATCAGTGTTAATATGATTTTTGTTATTAGTCAAAGACTCCCAAAAACGATGTGTTTTAATGATAATAATATCATCTATTATCTATAGCCATGCTTCCTACCCAGCCTGCAGCGTCTGCTGCCGACCATGATAACATAATAAGCTTAGATTATATACTATGGATGGAGCCATGTCCCGGACTCCGGTATATGGAAGCAGATAATATAAGTGACGAGTCTCTGACATTGATTTTTGATGTGCGCATGCGTGAGGTTAACCATCGCATATTTAGTTATTGATTGCTGATTGATATTAATACCCTCACGCGTTTTTTCAAAATCAAAATTAAATACTGTTGTTATTTATTTAAAATTAACTATACACATAATAATATGTATAATATATATTTTACTGCTTTTAATATTAAATATTACTATTTGTAAAATTAGTTACATAATTAATAATATGATACTATTGATGATATAAATTGTTGCGTATATATATTTTTTTTTCATCCTAGTTTATTCGTATTGTTAGATCATATACAGTATATGATCTAAGTTCGTAGTTCGTAGTATTAAATTTTTATTTTAAAAAAACGCGCAAATGTATCTAATATTCTAATATCAATCAGCGATCAATAACTAAATATGCGAGGGTTAGCATCGCGCATGCGCACATCAAACATCAATGTCAGAGACTCGTCGCTTATATGTGCTTCAAATTTTTTACACGGCCGATATGGGCATGGCTCCATCCATTGTATATGATCTAAGATAATAAGTGTAAAAAACGAACTAAGATAGAGAGGACTGGAAACGAGCAAGTTTTTAACAGGCCCGAAGTGCCTCTGCGGATTAGTACATAGCTGGTTTTAAGGCCACCTATAGTGACAATATTGAATGATGATAAGACTAATCTTCTTATTTTTATTCATCAGCTTCGATGATAAGACTAATTTTCTTATTTTTATTCGTCAGCCCATTAAGGGCCATCGCTGCTATCACAAAACCTCTCCACTTCTTTTTATCATATGCGTCATCGAGCACCGAGTCCTCTTTTATATTTTTGATATCTTGAGCCACGACATCCACCCATCGGGTCTTGGTCTTCCTAATGGACGGTTTTTGTTTATTTGATCACTAGAACTTATTTCATCACTTGTCCGTCTGCCTTCCTTACGTGACCAAACCATTCTAGACGTTTGCGATTTTCGGCGCAATTGATATATGCCCTGAGGAACATATACGGCCCGATATTTAACACAGAGTCACAAACATATGAGAGAAGAAACAATTAAGGGGCATATATCAATTGCGCCGAAAATCGCAGGTAAAAAAAGAAAAATTATGGGATAGGAAAAAGGTATACATCAACTGCGCCGATCGATATTCCCATGTTATAAATTGTGTATGTCAATTGCGCCGATCGATATTTGAATGCTATAAATTGTGTACGTCAATTGCGCCGATTGATTCTTAAATATATATAAACGTCTAACGTCTTTAATTCTATTTCTATTATAACTAAAAATCGGTTTTTACGTGTTGAATCTAATATATCTATATTGTATATCTATAGGTATCATAGGTAAGTTTGAATTATATTATTTTATTACTTAAAGATAAAGCAAATTACAAAATGTGGACAAATACCGTGTTAGTTCCGTGTTAGTACCGTCGTTCGTTTAGTTGTCGTGTAATTTATAATGGAAATATTATTAAGTGAACGTGGTAGAGAACTTTTGGTAAATCAAATGCATATTTTACAATTTGTTATTGCATATAAATTCTAGCCCTACTTATTAATATACCTTTTTTATGCCGGCGCAATAGATGTATACTATACAGGTAGTGTCCCAAAATCGGCGCAATTGACGAAACCCCGTTCCTCAGTACCTTTCTTTCGATGGTAATTAGTCGTTTGGTATCTCCTTTGGTCAGCGACCCAGTTTCGCTTTCATCTGTGACTGTTGGTCGCAGATAGCTGTGGTACAATAGTATCTTTGAGTTGCGTGATAATAGTTTTGATTTAAGTAATTTAATTTTACTATAGTAGTATCGATTACCACTTGCTATTCGATCATTGATTTCTTTGTGCATATTGTTGTTGCTATTTATGTTGACACCTAGGTATTTAAATACCTCAACCTTCTTGAAATTATAAACATTCACTATTATATAATCTGTGGCTGGGCTTCTTCTTGCCACCATCATATATTTCGTTTTTTCTTCGTTCACACACAGACCTATAGTTTTAGTGTTTTACTTGCTATCGGTCGCTTAGACGTAGTATTTATGACTTCTTTTCTCGTCTGTCCCATTACCACGATATCATCTGCTTACGCCAATACTATTTGTTCCCCACATACTTCCATTTTTCGACCATCCCATACTTTTCTCATTACTTTCTCTAATGCTAAGTCAAATAGAGTGGGTGATAAAGCATCCCCTTGTCGAAGGCCTGATTTTATCTCAAAGGTTTCTGACATTTCTTGTAGGAAACGAACTCTGCATGCAGTTTTAATGTTACATCCTTTTATGAGACTTACATACTTTTTCGGGACTCCTAATTGCTAATCCTTCTAAGGCTTTCCACAGTTTTTCCCTATCAATAGGTAATATCGTAAGCTTGTTTATAGTCTATAATTAATATAAGGTGTAACTATTTATCAAATTCATAAGAATAGAATATAAGAATAATATAAATATAATTTATAATATTAATAAGAAATTAATAAATCAGAATAGAATACTAAAAAATACATGTGTCATAGTCCACAGTAATTAGTTTTTATTAAGAACGTAATACCTATAGGTTATATTTATATAACAAGTATTATATAAGTATAACATAGGTAATAATTATAATTATGTGTATTATAGAAAAATGAATTAAGTTGTTGGAGTTTGTTTAACGTGTTAATTTTTTTAATTTTATCAAAAACAAATGTTCAACACCATTTATGATAACCTCTTAATTTAATAATATTACTTAAATCATATAGTGCGGTGAGCAGTACTACACTACTTCATAACAACGAGCATATTATTAACATTGATAATGATTTATAAATACTAGTATTCATCATAAATGCTATTAGGTAAAGGCACCTATAACTAAAGCTAAAATTATCATTATTACCTATTCGGTACGAGATGCCGGTCTTGGACTTTGCCCTACGATTATCTACAATACCACACTCACCGCGCGACCGTTCCGATATCTCCGGAGTAGGAACCGTTATCGGCGTGCCGACGACGGTCGTTACCCCGTCGCAAGCTAGCCCGTGGCCGTGCTTTTAGTCACATTATAATAGTCACGAGTCGCCGCCGTTCCTGAGCCGTCTTGGCAATACCTTTTTTCCGTAGGACGGAGTTTTTGTGACTATTGCGAACCGGCGCGCCGTCGTCTTCAATAACGCCATCTTGGCTTTCCGTGCGTCCGATCCGTCTGTGCTGTTTTATTGTTCCGTGTCGTGCCCCTCGTTGCACACACAAATTGCGTGTTGTGGCCGCGTTCCTCACGTGTTGAGTCTGGCCGTCCGTCGGCTGTCTTTTGGTCCAAGTCGATGTAGTGGTGTGTCGTCGCAGCCCGGTCAACCGCCTCCAGCAGGCTGCTCACTATCGTCTTACCGGGACAACGGTAACACCATCGGTTGTCAACACCTGCCGCTATCAGTCTCGCCGCTATCAGTCCGTACACACCTACTATATATTTTGTTGTTTACCTACCTACCGTATTAATTTATTCGCGAAGTTTGAATTATTATTATCTGTATTGCTGTTTTATTCCTATTTACTTTGCCGTTCGTATTGTGAACGTGAGCATATATTTACTAACACTAGTTTTAAGTTCATAGAATAATTTTTTACCGACCATTACAATAAATTGTAACTAATACTGTCATATATTTTCCTTTTCTATTTTTTTATTAACTTTCCGCCTCACAGTCCACTAATATCGCACGACAATTACCATACGCCAATATAGTTCGAGTGCGGGCAATACCTAACGATCACATAGTCGTCGCCGTCGAGTTGCACGGCTGCTCCAATCAAGTTGCCCCGCCATACATCACCCAAACTAAAATGGCTTACCAATAGTTCAATATAATATCGGTTGTTTATAATCAGTCCAGTTTCAATTTGCAGAAATGGGCGACACAGAAGTAGCAGGTGTGAATTCAACTTTACTGGAACAGAGGGCTTGGAAAATTATTGTAGTAGGTGACATGAATACTGGTAAGACTTCTATCATTAAACGGTATTGTGACAACCATTTTATCGAATACTATCGACCTACAACAGGTGAGTAAGACTTAAGTCCGCAGCAAAGGTGCTGAATTATAAATTTGTATGTAGTCAACCATTGTCTCAGACCACTTATTCTTAGTGAGGAAGTATATCTGGGTAGATAAGTGCTTCTCAATATGGTTGGTACTTATCATATAGATAGATCAGATATGCATATCTGACTTTTTACCCAGATATCTACTCCTATTTCTTTTTAAGCCTCCTCTTGTTTTTATGTTGTTATAGTGTTAACTGTCAAACATATGTACACCTAATTAAAGTGTTCAAATTTTATTTTTATCAGGTATTGATTTAAAAAAGAAAAGTATTAATTTCGAGAACAAAAGTATTGTTTTAAATATTTGGTAAGCATATTATTTGAATATTTTGATACTACTTAGTGTAAGAATTGACTATCACAAGACAATTGGGACACTTCGAATATATTTAAATCACTGACATTTATTGAATTAAGTAGGAAGTGTGTTTATAAGTTTAAAGTGCATGTTTTTACTATTGAATTATAACTACAACCTAAAAGAATTGTGCTTAAGGGGATTCAACATTAGGTTTAGGTACTATTTAATCACAAAACATGATGTTAATACAATTGTAATAATATGTTTTTTTCATTTTTTCTATAATTAGGGATACAGCTGGAACTGAAAAGTATCAATCTTTAATTCAGTTGTATTACAGAGGAGCAATGGGACTATTTATTTTTTACGACATTACAAATTTAAATTCATTACACAACTTAGACATATGGATGAAAAATATTGATGATGTTAGTATTAAAAATGTCAGATTAACAAAATGTTACTATAGTACTTAATTTAAATGTTGATAAATGTTTATTTATGTTTTTGATGGAAATAAATATCAGCTAAAAGCAAATTTAGTCCAAACTTTTGTTAGATTTCTATTATATTTGTAGCATAATAATTTGGCATTCATGTTGTATGTGACTAACCAATTTGTGTTTAGAGTCCATGTGTTTAGAATTTTGTAGATAATGTTATATATGGCATGTATTATTGTAACAATTGTACTTATTCAGCTTATTCATAATATTGATCAAGTATGCACGTCTTTTTTGCCATCTGAACGGTTCAATTTGACATGAAAGCACCGAACAGGTCCAACGGTCCATGCTGGGGCACTGTACTTCTTTTTTTCTTTCTTTCTTTTTCTACCTACTTCTTTTATACTCAATATAAAATAAGTTAATTATCCAAAAAGTGTGGTGTTGAATTAAGAAAGCTAATCTTTTTATGTCAGGTTTAAATAGGCCTATTTGTAACATAGATCACAGTTTATTATTATCATTATTATTATTATTAACATTCATTAAACACTTGTATATCTAATATAATTAATCAAAAACAGAAAATAACGAGGGTTAAAATTTATTACCGTGTCCTAACATAACAATGTAATAGATACACTTTAATATTAATTTAATTACCACAGTCCCAGGCTGTTTGTATGAAAAAAATGGGCTGATAAAAATGTTTGCTGCCCTTAACTTGAAACTCTACACACACCTATTATTAAGTATTGGTAATGTCCTTGTTGGTATTTTCACTGTATAATATACTATATTTAGGTGTGATACAATCAGTCGATTGGGGACCATATGAACTGTTTTCAAAAGATATTTGTCAAACAAAATATGTATAATAGTTTTTTAAAATAACCTAATTGTGTTATAATATATTTCAAAATCTATTATATTGTGACACACCATTCTTTTTGCACACTTAAACAATTAATAAATCTTATTAAGAGGGTGCTACACCCGTATGCATTCTCTCTGTCTTACAAACGCATAACATAGCATATTATGCGCTCAGCAAGTCTCGTTTTGCTCTATAAAAATTAGAGTGAATTGATCTTTTATAAAATATAAAGGTAAGAATATTATCCAGTGAACCTTATATGTTTTTTTTTAGATTTTTATTTTAAAGCAATTTATGAGTATTTTAAAATGCACAAACAATTTACAATTTTAAAATACTCATAACTTGCTTTAAAATTAAGATATAGATAAGATATAATCTAGATTTTCTCTAGATAATATTCTTACTTCCAAAGTTTAAAGAGGTCAATTCACTCTAATTTTAAACTAACAGAGCTAAACGTAATCGGCTGAGCAAATGATTTGCTATGTTATGTGTTTATAAGACAGAGAGAACGCAGTGGGTGTAACGCCCTTAATATATATTTTTTTAATCATAAATATACCTGTTAGGGTAGGTATACTTTAATGTGGTAGATCATAAGCAACACAAATACTAATAATTTTGAAATAAATTGTCCAAATAAGACACCATATTATAAAACACTTGTCAAAAATTTTAAAAGTTTTTCTTTTATTTTCAGTTTGCTCCTTCAAATGTGGTAAGAATTTTGATTGGTGCTAAATGTGATATGGAATCCAACAGAATGGTGTCGACTGAAGAAGGGAAACTGGTAATAATAAAAGTTTGATTAATAAAAACAACAATTAATTACAATTCTTTTTATCCAAATTATTATGTATAATGATGATGAAAATGACATCCTGCATTTTGACTTAGAAATATTTCCACTATCACTACTGTTAATAATGGCTTCATATTTTTATAGGTAGCAAAACATTTTGGAATACCTTTTTTTGAAGTATCTTCTAAAAACAATATAAATGTAGACGATTCATTTTCTAAAATGGTTTCTATGATAAACGAGATGGATCTCGAAAATTCTATTAAAAAAGTAATTTGTACATAGTAAATATTGT
Source organism: Nasonovia ribisnigri (assembly GCA_027563435.1). Taxonomy (NCBI): domain Eukaryota; kingdom Metazoa; phylum Arthropoda; class Insecta; order Hemiptera; family Aphididae; genus Nasonovia; species Nasonovia ribisnigri. The sequence continues at coordinate 216,578 of JANEHU010000715.1, read as the reverse complement.
TAAGACTACCTATCATATTATTATCAATTGAAAACATTTTAACTAAGTTTTTTATAATTTTCTACTTAGTTTAAGTTATATTTACATATTATATGTATATAATTTTTTAAAACAACAGTGGTTTTATTATTTTTTAAATGTTAAGTAACATTTAATGAATTGATTATTGTTTTACAGGATTTTGTAATCTTAGAAGACAATCCAACAGTTTATGACATGGCAATTCCATCCAAATGTAACTGTTGATTTGAGATGTATTTAAAAGAAAAACATGACAACATTTTATAAAATGGTTTAATTAAAAGTATACTTGTAAAACTGTGAATTATAATGTTGGTTGAATGATTCTGATCCATTGGTCGTTCTAGCTTCTTCTGAAGGTTTACCAGCACATAAAATTGGTGGAAAAAAAAATATATAACATAAACATATATGGGACACACACATATATATATATATATATATATTGGAGCGCAATCGTGTTGCATTTTATGCAGGTAAAAAAGGTAAGATGTGTGTGATAGTTGGTACTAATTGGACGAAAGCAATTGTATTGTGCTTTTTGAATGGAAAAAGGTAAGCCGGGTGCAATCGTGTTACACCTCTTTTAGATTAGCTGAGGTCTTTCATATAGAAATACAGGTATTTCAACCAGTGGCGTAATTTGGTCATGGTTGTGGGGGGGGATGAAATTTTTATTGAATTTATTTGAAATTTTCAACCTAACCTGGTCCATTTAAATTTTACCGTCCTTTGCTCCTCAACTGTGTCTAAAAGGTCATCTTTATTCTTTCTCAAAAAATTGTTTTTTTTTTTATATATTGTGGTATATTCATGTCTCTAAGTAATTTTAGTGCAAAGTATACAATACGTTCATTTAAACATACTATTTACAGAAAATCAACAACCTAATAAATTTTACCGCAATCGGTTGTTATCCTGTAATACATAGTGGATAGAAATAAAAATACAAATAGTTTAACGTACGTTTGAAACTGTACTTGGTATTGTTAAAAAGTATAATGGTTTTTTTTTTCATTCTATAAAACGACATTGAAATTAAAATAATTCTTGAATGTGTTCAAATAATAAATTAAACTAAAATATAAGATTCACAATAACTAGGTATTTTTATCCATAGTTATTAGTAACTTCAACTAATTTGTTTTTAAAATGATTGATTATACGAAGTAGGTATTCAGATATCCTAATAAATAATAATTGCATTGTATCATATTTATTTTAGTTTCTGAGTGGAGCGATGAATTATTAGTTTTACAATGATGATGGGATATATTATTTTTAATTTTTTTTTTTTGTGCCTGAAAACACTTTTTCTAGTAGAAAAATACTCTAAACATAAGTTTTGAATTAGGTTTCTGGTATTAAATTAAATCTAGGTTGTTCTTTGGAGGAGTTAAAAGTTGAAATTTCTTAATAGGTAGGTCACCTATTGAAACAATATGAGAAAAAAAATAAAAAAAAAAGTACTACGAATTTGTTTTAAAGTTTTTTTAATATTATTAAATATTATATATTATTTATTATTTTATTATTATTACTTGTTAAGTGGCAATCGGCACCAAAAATAGTTAGATTGTCTCTGCCCAGAATTGTTTACGATCATCGTTTACAATCCGGCCCTGTTCATCGTTTAGGATGCAGATTTATCATTTAATTTAAATATAATGCATTATACAGTTACCTAATCAATATTGATAGGAATAATTTTAGTACGGTTAAAAAAAAAAAAAAAAAAAAAAAAAAAAGGTTAGGATTTTGTATTAATTGATTGTAATAATCCGCCGTGGATTGAATTAAGTAAAAATGATAACTTTGATACTTTAGAGTTGAATTATAAACTTATGTACAAGCCACACGGGGTTCGCGATCTATCGCAGGTTAGATTTGTTGTATATGGTGCAACACTGTAAAATAATGTCATCAGACTAACCTATAATAGTAATAAGACCACAATAAGTAAAGTAGTACTAACGAGAACTCAATAAATAAACCACGTGTCTGTTAATATGTTTTTATTAATTATAAAATAGCTAATTAAGACAACCTAAATAATAAGAAGTAATAAACGAATACAACATGGCGCAGTCGAATGGTTCTATTGTTCCAGCACCGGGTCCGCTGGAGATTGATAATCCATCAATGGTAATTAACAATTTGAAATTGTTTAAAAATAAATTTAATTTGTATCTGAGAGCTAATGATCTAGATGAAAAATCAGAAAAGCTTAAGGTTGCAATTCTACTCAGTGTAATAGGTGATGATGCCTATGAGTTATTGGAGACATTGAATGCTACGGAAGAAAATTCGACAACAGAAGTAATATTTAAAAAATTAAAAGAATACTATGAACCAAAGTATAATGTTGTAGTAGAACAATTCAAATTCTTTAGACGAGATCAGGAAGAGACAGAATCGTTTGATAAGTTTCTTAGAGAAATTAAAATGATTGCCAAGCGATGTGACTTTGGAACATTAGAAGATAACATGGTCAAGGTTCGCATTGTGTTGGGTGTAAGGAATTTGGCGTTACAGGTGAAAGGAATTATTGTAAAGGGGTTGTCAGGATTACTTATACTAAAAGAAATAAATAGGAACTCAGGTATCACGATTGATTTATTAATTGCACACAAAGTAAACGTCGCCTGAGCGAAAGGTGGTTTTACACAACTGAAATACAAAAGAACGGTAAACAGCGGTTCGACCGTGAGCACATACGTCGTGCTCAACGGTATCGGCGAAACAGAAAGCGATACGGCGGCGGAGACTGTGTCGACGGTTCGACCGGACAGTGTTGCCTAGGCGCTCAAAAAAAGATCGCTAACAATCGGCCTTCCTACTTACGGTCCGTCCCCGGGCCGTTTACAAAATTGAAATCTATTAACTACAAAAAAATAAACAAAATTACAGCAAAAATTCGAAACATTACTCGCGGCGCGAGCGATCGGATCTTGCGTCGACATCGACGGCGAAGACCAATAATATTAATACAAACAAAATAAACATCGCGTTGGCGATTATAAAACACAAATAATAACAATAATAATAATAATAATCATCAGAACGAATAGACTTCAAATAGTTGTACGCACCGACATCGATGGCGAACAATACTCAAAAAAAATGATTGAAATGACAAATATAATTTTTTTTTTTTTTTTTACAATAAAAAAACATTGATGGCTTAAGGTCGGCCGAGCTCGTAGTCGTCGAGTCGCGCGGGTAACTTACGATTTCTGATGGACTGACGAAGTTGGACCTCGGACTGGATCTCGACATTGGGCGAGTCCTGGCTGTTGACTTCTTCGCTGGATTCGTCCCGGTCGTTGACCTCGTCACCGCTCTCGTTACCGGATTGATCCTGGTCGTTGACCTCGTCGTCGAATTCGCGTAGAATACGCCACGACTTCAGTTGCGAAACGTGCGCGGTGGTCGCATACGTCTCATGTCCGTCCGACCCTAGTTCAGCGACGCGGTACGTATCGCTGGGGAGTACTCCTATTACTTGCAGCGGTTTTTCTCGGTATTTGGCTTGTAATTTCGTCGGCTGGCCCGCCGTTGGTTGTTTCAACATGACCACCACCTCCCCGACGTCAAACCGAATTCCGTCGAAGTGTTTCCGGTCATGTTGAGTTTTCATTTTGGCCTGTTCGAGAATTATCTGGTCCCTCACTTCCGCTTGAACGTCTTCGGGTGGGGTACTTTCGTCCTTGGTACGGCTCAACGCGGACAGCGCACCGGATCGGAAGCGCGGCTGGTAGCCGTGGAGGACTTCGTAGGGCGTCCTCAACGTTGTCTTATTCACGGCTGTGTTCATCATTCGTTCGACGTCCTTTACTTTGGTATCCCAGCGACGCTGATCCGTGGTCGACAAGCTGAGGAGAGGAATAATTGTCCTATTCGCTCTCTCGACCTGACCGTTGGCTTGGGGGTGTCGGGTTGAATTCAATGTATGCGCGATTTCGCGGTCGATGCAAAACTGGCCGAACGTTCGTGAGGTGAAGCAGGTACCCCTATCGGAAATAATCCGGTCCGGTATGCCTCGTTCGTCGCAAAACTTCTTCAGCAGGCGTATCACGCCGGCGGCGTCGGTGGTTGAGCATGGGTAGAGGTGGACATACTTGGTGAGATTGTCCGCCACTACTAACAAATACTTATTGTTCGCCGTGGACGTCTCAAACGGCCCCAGGTGGTCGATGTGTATAATCTGGAATGGACGACGTCCTGGCGGTATCGGGTGCAACATTCCGGGCCTCTTGCCGGAAGGGCGCTTGTGTGTTAGACAGTCAATGCACATCGCGATGTGTTGGCGTACGTAACGGCGAAGACACGAAAACCAGTAGTCGGCGGTGATCCGTGCCACGGTTCTATCGACGGCGAAATGACCTCCGTGGTCATGAGCTTCGATAACGATACCTTTTCTCATCGATTTCGGAATCACCAGCAGCGCGCGTCCCTTATATCGACGATATAAAACACCCGAGGACAACTCGTAATTTTCGACCTCGTTCTCCTCTTGCTTGGTGAGTTTAGTGTTGACTTCGAGTAGTTCGATCAACCTACGTGATTGCTCGTCAGCTTGCTGCATAAAACGAACTCGCTCTTCCTTTGACAGGGCGACGCATACTTCGAGTCGCTCGGTCAGTTCCGCGTCGACAGATTTCGACTCAGTCTCGTCGTCGGTCGCTCGAGATAGGGCATCGACGTGGGCCATGCGCGTCCCCGGGCGATATCTTATTTCGAAGTCGTATTCGTGGAGCACCTCGTACCAGCGGGCTATTTGCGGCTTAACTGTTTTATGTAGGTTCAGGTAGTGGTCTACCAATGCCTGACAGGCAGTGAACACGACGAACTTGACACCCAGCAGAAACTGGCGTAGACGGTTGAGGGTCCAAATTATTGCGTATAATTCTAGGCGGGACGAGTGATACTTCGACTCGGCAGAAGTCGTGCTTTTACTCACCGCGTATACCATATGCAACGACGTTGCGGTGTTGCCTTGTAACAATATGCCGGACAGCGCGCGGCTGCTGGCGTCCGTATGTACTTGAGTGACGGCGGCGTTGGGATTGTACATGCTGACAACGGGCTCGTTACACAGCGCCTCCCGAAGCGTGGTAAAAGCTTCCTCCCGTTCTTGTGACCAGTCGAATGGCACGTCCTTGCCGGTCAACTGCGTGAGCGGAGCCGCGATTTGGGCGTACCGCACAATGAACCTCCTGAAGTAGCCGGCTAGACCCAAAAACCGTCGGACTTCGTGAGCATCGGTTGGACGTGGGAACTTGGCGATCGCGTGCACCTTGCGACCAGGCTTGACGGTCCCTTCAGAAATGCAAAAACCCAAATAATCGAGCTCGCGGGCGCCGAACTTGCACTTTGCCGGTTTTAGCGTGAGGTTCGCGTCGCGCAACGCGCTTAAGACTCTACGCAGATCGCTCATCACGTTTTCCCAATTTTTCGACGGTAGTATGATGTCGTCCAGATACGTACTCAGAATTCCGTCCTTTTTCAAGTTTTCGAATACGATTCCCATCATCTTCTGGAACGTACCCGGCGCACCCTTTAACCCAAAAGGCATGCGCTCGAACTTGGCGGTCGACTCTTCGGTGACGAACGCTGTTTTGTCCTTGGCCGCGGGAGTAAGCGGCACTTGCAGAAATCCATTGGATAAATCCAGGACTGTGAAAATCACGCCGTGAGACAGTGCACCGAGCTGCGAATCCACGTCGGGCATCGGGTATGGCTGGTTCATGGTTTGTTGGTTCAGACGTCGGTAATCCACACATAGTCGCTTCTCACCCGACGACTTGCTGACTAGGAGCACTGGGCTGGCGTACTGAGAGGTCGAGTCGCTCACGATGCCTGCTTCCTTCCAGTCTCGGATCGTGTCAGCAATCAAGCGGCGGTCGGAGGGCGACGTTCGGTATGCTTTGAGATTAACCGGAGTACTATCAGGAATTTCCGTAATGTCCATCGAAATCACATTCGTACAGCCGAGCTCCTTAATATTTTTCGCGAAGGCGTCGCGATATTCGTTTAATAGTTCAATTAACGATGCACGTTGAACCTCCGTCACGTTGGCGTCGATCACAATGTCGTCGACTGTGATGGGTTCCTTCACGGGCGGCTGTTGTTCGGTTTCCGCGACGTAGATTTTGTCGTCGCCGGCGACATACGTCTCGGCGAGAGCGTCGACCGACACGCGGCTGTTCGATTCGAAAACAATTTCGCCTGCTTGCTTCGAATAATTTACGTGCGGCAGGTCGAGCCACGTTCGGCCAACCAACACGTCAACAGGTATCGCATTGTCAGGCACAACCTTCAATACGTGGTCAGCTCCCAACACTTCGTCGATGGTGATGTCAGCGTAGCCTTCCCCGATAGTCGTCGCGCTAGGCTGATCGGCATTTACCTTATATGGTAAAAGATAGAAGTGGAATACGTAGAAGAACATCAAAACATCTGAGAAGGGCTGATGAAACATTTAAAATGGATAGAGAAGTAGATAATGATGATTTGATTATTAGTATAAATAATGAAGGAAAAGCTGAGATTATGAACAATTTTGGTTTAAAAGAAGTCAGTGATAGCCTGAGTAAAAGTCCAGAAGAGTTAAAAGAGAAGGATAATAAGGAGAAAAAGTCAGTTAGTGAAATCAGTGATAATCAAAGTAGTGGTTCAGAAGAGTTAAAAAATAAGGAGACTAAAAATGAAATAACCACAAGAGTCGGAAGGGTAGTCAAACAGCCAAATAAATTGAACTTATAAGTTGAGTTTATATTTTATATTAATTATTTTGTACTCTTGTTATTAAAAATTGTGATATGAGTTTATATTTTATATTAATTATTTTGTACTCTTGTTATTAGAAATTGTGATATGAGTTTATATTTTATATTAATTATTTTGTACTCTTGTTATTAGAAATTGTGATATGAGTTTATATATTATATTAATTATTTTGTACTCTTGTTATTAGAAATTTGAATTTGAATTTATAGTAACTAAGTCTATAATATTGTATTAGAGATTCAATTTTATATTCATAATAATGTGTAACTTAAGCTTTAAGGGGAGGATGTTGTATATGGTGCAACACTGTAAAATAATGTTGTCATCAGACTAACCTATAATAGTAATAAGAGCACAATAAGTAAAGTAGTACTAACGAGAACTCAATAAATAAACCACGTGTCTGTTAATATGTTTTTATTAATTATAAAATAGCTAATTAAGACAACCTAAATAATAAGAAGTAATAAACGAATACAACAAGATTGTCTACCTGATAATTTACTACTACGAATCTCACGGAGAACTCCGGTCGCCATGGCTATACATTAAAATTCAATATCATTTATAATTAAAAAGACATTTCTCCCATAGCGTGTTAAACCCAAAGGAGTTAAACAATTAGCATTTTTTCCTGGCAATGCCGAATAATGAAAAAAAAAACCATTTTTAAACCTTTTAAGGTTATAATAATAATTTCCACAAATATGATGCCTATATTATGCTTATACAGAAAAATAAATATGGCTAAACATTTACGTCAGCAACCGTTGCTGTAACAATATTGTAAATACATAATAAACATTATTATAATTGTTACACATTATTTTCCGACCATCCGTCCTGACTTAAGTCATATTTTTGAGTGAAGATGTATTCGGTTACAATATTATGTCTATGTCTCTGCTTCTTTTCGGAGTCATTGGGTGGACTCGTTGTTTTGAGTCATGTCTCCCCGGATCCACGGAAGAAGTCCAACTCTGTACCGCAACATTTGAGAGGAATGGAGTATACTGCCGCGGATTCAAAAGATCGATTGTCACCGCCACCACCAATCTGCGACTGTTCACATGTCGTCAGTTCGGGGGTATCCGAATACCCTCACCCGCACGTCATCGGTTCGCCGGTAACCGGATGCTGTCCACCGTACCTAGATGTTTCGCAGGTAAACGGATACCGTCCACCACACATTGGCTGTCCAAAGGTAACCGGATACAGTCCATTAGCGTCGACTAACTGTCCAATGCATGAATGTCCGCCACGACGCACTATGCCTCCGTGGCCGATCCACCGGACATCACCACCATGCACAACTTGTCAGACTACGCTGCCACCGTGCATGAAATTGCGGACTTTACCACCATGTACCACACGCCAGACATTACCACCATGTACCACCTGCCGAACTCTTCCGCCATGTATCGCCTGCCGGACTTTACCACCATGTACCGCCTGCCGGCCTTTACCACCATGTACCACCCGCCGGACTCTACCGCCATGTACCACCTGCCGAACTCTTCCACCATGTACCACATGCCGGACTTTACCGCCATGTACCGCCTGCCGGCCTTTACCACCATGTACCACCCGCCGGACTCTACCGCCATGTACCACCTGCCGAACTCTTCCACCATGTACCACCTGCCGGACTTTACCGCCATGTATCACCCGCCGGACTCTACCGCCATGTACCACACGCCGGACTTTACCACCATGTACCGCCTGCCGGATTCTACCGCCATGTCCCGCCTGCCGGACTCTACCGCCATGTACCACATGCCAGACCACGCTACCTCCTTGTGCATTGTGTAAGACACTGCCACCTTGTATTAAGTGTCAAACGCAGCCACCTTGTACCGCATGCGAAACGCTACCCCCGCGTACCACATGTCGGACGTTACGAACAACCATTTCAAAATTTCTTAGAGGATTAACTACACGCTACCGCCGACCAAAAAAACAATGACTTGAATCTAAACTCGAAATAACTAATTATGCAGCTTACTGTCAAAACTCATAGTGAATCTTCAACGTAGAGTCTACACAAACATGGACACTTTGTATGTGTAGACTCTACGTAGAAGATTCCTTATGAGTTATAACAGTAAACTGCATAATTACTTAATTCGAGTTTAGATTCAAGTCATCGTTTTTTTTTGCCGTCAGTGGCGTCTGGTTAGGCCTCTGGGGAATTTCGAAATGGGCGGTTGTGCAGGCGTCCCACATAAGATACATGGGGGTAGCGTTCCGCATGCGGTACAAGGTGGCAGCGTTTGACATTTAGTGCAAGGTGGTAGCGTCTGGCACTTGGTGCAAGGTGAAGAACGTTCTGCATGCGGTACAATAACGTAGCACTGATAATGGCGGAGGTCGCGTACACAAATATGTAATGTAATAAAATAGAATCACCTGAAAATAATTGCCACTGTTTAGTTTTGTAATTTATTATGATAATAAAAAAAAAAATTGTTATAAATTTAAATATATTTATTTTGTATACAGTATCTAGCTAGGTACATATAATATAAAAGAATAGTTTTAATTAAATATATTATAATATACGTACTATAATAGGAAATGATATTTAATAATTCCTAATTATAAAAAATATTACACCGAAAAATATATATTTTAATATATAAAATAGTTAGGTAGATGTAGGTACACAATATATTTGATTTTGTTCATATATTATTATTACGCGTTACCCAAAGATATCTATTGTCAGCTAGACCGTTCAGTCATTAAACTATAAGTTAAATTATTATCTATAGACATAAATATCTCATATATAACAATATGCCATAATATAAAAATTATATTTATTAAAATAACATATAATATTAGGCAGAGGCGGAACTAACATATTTTGCGCCCCGGGAGAATATATTAAAATTGCGCCAAATCATAGACCAACGCTGAAAATATATCATTCATCACTACAATTGTTTTCTAATAACTAGATGCACAATTATAAACATACTACATGCTATTAGCGACTAAAATTAGAAAAAAATGTATAAGGCACCTGCAGGTTGTCGATATTTAAAAATTAGTTTAGAAATATCTACAGGATTTATATTTATAATAAAAAAAAATTACGAAGAGGAACGTGGGCCTCCGCATAAAATACTTTTTAAGGAGTTGGAAAATTGTTCATCCCTATCTATACAAAGAAAAACGTTAAAAAATCTGTTTTCCACCCTAGATATCAATTTTTCTCTTATCAACGTCCTTTCAACTAAAAATATTAAGCTAATTATACACACACTAAATTTTATAAAACAAACAGGGCTTCAAATTTAAGAGTGTGAGCTTTACAATGTTAATCCAGTTTAATGTATTTTATTTTATTTATTGTATTAATTTTTAAAATGTAATTGTCGAGATACAATAATTACCCAATAAAATCTCAATAAAAAAAAAAAAAAAAAAGGAGTAGGAAAATTAAATTAATATGGCACCAGGTTGTTAATTTTTAACAAATCTACACGAGAATATCATTATTATTTAAATTGATAAAAAAAATGTTTGAAGGGGAACGTTGGAGCCCGCAGGCAAATACTTTTCAAGGAGTAGTTAAATTTAGAAAAAAATTAATATGGCACCAGGTTGTTTATGTTTAAAAAATCTATATAAGAAAATCATTTATATTTGAATTGATAAAAAAAAACTTTGAAGGAGAACGTTGTAGCCCGCAGAAAAATACTTTTTAAGGAGTGAGAAAAAAAATTTATAAGGCACCTGCAGGTTGTCAATATTTAAAAATTAGCTTAGAAATATCTATAGGGTTTATATTCATAAAAAAAAATTATGAAGAGGAACGTGGGAGTCCGCATCAAATACTTTTTAAGGAGTAGTTAAATTTAGAAAACAATTAATATGGTACCAGGTTGTTCATATTATTACCGAATCTATATAAGAAAATCATAAATATTTAAATTGAAGAAAAAAACCATTTGAATAGAAAATTGGAGCCCAAAGCTAAAAACTTTTTAAGAAGCAAGAAAAAAAAAAGGGCGGGTAAGTGTATGTCGCTCTGCTGTACAGTAGGTTACAAGTGAGTCACTGTAATGGATTGTGTTAGATTTTTGTCCAATGATATAATATCATTGAATAAGAAAAACGATTCTGAGCGAAGACGGTCAGTCAGTCTATAATATCTTACTAAGTCTAAATGTATTTGATGATATTATTGTGAATAAAGTAATTAATTTTAGTATTATAGGCATTAGTATTTATCATTTTTCTCAAAAAAATTATATTTTAAAATGCCATTGCGTGTATATAAAATATAACAATATATTCTAAAAGTTTCATATACCAACAAATAATATTTTTAAATTATATCAAAATAACTAAAATCATTATTCTTGGTTTAAATATGAAATTTTGTCTAAATTTGAAATTAAAATGTGTTGATATATTTTTTAGATTTTTTGGTTACAGTATGATTTATTTATGAGAATTTTTGTTTTAAATTTTCAACACTTAGTTATAAAACTGAACATTTTATAATTTTTTAATTACAATGATTTATAATTTTCGAGATTTTGACAAATTTTGTCAAAATTCGAACTTTAAATGCTTATAAAAAAAAATCGTCTATGTATTTTTAAAATTTTTCAACTGATGTTGTAACAATATATAAGAAAGCTTGTATTAAATTTTCAGACTTTTTGGCCCACCAAATAAAATTTTATTGACAATTATAAAAAAAAAAACTAAAAAAATTGAAAACTAAAAATGTCTGTAAACAGCTCAAAACAAATCAAAATATTTTCAAAATTGAATGGTGTGTAGAAAATGAGAATATAAACATTTAGTGAAATTTTCATGCATCTACAATTATTCGTTTTTGAATTACAACCAAATAAGAAAAACGCTACATGAGAAATCGAGTGAATATCCTATGTTGTAAAATTATGAACTTAAAACACTCATAAAAATTTATTTTTAATTGCTTTTAGATATTTTATTTTTGATAAAAGTAGAAAAACTTACGTTAAATCTTGTGTTAAAATTTAAAACCTTAGATTTAAAAAGAAAAATTTTATGAATTTCTAACTCTAAATAATTTGCAAATTTTCGTCATTTTTACGTATTTTGTCAAAATTTCAACTTTAAATGCTTAGAAAAAAAAATTGTGACTACAGATTTTTAATATTTTTCATGTGCCTTTGAAACAATATATTAGGAGCATTCTATTACATTTTCAAGAATTTTTAACGAATAAATAAAATGTTATTGATTTTTAAAAAAAAAAAAACCAAAAAGACTGGAAATTTAAAATGTCTGTAAACAGCTCAAAATAAGTCAAAATATTTTGAAAACGGTATGGTATATAGAAACTGCTTATATAAACATTCAGTAAAAATTTCATGTATTTACCGTCATTTTTTTTAGACTTACACCAAAACCAAAATCGATTTTATCGAAAATCAATGTTGCGTAAAAATTCCCGTTTTTTCCTTAATTTTCCATTTGTTTTTCACGGTACTTTTGAAAACTACTGAAAAATGTTTACTTTTGACCCCCCAGAGTACCAACTAGATTCACTTTCCTATCAGAAAAGGTACTATTGAAGAAAATCTAAGCACTTTTACTGTCCCAAAACGTGATGACAGACACAAAAAAAAAATAAAAACACACACATCATTGTAAAATCAATACATATACATTGCTCCGCTCAGAATCTAAAAATGTCTGATGAAATATTTTCTATGTGGAGAATGGTATATTATGTGTTCTAGATCTCTTGAGAGGACGCTACCCGTGCATTTGTTGTCTCCATCTTCCACACATACGACATTGCAAATTTTCGTTCACTAGTTTCAATAGTGTGTTTTTATATTAGAGTGAAATGACCTATATTATTTAACTACCAAGTACCTAAGAACATTATCTGTGTTAAAGCGTCGATGATTTTAATTTTCAAGCGAGGTTTGAGCATTTTTAATTTGTAATATTTCACATACTCATATCTTGCTTGAAAATTAAAATACCGAAAAAATCACCGACGCTTAAGCATCGATAATGTTCTTTCCTAAAATTTTATAAGAAGTCAATACACTCTAATATCAAAACTATAGTGAACTGAAATTTGCTATGTCGTACGTTTGTAAGACGGGAGACTACACACTCGGCAGCCTTCTATAATCAATATAATATATTAGGAGCAAGTTCCTTTTTAGCACAAAATTTGAAGTTGTGCCACTGCAAATATACTCAGAAGTGCGGATGAGGAGTAAATCGTTCTAATATTTTGTACTGACCTACTAAAGATTAAATGTATTTAAAGATAGTAATAATTAATTAATATAATTTATGCTACATGGTGCGTTAAAATGCGGAGGCAGTGGGCACTAATGTGTTTTAATGCGATACGGATTTGGGTTTAAATTATATCGGATTTATATGATTACTATTCAAATATATAGACGGTGCAATGTCCTGCACACTGATAAATGGCTGACGCTCAGTAAATATTACAAATAGTATAGTATACAAACCTATACAACATATTATATTATACTATGTGTGTTGCGTAGATAGAAACGTTTGTTTACTGTGTTAAAGGACGTAACATATGAGTGGTAGATGTATTAAAATAATTTTAGTAATGTAAATCGTTTACTAAATAAAATATATAGGTATTAATTTATATTTATTAATACATATAGATGAAATACGTCAGATATTTTCCGGAAAAATCAATGCTATATTATATTAGAAGAAGTAGGTACCTATCAATTAAATTAAACTACGCAAATTACAAAATTCGATTTTGGCATTTTATGTTAATTAATATTTATATGTTTTGTTTTGGTGGGCTATTGATTTTACAATAATGTTTTATGGAAATTTCCTGTACGTTTCTTAATAATTATAGGAATAACTAATATAAAACAACAGAAAATATTTATTTAATAGTTTTCCTTCACATAGATTTTGTTTTTGTGTTGTAATTCTAAAAAAAATACCTAATTGTAGATGTTTGAAATTTTTACCAAACATTCATATCAGTATTTTCTTTTGTAACTTTCAAAATATTTTTCAGGTTCCTCATAAGTTGTAAAATACTCTATACCTTTTGATTGTTTCAAAAATATATGTTTAGTTTATAGTTGTCTCTTATTGTAATACATAACAACAAAATTAGGCTTCAAATGTTTATTTAAACAAGTACAAAAATTCAATTATTATAGACTACAGTTAACTTTAAGTTGTATAATAGCAAGTTTTTATTTTGCTCTTAAACAATTTAAAGTCGTTTATTAATCAACTTTCACCAAGTTAAAAAACATGTTGTTGTAAATATGAGGTTTTGGATTGGTAGCTAATTTTCTATAAACTTAACTTTGCCTAATTTAAAAACTAGAAATATAATCGTTAATTGTTTCCCTTTTTAAGAATAATAAGTCATTTAAATTCTAGTGTAAACTTATAATAAAATATTAAAAATCCATTTATTTGGTTTTTAAATTTAAAAATACACAAAAAAAAACTGGTCGACTGATTATATCAGTTTTGGGAAATTTTTATAATGTTGCACAAAGATTTATTAAATTATAATTAAGTTTAGAACCAAGAAACGATTTTCGGAATTTCAACGACTAAGTTAGTATTTTTTTTCAATGGATGTCTCTATAGAACCACTTATTAAAATTTGAACGGGGTTTTTTTTAAATGTATAAAGCACATTACGGAGAAAGTCTTAAGCATAGTTTTATAGATAGTTGATCCATGTATTTAGGAATATATCCGTAGCGTATCTGTTAGATTTTTACACCGAAATTAAAAAAAAATATATTTTTATCTAGATCCAATGACTCGATCATGTTAAAAATGTATGTTGCTGACGTCATCTGCTTATTTTTCTGAGCAGAGGCAAACCAATACTCTTGAAGTTTGCATACTTAATCCGAAATATAACAAGCGTCGTACCTATCCAATTGTTTACATGTGGAGTTTTCATTTCGGTCGGATTTTTCCTTTAAACAATTAGTTAGGTACACTGACACGACTTGCTCGGTAACGCATGAAGTGCACTGAAAATGAAATACACTGAACTCCATACATTATTTTATTCTTTATTTTATCGGGTGAAGTCGGGAATACTGCTGTGTAGTATAATATTATATTACCCTTGTATAAATAGCTGCTTATAAACGCATCGTCTCATCAATAGTTATTTTTCGTATATACTAATAATGATTTATATAGTTATAATTGAGTTCAAATTTAACATATATAATATATATATTACTATACTGCTGAATGAGTTAATCGGTTTTTTTTAATTTGATGCTTTTAGACACTTACACAATTTGTATTACATCACAAATAAAATATTTAGCTTCCCGTATTATTCCTATTTGTGTTTTCCTATGATTCGGGCACTCGGCCTATGAATACTGTTCACTTTTGGTGTTTTTACAATAATCATAATATAGTATTGTAACTTGACGATCATCTTTTTTTATACGGTGTTAAGCAATGAATTATTTTTTATATGGTAGTTACCAGGAAAAGTTTATTTTACCACAATAGAAATCTTTTTCCAATTCTCGATTAAACAAATGTCACTTTTTGGAATTTCTATGAAAAATAAATATTTATCGGTCTTTCTTATTATTTGATAAAAATATTGTGCGTCATGAATCATGATTGCAGATAAAACCTAAATGAAGTACCTACTTGTATAATTATTAAGATAAACTAATGCACATAAACACATTAATACAAAAATAAATAATATGATTTAATTTTTTTTCCTTTGTTACCCTAGTTTAAATACAATTTTGAACTTTATAGTATCGAATAAAAACTTTTTACCTAACAGTTACTTTTTATTAATTTAAAAAGTATCGTTGAATTTAACCAAGTTAATTTTTTTCGAAATTATAATATATTATGCTGAAAATATTTGTTCAGTTAACAGTATTTACAATATGTACTGCTGCGTTCATCTGACGTTGTATATAAAATCTATAATATTTCTAATATAGTTAACGATAGAACAATATTCTAGTGTAAACGTGCGAGAAGTGTAAACATGATGTCACATTACGTTTGTCCCCGTCAATAACTTTTTACCAAATAATGTGTTTTAGATTCTGAGCGTAGCGAATTGTATTTACGATAATGTGTGTTTTTTTTCTATCATAAACATTTGGGTAGTAAAAATACTCCGATTTTTGACATCAGCATCTTTTCTGATAGAAAAGTGAATCTAATTGGTACTTTTGAAATGTCAAAATTAAATATGCTTAGTAGTTTTAAAATTTGTCGAAAAAAATGGTGACTTTTACGCAAAACCAATTTCCGAAAAAATCGATTTTATTTTTTTGGTGTAACTCAAAAACTTATAACCGTAGACACTTGAAATTTTTACCAAATACTAATAATAATACTATTATAATATTTTTATTAGCGTTTGAATTTAACATTTTTACAATGTTTGATATTAAGCGTAAATTAAAGAATTCCAATTAATCGATTTTGATATGTTGTTTTAATTCAAAAGTTTAAAAAAATTCATTAGAAATAATGTACACTTTTGTGCAACTACAGCCATGTGATATTTTCGATTTTTACTAAATTTTTTACTGATTATTTATACAAGTAGCTAGACCAACACAAAGTCTTCGCTTAGAATCGTTTTTTGTATGCAATTATATATCATTAAACTCAAATATAACACATCCATTACACTGACATACTCGACAACTACTGTATAGCCGATCACTGTATAACCACTTGTACATATTTTTTCAAATTATTATTGTGCTCCAATAAAAGAGGTTTCATAATTTATTATGATTTTAAGTACTTTCTCGATAAATCTTGTGTATACTTAAGACAATGGTTGTGTAGGGGGTGTCTGACTTAGGTTATAAGTACAGCCTAAAACTAATTTAATCCCTATTTATGTGTTCAATATCTGTTTTAATATAAACCCGAAAAGTGTTTTTAAATTTGCCTCAACAAATTTTACCGATATTTATATAAAAAAAAAACTTCAGTACGTTAATTCTTATAAAAATAAAGGTTTAGTTTATTTACACAGCAAGATACGACGAGGCACTCTGCGTAATACGTGTTACATATATTTTTGTAATGCATTAAGTTAGGATAGGTTGGAAATGATTTGTATACTGTGTGAGCAACAATCACAAGTGTTGTCACTTGTAGTATCCGAATCTACTTTTATAATATGTATATATGTGTGTGTTATTGTACTGCAAGTTAAAATTACACTTCGCGTATAGAGTGTACCCATATGCGTAAGGGGTTTCGTCCATTTTTTCAAGTATGGAGATGGCTTAATATTATTTTAAAAACTAAAGCACGTCCTAGTATGGAACGCCCCGTCAACAAAATTGACCTAAACCCGGACAAATGTTGTGATTTTTAAATTTTAACTTCTCGTTGCGCCGTGTACCTAAAGTGCTCTGAGGATCTACTTCCGTGTCGGTGACATTCTTTCCGATGACAAACAAAATCGTATTATTTCCGGTGATCTTCAAATCAGATAAATTACGTGGTGTAGTTATGTTCCCTCGGGGATTTGAAAAGATTTTTTTTATTATTGTATTTTATGTACTCAGTGATATTTTCAAATATCTAGATTCATTTTACGCTATTGCCTAATAATTATAGTTGACACCGCATTACTAATAGTAAAATAAATTACTTCCTATAATAATTTATAACAATATATTTATATTATGATAATAGGCTGTCAGACCGCCTCCGCTCAGAATCGTTTTTCGTATGTAATTATTTATCATTGAATTCGAATTGAACACGTCTATAACAGTGACCTACTCAATGACGAGGTACACTTGCTTCCACTTTACAGCACAGTGGTTATATACTTTCCCCTTTTTTATTATTATATGTGAATTTCGTGCTTTAAATCTAAACAAAGTAGTACCTAAATTGTAATGTCTGTATCGTAGGCACAATAATATTCGCGTCAAGTTCTAATCTTGTTTTCGGTGCTACATTTCTCTGTATATGATGTATAAGATACTTTTGCAAAATGCGTAGGTCACATATTATTCGTTAGATCTGTATTTATCTTGTTATTTTTGCGGACACGTTTTTCTTGTCTCTCAAAATAATAAAAACAAGGTAGGTATTTTTATCGGTAATTTAGTACCGCGTATATTCTACTTCTAATTTGAAAACGATTGCTAATTTCACTATAATATAGGTAGTACGTACCTATATAATGATATTATATACCGCTGAATGTCCGACTGTTTAAATTCTTCGTTGTCGTATTATCAAGTTCTAATTTCATACTGGCATTAATGTCTATGAAATACAAACACATTGTTTGTTGAAAACAAAGAAATGTAGATATGTACACCACAATAATTAAACATTATTTTCGTGCTTTATCAAGAAAGATAATTCTTTTAAGAATAGTTTTTTATCTGATTTCTAAATCGACTTCTACAATGTAAATACATTCTATCACGTACAATTGTGTACACAAATCATGGAATTGTTTATGATACTATGTATTAGGTTTCACATTTATTTTCACTTGTTCAAGTTTTTTAGAATTATAAATATACCTACTTACTGAAGTCTGAGATGCATAAAGGACAGTGATTTTTGACAAAGTTACAATTTTTTTTCAAATGACTTATAAGTTATAATATGACTAGTAAGTAAATGCGCAATTTTAATATTTCTAAAAATACCAAAGGTTTTTTTGAATTTGAATTTTTTTTAATGTCATTTTTTTCTCGTAATAATTTTTGTTTAATATTTTTCTTTTTTAGAAAATATAAAACATAGGTACAAAAAAAAGTATAGAGAAGTTATTAATAAATAAGTATTTCATCTATAAGAATACATTTTATAACTCCTCTCAAATAAAATAATCTTAAATATTTTTATTAGAAATAAAACTTGCATAGGTCTATTTTCAGGTTTTTGCTACCTATTTGCTTTCCTCACCTTGAGCGTCTTCTGGTCATGAAATTAACTACATTGTGTGATATAAATGCACAAAGAAACAGAAAAACTGAATATGTAGATAGGTACTTTACTTATACTATCTAAATTTCATCAATTTGAATGTGATGTATAAAATGATTTATTAGGTACCTACATTATTATATTTTCAGTTAAGTATCTTAAATAATTCTATATTTGTAGAACTTTTGATTATTTCAAACAAAGTTTTTTATAATATATACCTAAGTTTCAATCTAATTTATACATGCATTTTATCGTGAAAACATAAATTAAATGTATTGGCATTAAAACCAAGTTTAAAACTTTCTCAGTAACCCCTCTCATGCAACTTTGACTCTGTGTGTTGTGGACAAAACTTCAAAAGTTGGAAAATCTAAAAATCTGGTTATTTTAATTTAAATAACAAAAAAATTCACCAAACATTTATATTTTTTGATTTATTAATATTCTAATTTTCATTTGCATTTAAAAATATATAATCGTCTGAAATGTTAAGTGCAACGAGTACAATAATTGAACCATGATACCTATTATAAATTAAATAATATTATTATTAACTAGCTTTAATTTATATTAGCTCTAGTATATTTTATTATTCAACCAGAATTCAAGTTCAATGTTGTATGACTGCAAATCTGTGAAATCTGATAATTTTGTGTTAGTGATGTGGGTAGTAGTGTGTGAAATTGTGAGATGGGCGCGTGAGAGGTTTTTCGATTTTCATATACCTACATCCGTTAATGGCACCCATAGCATATATAATTTTCTCTATATTGATATACCTAACAGTTAGAACACCTAAGCAAACCTAACACCTTGATGTATCCTCAGGACCATATCGCAGTCGACCAACGCTGGTGCTTATGCCACCGAAATGACCAACACAAATATAGAAAGCGACCAATTTTCGGACGGTATATGTTGTTCTGCTGACGCCAAGAGCACAATAAAGACATTGTTGGATTTCTCTCTACTTAAAGACCCCGTATTCATACTGTACACAATATCCAACTTCTTGACGAGCATTGGCTTCAACATACCGTACTTGTACTTAGTGGTGAGTATGTACTAAAATACCTGTACTTGTTGGTGAATATATTATATATACATTATCGTGTTTAGACAGCCGGTCTATGCATATTTATGCAATCATTTTGGTCGTCACGATTTAAACATTCAATTTTTGGAATACTCGAAAAACTTAATATTGATTATCTGAAGATAATAAATTATTAACAAATTACTTTATGTGATTTACATTTATTTAATAACTATATAACTGAATAATAAGTACGTATGCTTATTGATTTGTATTTTGTATACATTTAATACATAGGTAAAACCTTAGAATTAAAATTGCATTTAATTAAACAATTTGTTCTTTTTTATTGACAGCTGTCAATGTAATTAATAACATTATTTAATTTATAACATTTTATTACTTCTATTTGTGTAACGAAACTGTTAGGTGTTGAGTTCGCCGTACTATATAGTTTCGTTTTACTATTTAGTATTATTATCAATTATAATCTAAAGTATGAACAGCCATCTATAAGTGGTTGTTTTTCTGATTATTATATTATAACTATATTGTGTTAATATTATTCCATGTTTCAGCCCCAAGCCGGCTTAATGGGCATACCATCGAAACATTCAAGTTACCTGTTGGCCTTGTTGGGCATAGCCAACACATTGGGAAGGATCATACTCGGATTTATATCGGACAAACCGTGGATAAACAGGCTCATGGTGTATAATCTGTGTTTAACGGTTTGTGGTATAGGTAAGCATACATTTTTTATAATCATTTTTCCCGCAAACAAATACGATCGTCATAGTTAGGATTTCAGGGTGCAATGTGCATTTTAACAAATGCATGAAAATGAGCTCGCGTTTTTATGGATTCGTCTTGTGAGCAACGTTATATCAAACTTCTCCAAACAAGGCCATCATGGTGGAGTTGTGTTAATGTGGTATTTGAAGTCTTGCAGACAATACATACTGAATATTATCAATTATTTTATGCTATTCTATTAACATGCGCGTGTTCAGAATAAACTAAAGATAATAAAACATGGATAGAACATAACGTCTTACCAACGGTGATCAATGATTCCAATTGAGGCCAAATATGTGTATACTTAAATCGAGTATTGACTGTCAGTATATAATCATATTATACATTAATTTAAACAAACATCCTCAATCTGTTATCACTTCACGACCGCAAAAATATAGGGGCCTCAATCTGCGATGTCCCTTCATGTTTGTATTATCTATTGAAGGGTAAAACAACATTAGCGTGGTATTTGTTGCCTATATCTTATTCATTCGCTATTGGTTGTAGCAAATTACTACCTATCGCATTTGTCGCCTTGTAGCCAAAAACTGTTCGCTTGACTCTTGAAGCATAAGCATCGTTATTTGTATAGGTTTTCTAACATTTTAATTAATAGTTATCACTTATGAGTACCTATACTTATGACTTAGTGATGAATAATTGTACGTATAAGGGGGTCATTATTTTAACATCTATTAATTTCGTATAATATGTGTTGTGCTCACTTATATTCAACAATTATAAGTTATAATATTTTAATATAATATTTAGTTTGATATAGTAATAATGTTTTTCAACCTTTTTTGAATTGATTTTTCATTAATATTTATTTTGTAACTTTTTTTAAAACACAATGTATGTGACAACCAGTTTCGTGGATAAACAAAAATATTTTTTATTAATTAAAATCTAATACTTTTAGATTCTGAGTAGATTTAGATTTCTGATGATAGTTCGTTTTACAATGATAAATATTATTTTTTAATTTTGGGTCACTTGAAACTCATCACCTTTATAAAAAAATAAAAATGCTTCAATATTCAACTTTGAGGGTGGTTTCTAGTAGCAAATTAACTTTATAAAAATGATTTGTTTTTTGGGGAGTCAAAATAAATTGTTCACAGATCTTTTAAATATAATTAGGAAGAACTTGCTAGATACCTGTCAGATCTCAATCAAACACTCATTGTAGTATTATCTATAATTTATAATATATTATATCTTTATAATATGCTACAAAATATGTTTTTTTTTGTTTCATGACGCAGCTACAATGCTGAGCACATACTGCACGGACATACTCTCGTTATCCTTGTACACCATCGTTTTTGGATCCACAATCGGTGCGTACGTGGGTCTGACGTCGGTGATCCTGGTGGATCTACTGGGCTTGGATAAATTGACAAACGCTTTTGGAATCCTATTAATGTTTCAGGGTATTGCCTCGCTCGTCGGACCACCCATAGCCGGTAACCCATTTATTTAATCCGTCGCGCATTGTATATTATATTATTATGTAAACACGACGATCGACAATATATTATAATAATTAATAATGGTATGTTGGACCTCCCGAGTAAGTGCGTCTTCATTCTATGTATATTATGCGTTCAGGGAAAACGTTAATCCCTCTGCAAGAATTTTAATGTAAATCCATTAAGAATACGCCGGTGCGGTATTTGTTCTTGTGACGGGTGCGCGTGATGTATATCATACATTAAACCTCAACGATTGCTTATTGCCTGGCGATATTAGTTAGTCGCATCAGTGTCCCAATGTACCTAGGACATTGTTGTGCAGTCATGTGATATTAGGTACCTATATAGACGTTACTACAAATTGATTTAATATTCATTGCAACGGAGCTTAAACAAAAGTATATACCAAATATCGATAGATTTAATCCCATAATGTATGTCTTAAAACTGGTTATGTCTATATTCTTTTGGACAATATACCAAAATGCCCTTAGCAAATATAGAATTTGATGCATCTAGGTTAAAGAGAAAAATATTTTCGGTATACTTGTATAGGACATTTTATAAAATATAGTCTAATGAAGAAGTTACAATATGGTTAATGGTTGTTTTTCATACCATTATAATATTATACATACTATTATAACTTCTTTCAATTATGTATTATTATTTTTGAATCTTAAACCATTTCATTCCTCTAAAAATAAAAATATGTATAGAGTTAAAAATGTAATGATGGTTCGGTTATGAAAATAAAAAGTAATGGTAATAAAAAAAATTTATAAACTTGCAGATTTTTAAGGTGCAACACGTAATAAAAAATTCTATGTCGATAACGATATTAATTAGAGAAAGAAATTATTTCCGATAATATTTCCGAACACGCTGTGACTCGAGAGACATTCTATAGTTATATATTACCTATATATATATACCTATCACTACGCCTGCACTACATTATAGAATAATATATGAACAGACGTTACTCAGCCGTGGTTTGGTATCTGATGATAGTAATAATATCGATCCTTAGAAATATAACGATGGTCGTGAATATTGATCGCTTCATGCTATATAATCTATAATATTACGATATTGGGATAGAAATATCACACATCGATATCGATATTATAAATGTTTAATATTTAATAACTGTTTGATTTTTTTCGTTTGTGTAGGGTGGCTGTTTGACGTGACGGGCTCGTACAACCCGGGTTTCTACCTTTCGGGATCAAACATCGCCGTAAGTGGTTTGATGCTGTTTGTCATACCATACGTCCAGCGGCAGTGTGAACGGAAGGAACTCAAGAAAATGACTGCAGTAGTAAATAATAATTAACACATAATGACAGACAGACACACACACACACACACACACACACACACACACACACACACACACACACACACACACAATGTACTCCTATACGAATTGTTATAAATGTTACGTTATATGGGAAATTTTTTTTTTTTTAAAATCATTGACACAAATCAAATCTATTATAGTTAATACTATATACGTTAAAACGTGCCCCCAGGACTGTAACGCGCAGAGGGCGTTTATATTTTGTATTTTCATTATTTATTTTTTTTTTCTCTGCCCCGCGGGGAGATTCCGTTGCCGCGTTCTTCCTGTTTCGATTTTTGCTCAAAATATATTTTATATGAATAATATGATATAGGTTTACATTTATTATTATAGATATTTCGTCATTTTTAGTATAAACCGCGAATTTGTGTTCCCTGCGAACAGGTGAAGACACGTTACAAACGAATATAATATATAATAAATATATACTTAAGTTTTATTTTTCTGTTTTGTTTAATTATTATGCATTCGTCTCGTGATTTATATATTACGAATTTTTCGATTTCTTTTGTTGCTGATTTTTTAACGAATTGATTTTTCGCATTTACCGAATATCAATTGAATTTTTAAATTATACTTATGTTTAAGCCGAAACTGCGTGTATTTTTGAAAGGACCAAAACACATATAATATAATATTATATAAATTATTGTACCCATAATACTAATTAAGGTGAACGATTACAAAATAACTAAATGGCCGAAAAATCTGTTGAAGTTGATAATAATCATTGAATAATTAAATTTAAATATTAATCAACATTGTTCAAATCTATCGGGAATCAAATTATTTTAAATTGGATTATTAATGTTTTGAAGGTTTTTGACAGTGAATAACTAAACCATTTAATGCTGGTTTTATTTAGTACCTACTCGATTGATTTTTTTATTTATTTCCGGGACAACCGTAAACAAATTGTCTGATTAGACGATTTATTAATTAACTAATTAACTAACTAATTGGCTAAGTATAATAATAATTTAACAAATATTTTAATCTTTTAAAAATTTCGTTTACATAATTTGCACGTGATGTTTGAATAAATCGGTAGGTACGCCAATATTTTTGTGTAGTATTTAATAATATAATAGGTATATTAGACCTACATAATATTATAATATACATTATTACGTTATGAACATTATTGATAAAATTAAGTATAAAATATTACTGTGTACAAAAATATGTTTGCAAGTGACGTTTTTGATGATATTTTGTGGACGACCGCACGTCTGCCTAAGACGTTTTAGTAATATAATTCTACACATAACCTGTATAGGGCACGCGAAAAGACCGTTTCCCGAGACCTCTGAGTACGACTTTTGCACACGTATAGATAGTAATGTAATATAAATAACATTCTATTAAAGATTTTTGAATTTGTCTGTTTTTATTTTCCGGAAACATTTCAAAAAAAGTTTATTTAAACATGCAAGTGACCTACGTCCTACACACACTATCACGCTCGTTCTTAACTTTATATAACTAAACTATTTATCGACAACAAAAAAAAAAATTATAAAATAAGCATTTTTCCGTTTCGGGGACACCAGAGTGTTGATTTATTTAAGACGAGTATTACTAAACAGTATATTATTATTTTTAATATTATTTAATATTTATTATTATTATTATTATTATTAATTTAATTATTATTATGATTATAATTTAATACTTATATAAATTATATCGCGGTCGTCCACGCAATTTGACAGTGTTTATCATACTCATGTTTGCTGTCTGAGCGGACTTATTATTGTATTATTATTTCTATTATTTACTACTATTGTTATAACTATTTTTTTTTTGTTCCATTAGAAAAAATGTGTCATTTATTAATGTTTTAAATCGTCAACGTAGTAAGACTCGACAGTATATTATGTCCCTTAGTTATTTTAATTTATATATTTTTGTTACACGATACAAAATCAAAGAAAAAAAAAACTGAGAGGCCAATTATTTAATGTTAAGTATTAACTATGTATATAAGGAGTTATTGTTACCTTAAGAATCATGATGTGCAGGAATATTTTTAATAAACGCTTTTTCGATGTACAAATCTACGTTTTGCTTTCTATTTGTGCAACACTATGCTAGGTTATAACATTTGTTTGGACTCCAAATTAGAACAAAATACCTACAAAAATCGATAACACAAAAAATTGTAGTATGTGTAAATCGATAAATGTTGAATTTCTAAATTTGAACTTACAGCTTTAATAGCTTAAATACTCAATACCTACCTACTAATTACTATTGACTAAATCAAAAATAAAATTGTATCGCATGGTATGTAAATCAAGGAATTCACATAAAATTTCTAAAATGTAGTACCTATAAACAAATTATTCATAACAATGTGAAATTAAAATTAATTTAATTTAATTATAATTAAACCTACCTAGTTATTGTATTTAAATATGTGTTTTTTAAATCTTCATTACTAGAAAATAGTAAATGCTAATACTGTGTATAATGGTAATCTCAAATATTTTAAAATGTGCGTCATAAATAGACAAATATTTATGATAAACATTAAGCATACCATAAGGTTAGTAATTTGTTGAATATATCATAACATAACATTATTAAAATAGGTATTACCTTAAAAAAAAAACTTTTCATTGTATACTGTTTACTGTTAACAAAATAATCGCGTCAACACTATAATCATTTAAGACTGTTCACAATACTAGACAAAGGCCTTGAGTTAAATCTAAATCCAATTTCAGACACCGACTTCAGTTTGTCATTCTGAAGTAATTGTAATACGGAAAATGTATCACCATTACGTTGAAGCATATCACTGTCTACATTTAATATTGAAGTTACCAAATCTTCGATGTCACTATTGTTTGGATCCTATTTGTATACATATTTAAAACAATTATATTTTGAAATAATATTTAAAAATATTTACCTTATAGTTTTTGAGGCAAATCATTAAAATCTTGTATATTATATCTATAGGCAAATTAATAGAATGTCTTTCATTCATACAGTTGGAATTATCAAATTCATCAACCATAATGTTTTGATTCGTTATTAAGCTGATGGCTTTTACTAATCCCATAATTGAGTGGTTATCTTTGCATAGAACTAATAACATTGCAACATAATCTAATTTCCCATCAATAGAAAAAGTTTTAAATAATAACGCTTTGATTTTTATAAATCGAATACAAATTGAAGGATTTGGTGGTAACATATTCTGATACCACAGCAAAACTGAATCAAATTCATCCCTATCTATGGTACCTGAAAATTATAAAATTAGTTACAAGTAAAAATAGCCAACTCAAAATAGACACCTTCTGTATAATTTTGATTATGATTTTTTTCTCTTTTTTTCTCCAACTCCAAATATTGGTTTTTAAGATATAACAAATCTTCAATGTTAGGATAAGGAAGTTCCAAACAATGTATTATAAAATCAGACCAGTCAACAAAGTTAACATTGAATCCAAACATGGTACGCAGTACAAAATTAGTTGTATTAAACCACCTATTAACCACTTAATATTAAAATTAATATTTCATTAATATTTATTAATTTTTAAACACAATTTACTCAATTTCAGGATGGTGTTTTAAGAAGGTTTTAAGCAAACTGGAAAGTGCAACTAAAGAAATACGTCTATTTGGACAAATTGCCACTAATTGATTTGTAATTTTCTTTAGATTGTGAATAGTTACAATACACTGATCTTCAGGTTCTAATAAAGGAAAGGGATGGGGTGGGGGGTTACTTGGCTGCAAAACATTGTCAGCATTCAAATAAAAATTATTGTCAAAAAATATAATTTCATGGCGAACATATTGTTTTTCATTTATAGCAGCTTCAAATAAATTACATATACAATCAATTCCAAAAAGCTCTTTTTGTAAACAATCATCTATTCGTCGATTCATATCTAATTGATACTGCACGATATAACTTTCCATTTCCTATTGTCAGATTACCGGAACATTTAATTTAAACATTTAAAAATATTTTATATTTGTGCAATGGCTTGCAGAAATGAATAACAAAAAAAACTATATTATAAGAAAATCACCTTAATATCCTCATGAAATCTGTTTAACATCAATTTTAATTGATCACCCGATCTAAAGTTCTCCTTATCTATCAGAAATTTCCATATTTTCAAATACACAGAACTGCTCTCTAATGGATTTGCGCTGTGGATTTTTTTCATTTCTGCTAACCATTCGTATGTGAGTTTTAATGTACTTCTGAGCTTATTATGAACCATGATTATAGTGGCATCAAACCATTTAAAATAATATTCAACACTTGCCATTTGTTCAACCCCTTTTACTTTAAATTCTTGCTCTTTCGATAATGTAACTCCAATATGGTGTGGAATTACTGATGCAGTTAACTTTTTATTGTAAACTTTAGACATGTATGAATGAATGAAAAGTATTGTATTCACTGTCCGATCAACCTAAATCAATAAAACCAGTGTTAAATAATATTTTTTCAATAACACACATGATATTTAACAAACCTCGGTTTGTAACATATGCTTATAAACTAGAATCATTGAATTCATTGTATTATCCAGCCTTTTATCAATGTTTTCATTTCTAATAAATTGTTTACAATCTTTTATTTTCTGATTTGTTAATTGTGTTAAGATAACTCTAGTATCCGCCACAGTGGAAATCAATTGTCTAATCAAATTAGGCATCATAAGTGCATCATTCGGTATTTTTAACAAATCAGACTGTAATTCTTTAACAAGTTCTATTTTTTCTATATTTTGTTGTTTTAGTATTTCATTTATATAGTTATTAATTGAAGACATGTAAGGCATTTGGTTAGAAATAAGTATTCTTCTATTAAAGAAACACCATCCCATGTTCTGAATAAAATTTTTTTCCATTGATATCCAAAATTGTACTAATACTGCTCCAATGTCAGCACTGATTTGTACATTAAACAATTTTGATTTAACTTCTTCGGGCCTAGTTATATCACCTTTAGAATCAAGTAATTCATTTGAAATCATGTTTACTTTACTGGATGATATATAATCCAAATATTCAAATTCTGATTTCCCATGCAATCTTTTTCTTTTAAACACACTTTTTGTTACTTTCATTGGCTGTAAACTTAATTTACTCGAACTTTTTGGCTCTTCATAATTTTCTTGATCTTTGTGCATATCATAAATACAATTCACCCAATTACTTTCGTTAGACCAGTTCACTTTTTGACCATTTAAAACATCACATATTAATTCAATCTTATAGTTATCCAAATCTACATTTTTATTTTTAGTTTGTAATAATGTTAAAGTATTATGAGATTTATAATACTCATGTAAATCACTAAATTTATCCAATTCATATTCTTCAGTTACAATCTAAAATGGTGTATACAAATTATTATTAATATTATATTATATTGATTCCTTACTTTTAAATATCTAGTAAATGATGTCCCATATCGTCCTATGCCAACTAAATCTGGCCCTTTAAACGGAGCCAAAATTGTTGGTTTTACATCTTCCATAAACCTGTGTATCCCAAAGGGTGGAGAATTCCTATTAGACAACCTTTCTTCCAGTGTTTTTATGTCTTCTTTTGAAAATTCTATGAACACACAACCTCCAGGGAGTTTTTTTGCTTTTATATAATACAGTACACAGTCAACAAGGCAATGTTTTGGTAAAGGTTTGCCTGTGTAAATATGAAGGAATGCAGTTTCTCCACATTCTACTAATTCTTGATATTTTTCAAATTTCCAACTTGTTTGTGTTTGTTTTGATGTTTCTACTTCATTTAGTATCATTGGATTCTCGTGAGTTAATATATTGTCAATAATGATATTTTCTGTTCAAAAATATTTTTATTCATTTAATAATTATTAAAAATTATGATATAGGTGGTTGCCGACCTATTTTATACATTTTCAACATTTATATTTATGAATCTGATTTTTTTAAATAATTTTTAAAACATTAAAACGTGTGGTCTGTGATTCACAGAATAAATTTGTAAAACATTTTAATATGTACCTACATTTTATTATTTTAATAACTAACGAAAATTGCCCACACATTTTTCATTGGCACATCCACAGACATAATTTTTATTTTTCAATTTCCCCATTCCCATAATCTTTGTAATTTGTATGCTTCCCAAACAAATTATTTCTAATACAAATAATGAAATACATTAATAATTTACTGAGTCATTGCTCATTAGCCAGAGAGTTATTCACCAAATAGTTTCCAAAATTAAGTTAGTTGTGATGAACATTAAACATAATAGGTGGATATGAAAAAAATATTAGATGTTAGATTTGTTATAAGTTATAAATAACTTATAACTTATAGCAATGTGTATGCAATGTAATATGGGATAATTAGACCCTGTAAAAAACATTCAAAAAAATAGTGAAAAATCAAGACTTTAATTTAACATACTTGCTAATAAATAATTCAAAATAAATATATAAATAATAAATAAATATTTGTACTGCTCTTCAAAAATATTTATAAATTAATGAAGTAATACGGGAGGGTACCAAATGTAAAAATAATATGAGTTATATAGATGTTATTAAAGAAGGTATAGGTGTTTAAAAAAACCTTAACCTAAATAATTTACATTTCTTTTTAATTTAATATAGGCAATAACAATGACATTTTAATCTAAAATGTTAATATTTTAACAATGTATGTAATTTACACAAATAAAGCTAAAAGAAAATAATTTGAGTAAAATTTCAGACTAACATAAATTTAAATTGCTTACACATATTTTCTCGCTGGTTGTTACATAAAATAAAAATATTCTGCAATAAATCTAAATACTTATACAATTATAAATTTGCTTATTTTAAAAATATTTTTTTGATCATCTTAGTGCCTATAATTATATTTTTCTTAGTCTCATTCTCTTAAAAGAAAATGTATGTTTTTCATAATAAGTCTATATCGACTACACATAATATCTGCATGATACAAACATGCATAACAATTTCAATTTGAAATGGATATTGAAGTTAACAACAGATATGATTTAAATTTTAAATGCAATAAAAATGAAATAATCTATTAGGTAACTACATATAAAATAATATATAATAAGTACCTACATTTATATCGAAATAAATTGTGTTTTTTATGAAGATATTCATATCAAAGCATGAATGACAGCATAGGTACCATAATACAATAAATGCAAAATTTCAATTAATATTATATTGTCCTTAATATGATACATTAATATATCATAAAATATCATAAAATGCAGTTGCACTACTTAAAAAAAATTTAATTGGTCATAAAAAAAAATATAATTTTTTCTCATATTTAATAGTAAAATATGGGTATACTAAATTGTAATTATTTTGTTAAAAATTGATAGATAATCAATATCCATAACATGAATTATATCATTTTTTTTTATTCTTTAAATTGCCGAGTCAGCAACCTAACTTATTACTGTAGTACTTAGTTACTGTGGCCTATTTATAATTAGGTAATACTACCTAATTTAAAATTAAAAATAATTACTACCTATCTAAATAGTTTTGTTATTACCCTCTGGATCTTCTGGTTCGTCTTGATCGTCTAAATCTTCTAAATCTTCTAATATTTCTATTAGTTCATCGTTGTCCGTTATCTGACAATAAGCTCTCGAACAATACTGCAAAGCTGCTATCGGTAACACAGGTAATATATTCCGTTTAATAAGTGCATTACAAATGTCTTGTTTTAAAGAATCCGTGATTTTACAACTTAAAACCCCGAAGACCGGCCCAAGTATAAAATCATCTATAGAAATCGATGAAGGTGGTAGCGCATAATATAAAGTAAAAACATCGTAGACCAAAAACCCAAGAGCTCGACAAACTGTTGATGTGTGGGAGTAAGATTTCAAACCTATGAGTTGTTTCTTTTCAGACCAACCGTTCTTTCTTTCTAAATAATCCATAATCTCTATATGGTCAAGTATAGACTGCGTTTCTAACTCTTCATCAGAATAAGGTTTATTCTCAGTCACATAATCGGTGTCTAATAAAAGGCCAAGTGTATCATCTAGTGTGTTTAACAATGGCCTTCCTTTTATAAACATGTTCATCCAATTATTCCATAAATATTTAGGAATATTATCACCATATGTTTTAATGTAAGCAGCACTTCTAATACTAAGATCAAACATATCTCGAACTACATTTTTCATTATTGTCGTCTGCGTTTTTTTCTTTAGATCATTATTTTTTTCTATGAGCTATAATAAAACCAAATTTAATATAAAATAATAGAAACAAAATCCATGCCTTAGCAAACCTTTATTTTCATGTTTAATTTGTTTTCTTCACTTATATCATGTTTTTCGTGAATTATATTGTTATGAATTAACTCCACATTATTTTTAACGAAATATGTTTTACGTTTTTTTGTAACGATTCTTGAATCATTGATTTTGTTTATCAATTGTTCTTCGCGATCAGACATACAATTAAGCCTATTCAATATAGATTTATTCCTCAAAACTTCTTGGTTATGACGAATGTTATTTTCCAAATTTTTTTTCAGATATTTATTAGTGGTCTCTTTTCTCCACAACTCATATATTTTTACGTGTTCTTTTCGTGTCTTAATGTCAAATAAATATCTTCTCTCATCATTTCAATAATAACATTAAAAATGAAATAAAAAAATTATCAATAACAATTAAGTAAGTTTTTACCAAACTTAAAAAAGATAAAAAAAAACGTTTACATTATTTAAATTTAAAATGTATTAAACTTGCTGACAGCAGTATTTTTATTTAGTTAATTGGAGACAAAGAAACCTTTAGATTTTATTTTATCTTATGTATGATACTAATATAACCATATAGACCTTATACTGGTATATATACCAGCCTTTTGTGAACTCATAGCGATCAGACATAGTGGGCACTTCTCTTGTGTGACTTGTGAATTATTAGAAATTATGTCGACTGACAAAATTAATATCTTATAATTTATATTTTTACGAATTTATTCATATTAAATGTAATATAATTTTTGTTATATTATACGCTACATATGCCTGTATATATATTTATCTGTCTTCTGTGTAGGTATATATTAAAAATGTGTTATGTAATAATGAGCTTTTAATTATAATATTATGTAAGTATTGTACAATAAAGTTGTAAACGACAATTATTGACGAGGCCGGTTACTTATTAGGTTGTAGGTATAAGGGCTATATTATACAACCAGTATATTATACCGAATACGTTTAACTCATTTGATCTATCGCATTTTGATACCTAAATGAAACAACTAGAAGCACTTTACACTGCGTTCAATAATTGTAAGCTTCCATTTAACATATAATGTCAGGTACTAAATATTTTGTGAAATATGTTTGAAAATATATTAAATTAATATTAAATAAATAATAATATGAACAAATGTATCAATAGTATTATATTCACGATCACAACCAACAGCATAATATATTTTTGAATCGATTTAACTATATTTAAGTAGCTAAAAATTATTTGATTATAGCAATTTACCAATTACCTATTACAAGACTGGTATCCTCTGGCAGTCCATCTATTTATTTTTCTTGATAAACTACTCTCAAAGTAAGCTATCTTATCATTCTCATACAGCGTACTAAGATTTTCATTAGATTTTGTAACTATACTTTTCTGATTTAATTGTTGTTTATTGTATGGAAAATTTACAATTCTTCCAGGCGTAAATAATCTATGTGAGAAATCATAATTTCCGAGTGATTTATATAACTTCTTGGCGTGTCCGATTATATTTAAATTGTTTGGACTTTCGAAGAGAAAACACAATTTATACAAAAATGCAAAAATGACTGAACTTTCTCCAGATATTATTCCAGTAACAGTATCATTGTCTAATGGAATATGTAACATGTTCAACCACATTTTGAGGTGCCGAAAATTCGATTTTTTTATCTCTTCATCTTCTTGATTGACTAAAAGAGAAAAATCGTTTGAACTCATTATGCCATAGTTCTGAAGAATTTTTCCAATAAGCATTCCATTTTGAAACTTAGAACTTAATTTATCAGGATGTAAAGAATTAACCTCTACACCTAATTGGTGTATGAGCCATTCTCTTAGTATATTGCTCATAGTTTTAACTATACATGAACAATTTTAATAGTATGAAGAAATATGTTTTTTTTATATAGAAAAACGTACCATAGAAACTGCCATAAGCCCATAACCTTTCACAGCCAAGCATCTTTGTCGTTATAAATATTATAGTACCAGACCCAGACCGAGTAGGGAACATTTCAAACCGACATTACTGACCTGCATGCATGTGTCATAGAAAAAAGTAATCAGATATTAATTTGAACTTAACATAAGATCATACGGTCTACAAACCAAAGAAAAAGAAAAATAAACTTTATTTTAAATAACAATTTACTTACGATAATAGAAAATACATTGTGCACATAAAATAGCACGGTCCCTTCCTCCTTTTACAATGTTAATTTAATTCCATTTTCCTCAATAATAATATCATGTTTGAATATTATTTAATAATTAGTATAATAGTGTGGTATAAGGTATCTATAAACAAATATAAATTATTATAATTGATCTGATACTAATCAACTCAATTCCAATTAAATATATCGATTTTGTTAATTATTTTATGACTGTGCCATGTATTTTAATTTTGTAAAAATAATATATTATCTTCTGGCAGTTTATGAGAAAAAATGTGAGTTACTAACTTGAAATTAGTTACTCACAATTTCACAATTTTGTAACACAAATTCAACAATATTAATCATTTCTTTTTTAAAAATATTAATACAATTACATTAATATTATTATTAATAATAATTTTCTGTTTAAATTACAACATTTTTTTGATTTTAATGTATGGAGTGTGGAATTTGTACGACTTTAGCCCGTGCTTTAATAAATTATTTTAAGTATGCAGAAGAAATCAAATGAAGACGTAATAAACGTATTAGCGTTGACTTAAAGGAAATAATAATTTATAAAATTATATTTATTTTATTTAGTATAACAAATTTATAATATTATTATTATACAAATTTATTTGTTGTGCATTTATATTTCGTAAGTATACAGGTGACTGGTAAGTGAAGCAGCATCTGTCTTATCAAGATTTTAAAATTTTTAAAATTTCCAATATTTCACGTCACAGTGATAAAAAGTATTTTGTAATAAAGGTAGGAATGTAGAACAAAAATAATTAAAACAAATTAAAATGTCTAAACCCCTTTATAAACAGAAGTACCTACGCGGATTTATTATAAAACATAATAGTTTTATATTTTAATACAGACTTTTCAATTAGTGTAATTATAACTGTAAATATTGCATATGTTAAACATTAAATAGGTACTAATTTTCTATGTTAGTTATGTTGGTACAGCACATTTTTAAATGAAAATAATTTAGATAAAAAGTTGTAAATAACATAGACCTTATACTCTATACCTTATACCTAATAAGGTCTATGGTAAATAATCAAAAAATATAAAATATAAAGTAAAAACCTTCAAATGTAGGTTAAAGTAAACCTACCTATTAATATTTTTTAATACGTATGTAAACCTATAGTCTATATACTACCTTGTCATTGTGTAAATACTAAGTTACTCTAAGTTACTTTTTTCAATAACCTTTAACTCTAATAGGTAGTTAAAAATATATAGGTACCTAATGTTTATAAATAATTTTATCGCAACTTAGTTATTTTGGTTTAGTTGAAGATAATCCTAAATAAAAGTGATAACACTGATAACATGTTTTAGACAAATATACTAAAAAATTAAAAATTACTATTTTCACTAAATACATGGAAACTATAGGTACCTGCCACCAATAATGCTCACGTAGAGCGATTGTTTAGTGCAGGACGCGGGTCAATTGCCACCTGAGTGAAGAGGATGAGCATAACTTTGAAATCACTTTATTACTAATATTTGATAAATGGTTCTTATGATTTATCAACACTATATAACATCTCTTTATGTATTTTACATTTCTTAGAAATTATAAACTATATTAGGTATAGTATATTTTATAAATTGTATATATTTTATCTTATATATATATATATATTATATTATAGGTATTGCCAAGGTATATTATATCAGTATATTAGGTTTTTTGTAAAAGTTACTTTCAACGTTTAACTTAGGAAACTTCGTTCATCAAATTCGTCATACTGTCCAACAAAAATATTTAAATAAAGTTAATTCAAAAGTATATTTAATTCAGTCACAATAAAAAAAAAAAACGACTATCTTATAAAATACACAGAGGCTATAGGTATTATACAAAATACAAAATATAAAATAAATTATAATTAAATATTAAAAATAAAAAATAAAAATAAAATAATAACATTGAAGAATGTATTTATAAAAAAAATGAATGAATTAAAAACAAATGGGCATCATGCAACTATTGGAATATTATCATGTTTTATAAAAACCCTTATTTGAGAACTATGGATTCTACTTGGCGAATATTATGGGTCACCCGGGAATTGGGCCACAATATACTTTTTTCAAAAAATATACTTTAATTGGGCCACTAAAATTGTATATGTACGAGTATAATAGGGTCTACCTATTAATGGACCAATATTTTAAACAATTTTTTATTACATATGGAATCCAGTTATCAGAAGAACTTCAAGCAGAAGTTTATATTAAAATTAGAAGCAATTGAACAAAAGCTAGAATATAAACATTAATTTAAAAGAACTATGTGTATTTTACACTTAATAAAATCAAAAAAACGAAAGGGGAAAAACCAGATTAAAATTTGTGAAATTTATATAGCATTATAAAAAATAATAATTGTATTTTTAAGTAATTAAAAACAAAATTAATAATTATTATTTGACTAATTGTATTTACTTGTTACTTACGTAGTTTTATATCTTATATTTATTCGAAAAAAAATTATATTGGTACTGTATCTTATAAATAAAAATCAAATGCGACAAACGTTTGTCCACGCATCACTTCAAAGTGGCTGCACCTATTTGGCTATTTTTTTTTTTGCTGTGTTCGTAATATTGTCAGCACAAGGTTTGTACGAAAGGAAATTTTAGGAAAATTTACCAGAAAAGTAGGAATTCAACAGTGGATCCTCCGTCCAGAAAATAGAAATAAACATCTACTGTTATAAACTTTTAAATTTTAACACATACCTATTAAGCTTACTTAACTTGACTTAATGTTGTAATCTGCTACTAATAATAGATGACCACAGACGCCAACACTAAACTAAGCTAAGTTAGTAAAAATGGTATTCTTAACGCTGATCTAATTAAGTTGTTGAGTAGGTACGCTCCCGCAAAGATTGCTGCATATTACATCATGGCTTATTACAATTTGAACTGGGTTACACCAAAACCGGGATAAATCAATATAACGCCGTATTTTGTACTAATTAATCATTTTTTCTCGGTCGAAGTCACATATCAAAAAGTAAAAACCAACGGATGGCACAATGTACCTATATTTAATCCGCCGTAGGTTGGATTTACTGAAAACGACAAACTTTGTATAACTTTGAAACTTTATTAAAATTAGAAATTATACACTTACGTATACGCTCCTGATAATATTATACTGCTCGCATAATCACAAGCGAGACTCAGACATCGGGCAAGATGGCTGTAGTACCTATAATATAATCGAACGTGTCCTGATTGACTCACTGACTGATTATTGTAGAGCCTACACAATGATAGCTTGAGGCTTGAAGTTTTCAGGGTAGCTTCGTACTACCTTGTAAGTGTGCACTAAGAAAGTATTTTCCAAAATTAACATTTTAAAGTGGTACACATGTACTTTGAGACTCGAGATGGTCGATGAACATTTTTAATTTTTGAACAGCATTACACCGTTAATAATAACGAATTGAACTAAATTTGAATCATAAAATAGGTAGAATTGGCATTTTTTAATGAGCAACAAAGTGCACGGGATCAATTAGGTAGGTACCTATATTAATTAGTAAATATGATTATTATATATTCGTACATTTTCGTGTTATATATTTGAATCCCAATTTACAGGTACCCTTCAAACATATATATACTTCGTTTGTGGTCCAATACCTGGGTAATAAAATGTATATAAATATTGTATAGGTACAAATACGAAGCCGATAAATAACATTTAGCCAAATTACCGACCGTCAATATATATGTATACTATATAGGTATAATATAGGTAATATATATATTATATAATATATAGTTCATTATATCACCAGGTGTCCAGATATTTATATTTTATATTTAACTTATTGTTCCCGATATCTAGTATATTGGTTAAAATATCATTGCCAAATCAAGAAATTACCATTCATCTTCTCAGACTCAATACGTACATCCTTCTACAGTTCTACATTGTTCTCAAGACAAAATATTACTATATACTAGGCTATAATATTATTATTCCGCAAAGCTGTAACCGTGGTAACTTTGCTTGTGATCAAACATTTATTTTGATGTTTTAATTATTAAGTAATTTTGTTCTTTGTATATAATTGTTATAGGTACGTACACGTAATTTAACTTATAGTGAGTTACACGAAACACTTTATATCAATACAGTCACATCAATATTTTATAACTATTGTGTTCACAACCAATATATTTAATAGTTAGTAAAATATTTTAAGCCGAAATGTCGTCCCAAAGGTCAGAACATTTATCGTTAAATATTAATGATGAAAGTTCAATGGAAAATGAAATTGTGGTAAATTCTCGCTATAATACGCACAAATTAATTGTATACAGATTTCATGACTGCTGGTTTATGCACACATTTACGAACAATAGAAACATTTTTTTTATAGTTTATTTATGTCTAGAAATAAATAGAGAAATAGAGTGTGTTTAAGGTTCTCATACAATGTAGATGTAAAAGTTTGAAAATGTTCAGTACAATTTCCATGGTCAATTTCATAAATTAAAAGCTAATTTACTAACAAAAATTTAAAAAAAATTAATGAGTACTAACAAAAAGAAACATTATAAAAACAAGATTATATAAAAAAAATGTACCTATTAACATTTTTAATTTAAATTCATTGCTATTTTGTGTGTTATGTTATATAATTTAATTATATTTTTTTAGTCACGAAACAATTGAGTTAATTAAATGCCTACCTATCTATTAAATAACTAATAACTTTATAAAATTAAACCTCAATTTCACAATATTCTTAAGCTGGCATGTCAATGATATTATAATATAATTTGACAAAATTACCTAAGTCCTAAGTATTATAAACTATAAAAGATAAAGGGAAATGTTGAATGAATAAATAATTTTTTTAAATTTTAAATATATTCCTAGTACACTGTATAAAAATACCTATATAAAAATCATAAGTACACCATTGGCACCAACCCATATTAAAAGTTTACAAAAAGATTAATTGTTGTTTGTGAATTTGTGCGCAAATAAGCTATAAATGTTTGACTTTTGTACAATCAAGTTGTTTTTTAGGAAAATATCCTCAAAGTGGATGCAACAGAAACTGCATTTAGTTCGAAAAAAGGTTGATATTGCTCGAACTACTAAAATATAATAATGATTGTCTCAATAAACGATTGCGCACAATTTTAATCTTTTAGATCCGATTAAAGAATACCTAGATGAAAATTTAAAAACTGTATTCATACCGAAATATTTACATGAACATTTTAAATGTACTGTAGGAACACACGTTTTTATAAATAACCCATGGAAAAAAGTATCTCGTAAAAAGATTATTGACAATTTACAGTTACAAAAAACGAATTCGTGTTTTTGGGAATTTCGAAAACAAATTGAAGTAAAAATAAATTATTGATCTTTTTCATATTAACACTAAACAAGAAAAAAACTTTTTAGTTTTTATTTGATTATATAATTTATTTATTTCATCAGGACATTACAGACGATGATGTTTTAGTTGGATATAAATCCTCTAGTAGTACAGACGAAGAATTCTTATTATGCACCACAGACAAAGCTAGACAATATATTGAAGAAGCACAAAAACGAGTACAAATTGAACTTGAACAACAGGTTGAGAGGTCCATGAATCGTTTAATAGGTCCTTGGGATCCTAAAGGCAGTGAAAAAGATATCGAAGATCTAAAACCAGTTACAACGCGTGAAAAGGTATGCTTTACCACGTTAGTTTAATGTGCCTACTGGGAATTAAGATCCACAATAAATCCAAAATGTTTATGTAGGTAGGTACCTACGTTTCATCACCGCAGGTTAAAGACGGAAAATGACCTAACATTTAGTGATATAGCCGAGGGTAAGGAGGTGAGTGGTTAATCCCCTCGCCCACCATTAGAATTTTTTCTATTAATTAATTTGTTAGAAAAAAAAACTGTAAAAAATTTGGTTAAATTTATATTTAGCCCCCCTCATTTAATAATCGTAGCTACGCTACTAAATAATATAGTACATAGTATAGTAAATACTATAAATAATTAGTACAATATTGATATGTTGAAAATGTTATTATTTAAATAAAATTTATATTTTTTGTAAAATTTATAACAAAAGTTAGTTGATCATAAACTTATACAGATAACATACAAATGGAAAATTCCTAAAAGAAGAATTCAAGTTGACGCAGAATTTGAGAACTCAAATTCAAAATCCGTAAGAAATCAATATGTTAAATTGAAACCACAGTCAAAAGAAATATTTGAAATGAGTGATATGTTAATAATGGATTCAAACATACAAGTATTTTCAAAATATTTGATATCATTAAAGTACTTAAAACTGTAAATAATATATGTTTGTTCATTTTTAGGCCAAAAGTACAACGGTCGATAAGGAAATGCAAACAATTCCAAAAATTAAGGATAATAAATGCATTCAGTCGATTATTGAAGAAGAACTAATTAATCAGCCACAGCCTATAATGAAAACAGAAAAAGTGCTAGATGATTTTTTATTAAAAAATGTTCCTGAGTAAATATTTATAACTATTATCCATACAAATACACCAACATTAGAAAAAAAAAATCACACTATATTATGTTCTATTGTCTATTAGTATAGCACACTCCTATAATAACTTAAAACTAATAGTTTTACTTCTAACCACTATTCAGTCATATTATACATAATATTGTATTGAAAATCTCTATAATTTATTGTCTTTTGTTATTAATTTTTAGAGTAATGACTCAGTTACAATATAACGAGTTATACGATTTATACCGTGACGACTACAAACAGATGAAAGATAAAAATAAAAGTAAAATTGAAAATGTTGACGAGGTTATAAGAATTCATCCTGGATACCAGAATGAGAAGTCTCAAAAAAAATACGTATCAAGCATTACTTGGCATCCTACAATAGTAGGTAAAACTATAGCTGTAAACAAATAATCTTTTGTAATTAATTAAAATAATTTACAATGCATTTTATTTTTAGGTATTTTCGCGGTTTCTTATATGTCCAATAGCATTGAATTGGTACAACCAGTGAGCTTAAAAAATACCGATGAAGAACCTACCGTGTCTGACGTTAAAGATAAACATTTCAGTATATCATACAGCGAAGATGATGATGACCAAGATAATTGGAATAAACATCCACAAGTTAAACTTTTGGATCATAATTACGACGAAAAGTGTTTGTATTTTTTGAACAGAGAATTTGTGCAGGTATGTAATATTAAAATTTGGTAAACATTTTCAAAATTATTAAATTTTGGATATTATAAACCGTAGAAAATTAAAATTCTTCAAATAGCCGAGGATGAAAAAATGAGTCATGGACTTACGAACGACACTGATGTACATTTGCGCAATACGTTAATTTACGATTCTAACGAACAACTTTCCGCATACAATGAGTTCATCGGTGAAGAATATAATCATGAAGACGATGTAAAAAGCAATCATACTGATTACTCAGTAAGCTATGAGAAAATGACTACTAATAGATACCCAAGTGAAACTGACGAAGTGTGTCACCATGATTCCGATACTGAAAGTTTTTATAATATTTGGGGCGAAGATAATGAATGGATGTATAACAACGAACTGAGGAACGTTGTTAGAAATATTCATAGGTAATACGTAGAAATATATTTTCATTATTATTATTTAACTTTTATTAATCTCGAAAAATTAAATATTCTAATTAGGGAATTTAATAAGAAATATAATCGAGAAGCTAAGGAAGAAAAATTGTTTGAACTCTTGATGTCTGAAACTGAAAAACAAAAGAGGTATATATATATATTTTTTAATTATATGTTTGAAACAAATATTGTGATTATTTATTATTTTATTTAAACATATAGAAATGAGGAAACTAAAAAAGATAAAATGAAGTTAGCCAAGGATATGTTTGAAGCTGGAGATATGTATAAAAGATCTAAATATAAACAAAAAACTAAGAGTACACTGAATAAAAAATATGCATTGATACAAAATGACCAAGAATCTATGATCAAACGAGAAAGTACACCATTAATAGATGAACAAAATAACGCGGTTATTGTTTGGTCAATTAGTGATAATGTTTTCCCACAGGTGTTTACTTTATTTTAGTATTAATAGTATAATATTGTTATCTATAAAGATTTCACTGACGGTTATTGTCTATTGACTATTTTAAAACTCATTTTTAGTTGAGATTAGAGAGTCCTGAAGAAGTGAAATGTGTTGAATTTAATCCTAAAAATGGAAACACCGTTGTAGGAGGGTTGACAAATGGACAAGTTTGTATATGGGACATTGAAGGAAAATTGGAGTCGATGGGTTCAAATTTGAGCATGTCTGAAAAAGAAAAACAACATAAAAAACATCTGGTAAATATTATAAATAGGTACTTAGATATTGCAGAGTGTTAATTGCAAAGTATAAAATAATAATTTTTTATTTGTGTTTTGTTATTTACAGCACATGCACATGAAATGGTCGTTAGATGTAAATTTTAAAACTAGGATCACACCGACAGTTTTAAGTTCCATCATAGAATCTCACGATTCAACAATCACTGCGGTCCAATGGATTCATCCAATGACCAAAGTTAGTAAATATTTTAATATGTATATTGGATAATATAAGATTGTATACTTACGTAATGAACGAAATGGTATCGCGGTAATTCTGAATTAGACAGCCACCGTGGTTCTGTGGGATAATGTCATTAGCATATATTATTTAAACGGTCTCGTCATTTAAATAATTCATATCTAATAAATAATACTAAAAGCACATGGATTTATATTATGCAAGAACGCTGTAATGCG
This sequence comes from Nasonovia ribisnigri, assembly GCA_027563435.1. NCBI lineage: Eukaryota > Metazoa > Arthropoda > Insecta > Hemiptera > Aphididae > Nasonovia > Nasonovia ribisnigri. Next base: position 173,763 of record JANEHU010000715.1, on the reverse strand, counting down.
ATATTTTGAAATCCAATGATTGAAATATTGAATTAATATAATAATATAATACCTATGCTACCGGAAATTCAGATCACGTCTTGTTAAATATAGGTTTACTAGTTATAAGAGTATTTTTGCTAAAAACATTTTGTACGACCTAGGATGTACAAATCATGAGAGTAAAAGCTTTTTGATCCTTAACAGAAAATAATTTGATTTTAACTTATAATAGGTATTAGTTAAATTCAAATTTATATCTTAATATATATAAATCTCGTGTCACAATGTTTGTCCTCAATGGACTCCTAAACCACTTAACCGATTTTGATGAAATTTTTTACACCGCGTGTAATTTGGTCCAACTTAAAAGATAGGATAGTTTTTATTTCAAATTTTTTAATACAATGATGACGTGTGTTTTTTTATTTTTTTTTGTGTCTGTCATCACCTTTTAGGAAAGTAAAAATGCTTCGATTTTCTTCAACAGAACCTTTTCTGATAGGAAATTGAACCTAGTTGGTACTTTCGGGGGTCAAAAGTTAATATTTCCCAATAATTTTCAAAAGCGCCGTGGAAAACAAATGAAAAATTAAAGAAAATACTGGAATTTTTACGGAAAACCAATTTTCGACAAAATCGATTTTGGTTTTTGGTATAACTCTAAAAGAAATTACCGTAAATACATGAAATTTCGACTGAATGTTTATATTAACATTTTTTATATACCATAACATTTTAAAAATATTTTGATTTATCTTGAGCTGTTTACGGATATTTTCATTTTCCAATTTTTTTAGGTTTTTTTTCTATAGATTTCTATAAAACTTTATTGTTGGGTAAAAAACTTGAAAATTTAATACAAGGCTCCTAATTTATTGTTACAATAATATTTGAAAAATATTAAAAATCCGTTGTCACAAATTTTTTTTATAAGCTTCATTTAACTTTATAATGAAGTTCAAATATTGACAAAATACGTAAAAATCACGAACATGTGCAAATTATTTTGAGTTAGAAATTCATAAAAAATTTTCTTTTTAAATCTAAGATTTGAAAATGTAACACATGGTTTCTCATAAATTTGCCTAAGTTTATCAAAAAAATAAATATCTAATACCAAGTTAAATTAAATTTTTATGACCGTTTGAAGTTCATATTTTTACAACATTGGATATTCACTCGATTTCTCATGTAACGATTTTCTTATTTTGTTGTAATTCAAAATTGAATGACTGTAGATACTTACAAATTTCACCGAATGTTTATATTAACATTTTCTATACACCATACAATTTTGAAAATATTTTGACTCTTTTTGAGCTTTTTACTGACCATTTCAAATGTCAATTTTTTATTTTTTTTTCATATAAATACCAATTAATTTTTATTTTTTGGGCCAAAAATCATGAAAATTTAATATAAGGTTCCTGATATATTGTTACAATAGCAATTAAAAAATATTAAAAATACATAGGCACACATTTTTTTTATAAGCATTTAAAGTTTGAATTTTGACAAAATTCATCAAAATCTCGAAAATTATCAATCATTGTAATTAAACAATTATAAAATGTTCAGTTTTTGTAACTAAAGATTGAAAATTTAAAACATATATTCTCATTAATAGTTCATTCTGTAATCAAAAAATCTAAAAAATATATAAACACAGTTATTTTTTACAGACATTTTAAGTTCAAATTTGGACAAAATTACATATTAAAATCAATATTAACGAGTAAAAGTATATATATTATAATATTTTTCCAGCATCACTGATAATTTTAGGTTAACAATTAAATAATATGAATAATATTAATTCAACTTAACAGCTACCGTATAATAACAATATCAATATAATTTAAAATATCCTAGACTGACATACCGTCTCCGCTCAGAATTCGTTTTTCGTATACAATGATATTATTTCATGAATTCAAATTTAACACCATCCATTAGTACAGTGACCTACTTGTAACTTACTGTACAACGGAGTGACATCCACTTGACCCCCTTTTTTATTTTATTTGTATTAATTATATCAATGGGTTATAGGTACCTTTATTTCATTAGACACATTTTTTTTTTTACATATATTGTATTTTAAAATACATTTATTTCGTTTCATCATAATAATTAAACATAGTTAAAACTTAAAAACAAATGAACATTAGGTTTATTTAAAACAATTATAGCAAAATGAATATTTAAGAAAATGAATAATTATTAATAATTTGTACAAGATGTATGTACCTACTATTACATAGGAAATAAATGGATTAACAACATCTGCATTTTTTGGTTGTACCTACATCTAAAATCTAAACCTAAAACTAAAAAAATCTAGCACCTATAGGTACCTAAATTAAAAATGTTTGTAAATAGCTCAAAAGATTTATAATTATACCATGTATGGAAACAATAATTTATACTTTTGGCAAAAATTTGTTTTGGATTTACATCAACAATTACAAAATTAACTTTGTTGGAAATTTGTTTTGCTGAAAACCCAGCTTTACTTTTATTTTTATTTTTTATTCCAGGTTTTTTTTTTAAAGTATTTACATTTTATACTTCTGACCCCTAAAGTACCGACTAGATCTAATTTTCTAAATTAATTTTTACTGCTCTTAAATATACCGGTAAATGGACAGAAAAAATTAAAACATATCATTGTAAAATACTAAAATCAATACATTATTATCAGGGTTGGCATTTTATAGTAATTGCATATTTCTTATGAGATGCTTAAAAAATAACAGAGTAAGCTAAAAATGTGTTTCATGATACAGATAACTCAAATAAAAATTTTATTTTGCCTTTTTTTGCATATTTTAGGATTTTTTAGTTTTAAGTGCTTTTTGGATTTTACCTGTTTTTGAATTAAAATCGGTAATATTTTATGAAATTATATTTTAGTAAACGTATCATTTTATTAAACAATTTTGGTCGATCGAATTATCAAGTAAATTTAACATGTAGGTATAGATTAAGTAAAATAAATAGACCGATTACGCTGATGCAACGCCGTACAATTACAGAGATAATATATAGGTATAATATAATATTGCTATAATTCCGTATTAGGTATTTGGTTCTAATTTTTGTTATCTGCTGATTTCAAAATTTAAGTAACCTAACCTAACCTATAATAATTTGTAAATGATTAATTAATAAATTTATTTTTTTGCATATTTTTTTGTTTTTATTGCATATTTAGCAATATTTAAGGTAATATTATAGCTCATATTTGTGGAATTTTAAGTGCTATAAAACCTAACCCTGATTATTACCATTCCACTCAGAAGTCAGAATCTAAAATCTACAGTGTATATTTATATAAAATGTATAGGTAATTTAGTTTAATATTATCTATATAAAGTTAGTTATAAAATAACAATTATAATTATAATAATTACTATAATTTAGTTTAATATTATCTATATAAAGTTAGTTATAAAATAACAATTATAATTATAAGTGAACAATCAAAAATTTTCATTTTTGATCAATCAGTTTTACTCAATTATTATTCGTACCTACATCCTAGATTATATACAACGTGCTTTTAGTTAAATCCCGAATACTTTTAAAGTATATTTTTCAGCTTTTCAACTTTTATCGAGTAGGTACTTACTAATTATAGATAAATCTTAGCGTAGGAGCAGAAACTAGTAAAACCTAGCTTTATCTATACTGATCGGGCTTGTCGATAATGCATATTATTATATATTATTATATTAAGTAGTATCACATATTAATCGATGTTTAAAATAAATACCTATCTATCGACTTTTGTAATAATATCTTATATTATACAAATAAGTTTAATCTGTAAACATTGATTTGTATATACTTACCTATTACTAACCTTCTAAAATAAATATTTTAAGCTTGGTGTAGCCACATATAAAATTAAATTTGGGTGTGACAGCCGACCGTAACGAGTTATAATCTTCTACTTTTTTAATACCCTCTATTATGAAGTTTCACTTCATCCGCACATTCTACACGCGTACTTTTTTTTTATTTTAGATAACTTCATTGGGCAAACTTATACCTATGACACAAGGAACATTTTCAGATCAATTTATATCAGCTTCCTTGGACGGAACTGTAAAAATATGGGATTTGCAATCGAAATTGATGAAGAAACCCTATCAAAAAAATACAAACAATGCTCGTTTTGGCAAACCAAAAAATCTGATGTTCAATAAATCACCATTGAGCCATTTGAACAATCGTTTAAAACCATCGTATTCGGTAAGATTTAACTGTTATCCATACAAATGGGGTTTAATACAACAATTGTTGATACTCACTAGCTCTCTCTGTTTGTTTGGAACATTTTTTTAATTATTCCAAAAGTGTATTGTACTAAAAGTAAAAAATAAAAATAAATATGGCATTATTAATGAAAGTCACAATATATATTCTTAATGAATTTTGTTACTAAAATTATAATTTAAACCACAACGATTTTAATATTCAAATCGGCGGGTATACCATCACACTCGTGTTTTTATACAATTTATTCTACATTTCACATTTGAATGCTTATAAAAAAAACTTGCAAGTTAATTTTTTTTAAACTGATATTGTAACAATATGTGAGGAGCCTCGATTGCATTTTCAAGGTTTTTGACCATATAAATAAAATAGTAATGATATTAATAGAATAAAACTAAAAAAGGGGGTCAAGTGGATGTCACTCCGTTGTACAGTAGGTTACAAGTAGTTCACTGTATAATGAACGGTATTAAATTTGAATTCAATGATATAATATCATTATGTATACGAAAAACGATTCTGAGTAGAGACGGTATAGGATATTTTAAATTATATTGATATTGTTATTATACGGTAGCTGGTAAGTTGAATTAATATTACTCATATTATTTAATTGTTAACCTAAAATTATCAGTGATGCTGGAAATATATTATAATATATATACTTTTACTCGTTAATATTGATTTTAATATGTAATTTTGTCCAAATTTGAACTTAAAATGTCTGTAAAAAATAACTGTGTTTATATATTTTTTAGATTTTTTGATTACAGAATGAACTATTAATGAAAATATATGTTTTAAATTTTCAATCCTTAGTTACAAAAATTGAACATCTTATAATTTTATAATTATAATGATTGATAATTTTCGAGATTTTGTTAAATTTCGTCAAAATTCAAACTATAAATGCTTATAAAAAAAAATGTGTGCCTATGTATTTTTAATATTTTTCAATTACTAATGTAACAATATATAAGGAGCCTTATATTAAATTTTCTTACTTTTCGCACAACAAATTAAAATTTTTAAAAGTCTGTAAACAACTTGAAACTAGTAAAAATATTTTGAAAATTTTATCAAGTTTAGGAATTGATATAATATACATGTTGTGTAAATTTCAAGTGTCTACAGTAACTTGTTTTTGAATTACAGCAAAATAAAAAAATCGCAATATGAAGAATAGAGTAATTATTCAAGGTTGTAAAAATATGAACTTCAAACGCTCATAAAAATTTAATACTACTTCCTTATAGACATTTTTTTTTTTTTTAATAAAGGTAGACAAACTTATGAAGAATTTTGTATTACATTTTCATATCTTAGATTAAAAAAAAAAAATTTCATGAATTTTCACCTAAAAATAATTTCCATATTTTTGTAATTTTTACGTATTTTGTGAAAATTTAAATGCTTATAAAAAAAACTGTGACTATGTATTTTTAATATTTTTCAACTACTATTGTAACAATGTATTAGGCGCTTTGTATTAAATTTTCAAACTTTTTTACCCAATAAATAAAATTTTATTGACTTTTATAAAAAAAAAAAAAGTACTAAAATTTTTTTTAAATAAATTGGAAACTGAAAACAGCTCAAAACAAGTCAAAATATTTTGTACATTTTATCATGTATAGAAAATGCTAATATAAACAACTAGTGAAAATTGCATGTATCTACGGTCATTAGTTTTAGAGTTACACCAAAAACAAAAATCGATTTTTTTCTAAAACCAATTTTGCGTAAAATTTCTCGTTTTTCCTTACTTTTTAATTTGTTTTTCCCGGATTTTTTGAAAACTGTTGGGAATTTTAAAAAATGACCTCTCGAATGCACCAACTAGATTCACTTTCCCATCGAACAAGGTACTGAGTTGAAAATCGAAGCATTATTTCGACTACTTATCTTTTACACAGACACAAAAAAAAAAAATAAAAATAAAAAAACACATATCATTGTAAAATCAATACATTCATCGCTCCGCTCAGAATCTAAAAATTGAAAATTGAAAATGTTAAATATCTCAAAAAGAGTTATAATATTTTGAACACCTAAGGTTTTTCTAAGAAAATCGCGCCATGATGAGAAATCGATTGAATTTCCAATGTTGCAAAAAACTGAAAAAGTTCATAAATATTTAATTTGATTTTTTGGTAGATATTTTTGTTCGATTAAGGTGACAAACTTATGAGGAATCTTGTATAACATTTTCAAATATAAGATGTTAAAAGAAAATTTTTTATGATTTTCTATTTAAAATAATTTGCAAATATTCGTGATTCTTACAAATGTTGTATAAATTTGAACTTCAGATGATCATAAAAAATATTGTGGATTCACTCTCAACTTTTTGAGTATCCAAAAGTTTCCAAAAGTTTTCAAAAATTTCCACTAACAACAACTTACGAGGAACCTCGTATTACATTTTCAAGGTTTTCATCGACTTTAATTTAAATAAAACTAATAATTGCTAATTTCATATGCCTATAAATAGCTCATTATGAGTCAACGTTTTTTGAAAATTTAAGTTGTAAAACCTAAATACACATGGATAACCTAAATTCTTGGTTAGTGAATCCCTATATAATGACTCAAAATCTGTATTTTACATTGTATACATTTATTTTTTATTCTGTAGTATTGGTTTATGAATTGATTTTTAGATCATGATCAGAGAACCAGAACACCCCATGCAGAGCACCACGTACAGCCCCATAACGGCAATGTCCTTCGAGATACCCTTGATGCAATATAAATACATCAGTGATCAACCGCTGCAAATTGGCAAAAGGCAATTCGAATACGGTAATTGTCAACAGTATACGACAGTAGTTCGGTAAAACATATCCGGTGACGACAATTTGCACAAAAATTTGTCATGACACGTTTAACGCACATTTGAAAAAAATTACTTTAAAATTAACAGATTTTTTGTTCATAGATATTGAAAAATTTAATATCGTTTTCACACTTCAAAATATAATATAATGTATAGGTAATGTTACATTACTAATGCATTATAATTATATCGAAATCTTAATATTTGTTTATAATAATTAAACAAATTGTAGTGATACAATATAATAATATACAATTATAATAAAACATACATAGAATAATTTAGAAAATGTTTTCGGTTGATTAGGTTGTATCAAATATCAAATCTACCGAAAGATAGGTACGTGTATAACGACATTTTATGAATAAGAATTAAAATCATAAATTAAACAAAGTTATGTAGGTATGTAAAATGTGATGATATTAACATGTCTTACATAATAATAACTATTACATGTCATCATAATAAAAATGTACGATTTTAATATTATTTGTATCTTGTATGTACGAAAGTGGGTTTATACTATATATGAACAAAATATATTTAATAGTTTTTCAATTTTTAGTTGATATTTTAAAATTTGCCTAAATGGTGAACACAATAAATGATTTTATAAATTGTGCACTTTGTTTTCTTGTTATACAGCACCGGCAGAGCACAGCGATCCAAACCGTACTTTGGTCATTGGTACTATTATGGGTCAAATCGGAGTTGTCACTTGGGAAGGATATGACACGTATCCACGAGATGGAAACGTAGAAGGCATACATTACAACGTCAATTAATATAATAACATTATTTCATGGAATGAGTTTATACTTTACAGAATGCAAACATATATGGTGGGGACAAATACATGACGGTCCGATCAACTGCATCAAGAGAAATGTGTTTTTGCCGGATATTCATTTGGTATGTGGTGGAAAAGTAGCATCCATTTGGAGTTTGAAATACAATGTAAGTTAGAGAAATTTCACATTACTTATACAACATTTTTAACATTTATACAATTTACAGTAGATATAATATTATATTACCTAGATTGTGTTGTTTCAATCTGTTATACATTTTTTCACATTTTAAAAGTAACTATGAAATGGGCTATAAAACTGTTAGTAACTAAAAGTGTACTCTAGAATGGTCCAATTTGGTGGAAACGTTTCAATGATTTTACAAACAGCGTTTTATGGTCTACCACTCATCCCGCGAAATTTCGCGTGGCTTTCAGCGGTAGTGGCGTTATACAATTTTGGAATCTCATGTTGCACACTCATCAACCGTACTATACAGCAGATATTTTCCTCAAAGATGGGCTAATAGCATGTAAGTATATAGGCTACTGAAGTATCAGAAAACGCTTTAAAAAATAGAATGCGTCCTATCAAAACGCCCCCTTGCAGGCTTTTTTAGCTTTGAGGGGGGGAATTTTACTTAAGGGGGCGTTTTACAGTGGCTTTCATTTTTATTGTTTATAACTTATTGCTATTAATTTTTCAATAGCCAATTTTATATTATATTTATATAATTAATATTTTTAGTAGATTTAAGAATTTAGTAGGTACATAAAAATAAAATTGTTTATAGGGCGTTTTCTTTGAGTTTAATTAAATGGCTGATTATAAAAACAAAACTATAATTTTTTTTAATTTGTTCGGTGAAGAGTTTTGAAAATCTAAAGAGGTCTTTGAGTAAAAAAAAGTTGGGAATCGCTGCTGTAAATAATATGTACGTTAATACAGTTTCTGTAACTTTTTGCAGCGTTATCGTCCCCATATCCATCATTACATTACATCGGCATAGATGGTGTAATGTTTGCTGAAGGTGTAAGCGATATGATGAACTACAAGAAAAACAGGATTATTTGCTTTTCGGATTCCGCTGGGACAGTAATGGTAATGACCATACGTGCGTCGATACTGAAACCAAACGAAATCGAAGAAGTCGGACGCCAATACCAGAAGGAGTTGGATTGGTTAACAGGGTTGGACGCTTGGAACGATATGTACAAAAAAGAATTTGGACCATTGGGAGAATACGACGTGGACGATCATGATTACAAGACAATGCAATCGGACGAGCAACCAAATGTGGTTGAAAGCGAATTTATTCAACCAATATTGTCACAAGATCAAATAAAGAAAACAATTTGTGACGAAACATTTAAGTAAATAATTAAATGTTATTTTTAAGTACATCGACCCCCATGACTCATATACGCATCAATATTTCTAGTTGGTACATAAATAGGAGAGGACCGCAAACACGTTTGGGTAAATTGAGAGAAGAGTACATACAACGAGAAAAGCAATATATGGTCGAGGCCATGATGAAAAAAAAGAATGTCAGTCAAAAACAATTCGATGAATATTACGATGGAATCATCAATAAAAGTGACAGTAAAACTGAAGAGATTTCAATAATTAGATCCGAAGCCGATAAAAAGTATAGGGACATTATAAATAAATTATTGGCTGCTGACCATACAGACGAATATGTAATGACTATTTTAATTTCTTAATTACGAATTAAACCACTATAATAAAATATTTGTTTATAGAAATTCGATGCTGGCTTAAAAAGAAAAACCGAATTGGCAGACCAAAAATTAATAAATATACAGCTTCAAAAAGTGTCGACGTTAGACATTAAAATTGAAAGAGAAAAGTTTATTAATCATATAAATGACAACCATTATAAATCCGAGGAAGTAAATTGGGATCAAGTATTCGATCTTGTGGAAAAAGAAGATAAAAATATATTAAACGATCCAAATATTTATAAAAAATCTAATTTACGGTACTATAATAATATAATATGTCTTGATCATCAATTAATAATTAACATAAGTATTACATATTTTTACAATTGATTTTTTTTATTGTTAATTTAAAGTGTGGTACGCCAAAAAATGTTGGACCAATACAAATATGAAAATGTGACAAGTTGATAAAAAATAAAAATCAATGGGTAACAAGACGCAAGCTAAAAATATGAATAATAAGAAAATACTAAGCAATATGAAAAATGTTCAGTAAATATGTAAACATTTGTATAAAAATATCTAATGTAATGGATATATTGATATCTTCTGGTTGCCAAGAGTTTGATCAGAAATATAATTTAAAGTACCTACCTTATTAGTGTTTAGTTCTATGTGGCTTATTGAAAGACGATGCTATTCTATGATACGTTTATATATTTGGTGTCTTATGGAATATAAGTACTATTGCCATTTACTCACACCACTTCATGTTATGTACCTTGTATTAGCCATCAAATTTACTTATTGTATTGTATATATTATATTACGGCCTTACGGGAATCGGACATTTCGGCACGGCCATTTCGGCACGGCTATTTCGGTGCGAAGACAAATCGGCGCTGGGCATTTCGGCGCGAGGAAATTTCGGCGTGGCTAACCTAACTACCTAGTACTAAATGTTTTCGTAATATTTTTTTTTTCAAATAAAATTATGAAAAATAGCTGTAATCGTCAATAGTACAATTCAGTCAAATATAGCTGTTATCTTGTAACGTAAAAACCGATTAAATAGGTAAGATAAAGGTAGATACCTACCAGCAGTCAAGATAAAGCGATGAATCGTCCGTCTGACCATAGACGTGTAGATTATTAACTGTAGTTTGTAAGTTAGTCATAGTGGAATAGTCGATCAGTAATATTCTGCTATAAAAATTTCTAATTAAGATGGATAATAATTTACTATCAAATCGCGGACGTGAAATTTTACCGAAAGACGGTTTCATGTATGTCTTCGATAAATTTAATTTTAATAATACAAAGCGATTTTGGAGGTGTCGCAATAAAGATTCTTGTAATTGTCGAATTCATACCGGAATCAATGATTATATTATTCAAAAAAAAATTAACGACCATACGCATGATTCCGAGGCAGCTAAAATTGAATTAGAGGCTGCAATTACAAAAATTAAGACACGTGCACTTCAAACAATGGAGCCTACATCAGTTGTAATAAGCGAATGTGTTGGACCTTTATCCGAAGCAGCTAAAGTAAGTACAAATTTCAGAAAATATTTTTATTTTTACTAGGCTCGATTTTTCAAAAATTAATGAATTTTGAATAATGAATAATCCGATACACGCACAATTATTTAAAAAGATATTTTTGTTATTTGTTTTCAGGCCACTTTGCCAAATTATTCATCATTGAAAAAAACGGTTCGCCGGAAACGTCAGGAAATCCAAATGGCACCAAATAATCCAGCTGACCTAACTACACTTAACATCCCACCCGCTTATACTATGTATTCTCCATCAAACGGTAATGAGGAAATATTTTTACAAAGTGATAGTGGTCCGGGACCTAATAGAATATTAATTTTTTCTCGCTCTAAGAGCCTAGATATTTTGGAGAATTCAAAAATTTGGTACATGGATGGGACATTTAAAGTTGCACCTACATTATTCAGTCAAGTTTATGTAATATTAGATGAATATTTACACGTTATCGTGCCTATGGTTTACATTTTACTCCCTGATAAACAATCAGTTACATATGATCATATGTTTTTAATGTTAAAAAATTTGGGCGTCATCCGATTGCGTCCCGTTTCAACCTTTTATACCTTTTCAGTATGTCGATTGCGTCCACAAGTCGGATAGGTAAATTATTTTTTCTTACCTTTTTATGTTCCGATTGCGTCCTATTGTATAATATACAACCATTAATTTACTCAATATTTTAATATGATTAAATAATTTAAATAATTAAATATTTAAATAATACATTTCTAATTAGTGTTATAAAATAATAATAATACAAAAATCAATAAAGCTCGACATCATTGGCCAACATTTTGTGAAAACGATACTTAAACTTATCAATAATTTTGATTTCTTTATTTTTTTCACTTATACTTTCACTAATACTTTGAGTATTCATTTTGAATTTTCAATATAAACAATAAACTTTAAAATAGGTATCTCTCGACTCTAAGGCACTTTTCGTACTAAATCGCTACGAAATCGTACATCGATAAGAGTACCAGCCTTAAGATAAAATGTTCGTAAAATCATCAAGTAAAAACCACTTCGTGTTTAAATATACCTGCACACCATTTATGACAAATATATTAGATTTAATATGTCAATTTATGGGTCACATTAACGTTTACCTACTATACAATAGGACGCAATCGGAACACGGAAAAGGTGGGCAAAAAATCGTTTACCTGCGTCTTGGACGCAATCGACAAACTCCGAAAAATTTAAGACCTAATTTAAAACCTAAATCAATTTCATGCGATTTCGAACAAGCGGCCATAAAATCAATAAAAAAAGCATTTTCTGATGTTAAAATATATGGATGTTTATTTCATTTGTCGAAAAATTTTAAAAAACAAGTTGGTGTATTAAATCTCACAACTCGATACAATAACGACGCTGATTTTTCCATATCAGTTAAAATGATAATTTCATTAGCTTTTGTAAGATTAGAAGACCTTGATTTTGCTGTTGATTTACTGGCTCAACATCTTGATGAAGAATTAAATGACTTATTAGAATGGTTCGAAGATAATTATATAGGTCGAACTAACCGTAATGGTCGGGGAAGAAGAAATGCGCGTTTCCCTCCAGAAATTTGGAATCTATATGATAGACTCTTAAATTCTGAAAATAGGACAAATAATCATGCTGAGGCAGCAAATAGGAGATTGAATATTGAAATGGGAGTGTGTGGCCCAACAATTTGGACATTTATAAATTGTTTGAGAAGGGTTCAAACAGGCCACGATGTTTTTATAGCGCAACTAACTGCTGGAGGGAGTCCCCCTAAAAAATTAAAAAAATACACTGACCTAAATCTCCGATTATATAAAATAGTTAGCGAATATAATATAAGAAATTGCATTGACTATTTAAAGGGAATCGCATATAATATTTCTTTAAAATAAATTTAAATTGTATATTATTAACATTTTATTATTATTAATATTAATTAATTTTTTTTTTAATTCTTTTTATCGAACATTATATCATCAACATTATATTTATTTGGATTTTTTAAAATTGTAATATTGGAATAATATATTTATTTGTATTTTTAAAATTGTATATTAATACCTGCGGCGCCGAAATTTCCTCGCGCCGAAATGCCCAGCGCCGATTTGTCTTCGCGCCGAAATAGCCGTGCCGAAATGTCCTAGATCCATAGTAGCAGTGAACTGTTCGTATCTTATAACCATGCAAGGAAGATTATAAAATATTTAAAAATAACCTCTAAACTAAAAAATGTACAGTTGAACATTGTCCACAATTCTCAAGAATATTGGTAATAGTACTTTTTTTTTTTTTAGATAAAACTAGATTATTTACAATCTGTAATATAAGGATCTAGGACATTTCGGCACAGCCGTTTCGGCACGGCTATTTCGGCGTGAAGACAAATCGGCGCCGGGCATTTCGGTGCGAGGAAATTTCACTGCTACTATAGTGCACTTCACAACAAATGTCCCTCATTAGCAACGCGCTGGGTGGCGTTTTTTCGTTATGGTTTCCAAAACAAGTACGTAAATATGGCAATTATGGAAATTTAAAATTGAATACGTGTATGTGTTTTATAATACGTGCCTAAATTGCGAACCTCTGGTCTGATTATAAACCGCCACCCAGGGCGTTACTATTGAGGGACATTTCAACATCTGTTGTGAAACGTACTATAGTACGAGACTACGGGAGTTCATAATATCTATTAAATCTGCAGCGTTCAGCGATTGCTTACTAGCAACCTCGTTGAGTATAACACATATCGATTTTTGGGGCTTGATATTTTCACTCGTAAATGTTTTTTACGACTATTTTAGTAAAATTAAAATTAAAAAAAATTAAATGTGTTCAAGCATACTGCATAGAATCAAACTTTTAAAGTATATTACAGGTTATCCTGTATTATTTCTATATGTAAGTTGGTATGTAACTAAAATATATTATTGAAAATCATGCTAACTATTCCTGCTTCTAATATTACTTACCTTCTGAAGCTTTAATTCCGGTGAATTTTTCTTTTTGATAGAAGTAAAAAACTTGTTGGGAACCTTCTATTAAAATATCTAATATTAGATATAAAATGAAAAGCTTTTATGTATTGAAAAATAATTTAATAAATTTGAAAAAATTTGAAAAAATTATCATGGATATAAATAGCTCAAAAAGACTTAATATAGTTTAAAAATTGTACCATGCGTATTGTATAAATAATATATTTTAGTGATTAACAAAATTAAAAGGTCATTAAGCCCTCCCTTGTGTAATTCATGGCTACGTCACTGCTGGCTCTATGTTATGTTTGTGAGGGATAATGAAATTTACGACTTCCAATCATGCATAATATTAAATACCTCTATCCTAAAACATTTTCTATCTACGCTCAAAATACCTATCGAGATTTTGTTTCTACAATTCCATACTATACCTATATATTTTAATTTTAAATGAGTATCATAAAACAATAGCTACCTATTGTTTATAAGTTACCTACTAGTTGAATCCCGGCGTTATCTGGAAAAAATTCTGATTGTTAAACTCTTTTTGGGTGTAGCACACTGTGGAAGCAAAGTCTTTTTAAATGTAAATTATATTATATTTTAACGTATTGGCATCTCGACCGGCGTTGTCCATGAGATTCACAGCAGTAGGTAGATTATCAGGTAAGCAAATCTATCTGCGATGTTTCGCGGACCCCGTGCTGTTTGTACGTTTATATTTAACTTTATCAAAGTATCAAAGTTATACAAAGTTTGTCGTTTTTACTTAATTAAACCTACGGCGCGCGGATTAATATAGGTAATTGATTAATACAAAATCCCAACCTTACCTAACCGTACTAAAATCCAATGAATAAAAAAACTCTAAATATTCATATGTACCAATAGATAGAGTCTATAATTTTATAGACATAAATATATTTTTTATAAAAAAAATATTAATGAAATTAGATATTTAGGTAAAGAAAGAATAACATTTTAGTATTATTTTGTTGTAACACATTATTTGTGAGGACTTATAAAATTATAAATTTTACTATATTACGCAATGACATTTTTAAAATATTAAACTTTAAGCTCTTACATACATGTACCATGAAACTATTCACACGGGGAGGGGGTCAGGTTTGGAAAAAGCTAGATGGAAGCGTAAAACTTATAAATATTATACCATCTCATATCCCGTATAAAGCACATTATTATGCGGTTTCCCATATTCATTGTTTCATTTGCCTTTGCCTCATTCGTCTTTTTATGGAGAAAGTAAATAATTTATCAATTATATCAGAAAATTATAAAATAGAGTAATTGTATATAGGACTTAATTGGCCACTTGCCTCAGTCCTTCGCTTACGCCACAAAATCGCCGTGATAAAAATACGATGCACAGCTACAACATTGAAACGATATTACTCTGAACACGACAGCCGTTAAACATAATATTAACGATAAGAATTATAAATAAGAGAACCCGAGAGTCCCTATCGAAAAACCACTTACGTACTACGTACAACTGTTGTAGGTACTACGCGAAAATTCAAATTATAAGATCACGACAATAACAAAGATAAAGAAAACTTACAACTAAACGATATCGAGTAGGTAATAAAATAATATAATATTTAATATCGCGATAATAAAAGCGTACATTATATTGAATTCAATTGTATGAATATTAAATAGTAGGTAGGTACCTATATTTCCCTGTTTTTTTTTTATTTTGAAATTTGGGCCTTGCCCCCCTCCTGAAGCCACCACTGTATTGAAATAGATAGGTAGTAGGTACCTAACGAGGTGGAATATAATATTATTTGTTTATATACTTCCTAATTTTTAAGTGAACAACTTAAGTTAGGGCAGTAATTACAATATAATATAATAGTGACACTCAGCCACTGTAATGGACGTGTTCAATTTTAGTTCAATGATAAATCATTATATATAGGTACAAAAAATGATTCTGCTATTATATTGCTATTAGTAATTTATTTTTCTTTCAGTAATATGGTAGGTTACAACTTACAAGTGGTGGGACCCATTTATATCAAATATAATACAGGTGTGAAACGGACACCTCACAATAGTGGATACATCGCAATAGTGGACATTTTCTTGGGAACCAACTACAACTCTATACAAGTGGAAGAATTTCACCGACCGTGATTGTCCGGTATTTAGACGTTTCACTGTATATAAATAATATTAAATTTATGAGATAATAAATACTGAAGTTATGTACCTAATTCAGTTTGATATCAAACATAAACTTATTTTTAATAATAATAATTTCAAAAATATATTCATTGAAATCGCAACAAAATACGATATTATTGTCAATTCGTAAAATTTAGCGTATTTTTGTAATTTTAATTTAATTTTTTCGTCAGGATGTGCAGGATTTGATAGCATGGATAGATATTATGCGCCTGATGTATCATTTTATTATATTGTATCTCTCCTTTTGCTGGTTTGCTTATATATTTAAAGTTTGATTCTCTCAGGAAGAACAGAACGTCGCCAACACAGATACATCTGGCTGGTCCAGTGCTCGAGAATATGAACTGTAAATATATTTTTAAAAGTCAATGCCCAGAGTAGACAATGCAATTTTCAAGTAGCACCTATTTCTAGCCACCCGATATTCATCTCGCACCATAGTCTTTCAATTGTCTCGCTTCATTATAGATGTATGATATTTTTGGGATAAAAACATTGGGGATAAATATGGAGGATTGGATGTTATTGATGGGAGATCTAAGGTAGTATAAATGATTGAAATTAGAATTCTTTTAAGTTTTAAGATATAAAATGAGTGTACCAAAATTGAGCTAATACCTGTTAGAACAAAACGCAGTAATTAGATTGATTTCATGAGAAAGCGATCGAGTACAGATTGGACACTGTGCGGCGGAATATGGATTATCGTGGCAGCGCTGACGTGATGAGCATCAGCGTGGCGATCATGGTGCACTGGTTGCACTGAGGTGTTTTATTGTCTGTGCGTGGTTGTTAGGTATAGAGAAGCGATTGTTTTATCCCTACTCAATTGTTGGTGCGTAACGTAAGAACTGATTGTTCGCGTTTGCCACGATAAGTGCGCATAGGCGCATGTTGATTATGTAGTGGTTTTGCACGTTGTCGTTGGTTCTTTTTGCAAAATACTGAGGTGTTCCGTTAGATTTTGCGCTTATGTGAGTTATTGTCATTTCTCCCAATGCATAATATTTTGGCACTTAAGTAAATAATATATTTGTATGCATGCGCGAGTATAATAATTGTAGGCTTGTTTTTTGATGGGATGGAATTCCGATTTTGTAATAATGTATTTGTGTTGCGTAATATTCATTTATCGTATAATTTCATAACACCCAAATATGGGCATTATTCAGTGCACGGACGTCTTGATAGCTTGCCGCAGAGATAACATAATGATCTAACCGTCTGGGAATGTTGGTTATGTAATATTTTTTTTTTATATAACGTAATATAGTTTTAATTGCGTTTATTTTGTTCTAATACTCTAATATACGAGCACGTATGGTAGGTACACTGATTTTATGATTTTTATTCAAATGTAACTTTGTGTATTATTTATATATTACATATAAATGTTTAGATACCTACATAAAACCATAAGGAGCTGTCTTGATAAAGTTATACATTTTATAAGAGATACGTTTAGTTAATTTTAAGACCTAAAGACAAAAGTTTAGTTGTATTTTAAGTAGGTGCCTACTCTGATTCTCCTCACTATAGTAACCTAACCCTTCCACCTCCTACCAACGCCTAAGTCCAATCACAGGTTTTCAAAGGTTTTCTCGATCCTGTCCTGCCGTATAAAAATATCTGGTCACATTTCAATTGACGAACAAATTACAATAGCATAATAATACTTAAACGTTATACCTTCATCGTAGGACAATTTTATTTGAAAAGGATATGACATTATCTCGACAATATTCTCATCTTCAAATCGGGACCTGGGGTACTAAGTCCGAAAGTGATGTAATTAGGAATTTGTCTTAGGGGGGACATATTATAGACATTTTTTTAAAACATATAATACTTGGATTTTCAAGTACAGTGGTAAATGGTATCTGGGAATTCTATTTCGTCAAAAATCCTTACACTAATATATAGGTACACAAAATAGATCCATGTCACTGGCACCACCCATTTTGAATTTCTGGTCAAAACCCGGAGCTTTCGTTTGTGCAGCAAATCCCTTCGTTTGTGCTCGATCCCTTCCAAAGTTATTCACGATTTACCCTGGGCGGTGCTGGAGACATGCTGGCACCGCCCAATTGAAATTGTAAACTCAAACCCGGGGCTTTCGTTTGTGCTCCGTTGATGCTGGTTTGTGCAGCAAATCCCTTCGTTTGTGCTCAAACCCTTCCAGAGTTATCCGCGATTTACTCTGGGCGGTGCCGGGGACATGCTAATTTAGTTCATCGCAGCTTAACGTTAGCATTAGGTTAGTTTAGACCGAGCTAATGTAAGTAACGGAAATTCAATTTTTGTATTACCAGCTCTTATTCAATCGATGGGACAAGATTTAAATAATATTGCTCTACATAGAGAATCGATTCGAAGAACTCGGCATTAGCATAGAGAAAACATTGCATCACATATAAAAAGTAAATTTGACTCGTTTATTTATCTAGTTATTCATTGGGATGGGAAATGTTACCAGCATTAACAAAAATGGAACATGTAAATTGTCTTGCAGTTTTAGTGTTTTCAAGATTTTAGGTGTTCCTCAGTTATTAAAAGGTACAAGCAAAATATTAGCTGAGGCTTTTTATAATCATATTAATAACTGGAATTTATCAAATCGTATTCAATCTATGTGTTTTAATGCAACTGCTAGCAATACTGGACCTATAAGTAGTGCTTATGTTACTAGAAGAAATATTGGGACGACATTCAATAAAAATGGCGTTTCAGCATATTTTTTAAATTTTTATTTGTAAAGTATTTGAGCATTTAATAGGTCCATCAAATGCACCCGATATTGCATTATCTAAAAAAAATTTATATCCTGGTCTAACATAATTCAAGACGCATTTGAAAATGGTTTAATGTGTTAATGAATACAAGTTTTATAATGTGTGGACTAAAAATTATATGAACTGATTTAGTTAAATTTATTATTGATCAATTGACTCAGTTTTAACTTGTGACGATTATAACAAGTTGTTACAATTCAGTTTATTTTTCTGAGAAAAGAACTTTCAGAAAATAACAATTTGCGAAAACCAGGTGATTGTCATCGAGCTAAATGGATGGCTAAAATAATTTATTGTAGAACATTTTTTTTATTTCGTTCGAAATCTGAACTAAACAAAACAGAACCATTAAACTTAGAACATGGTTAGGTTAGCCAAAATGGTTACAGCTTTAGATAAAATTGGGGCTGATTATCCCGAACAAAGAATAAAGCTCCCAGTAGTACATCGTATTCTAGCCAGTGAATTGTACGACTTTGTAACAAAAAACTATTTACGGCTCTTGACATTAAAATAAAAAAATAAAACTACGTATCAAAATACTCGGATAAGTAATAATGAATATATTGGTAGCAGTGAAAAAATTAAAAACTCAAAGTTGTTAATGGTGTAGAGTGTAGCTGAAAAGGATATAGTATTGATGACATCTTTCAATGGCACTTTTACTAATCAAGATCAACAAAAATATCTTCTTCAAGTCGTTGAAAAACACAGACAAGATTTTCCGGAAGTTAAAAAATCAAATTTATTACATGCAATTATGATTTATTTTTATAAATTTATAAAGCTTTTGTTTAAAAATAATATATATACATTATACATATTTTCTGTGAATAAGCAGAATAAAATAAAATATTATTATTTAATACCATTGTTTATTTACTCGTAAATCGTTTCCCAAATGTTATAAGTAGATACTAGATTGTTGTACTTATACACGTTATTTTAATACCTATTGAAATAATTTCAAATATAGAAATAATGCAAAACACTCACATTCATATCGTAAAGTATTTGGTTATTCCCACAATTAATATATTTTATATATATATATAATATAAATTATAAGTTATGAAATCAAAATACAATTTTAAATCTATGAAATTTATATTAGGACAAATTAATAAATTTACGTGACTTTAAAATAAATTAACTCGTTAAGTTAGAAGTTACTTTTGAAAATAAAAGTAACTCGTTAAGTAAGTTAGATAGAAGTAACTTAACTTTTTAACTTAACTTAAACTTTTTAACTCGTTAATGCCCAGCCTTGCTGATATATAGTAGTATGGTATAGTCACCACCGAACACGTACAGTAACACAAACGGTATTTAAAAAACGCTTTATTTTGAGGGTTCAGTAAATAGGTAGATACATATTATTAAAAATATTGGTATTAATAAATTATTTGCAAGCAGTTTTAGTCAGTTTTAGTTAGCCCGGGACGAATAACCTTCTATTCTACGAATACTATTTACATATCATTTAAAATAGATTTGTTAATCTAGGTACCGCCCGTTACAGTTTATTATGCGGTCACATTACAACACAGATTGAATACGATTTGATAAATTCCAGTTATTAATATGATTATAAACAGCCTCAGCTAATATTTTGCTTGTAACCTAACCTAACCGTCGAGCACTACGTGTACAATTGTACAAACTACAAATAATATTTTATATAACAACGTCAACGGTCAACCTCAACAATTATAATTATTAATTTCATAAAAATATGATAACTGTTTCGGCGTGTTAGCTGCAGTCGCCAGTCGTTGTTTTTTACTATCAGTATTTTATATAGGCATACCTATTTATAGATTTATTTATATTAATTCTATTTAATATATTTTGTCGTGATGTCAGCACGACAAAACACATAATCCCACAAGCTACAAATTAATAAATAAATATACATATTATACAGGCTCTGGGGGGATCTATCCCCCCTTAATTGCTCCACTGAAGTCCGATGACACCACGATTCTGATTTTTCTTAGTGGAATATTGTTATATTGTTCGAATACACAGTATATTACCTTTACCTATAACCTATCTATAAATATAATATTATATTATATAACGCCATGACATTATGACCAAATAGATGTATAATGCCCTCTTGAGAGTTGAGACTTGTTAATGACTCCGGCAACAGTAGTTATCTCTGTTTTACACATGCGTACCTAAATAACATCGAAAATCTACGTACCAGATTCTATTATTCTAGTTTCTTTATAATTACCTAGTACTTAGTAGTTAGTACTTATATTTAATATTAATTATATTATTATTATATACTATAGATTATAGAGAATAATTTAATTTTTTTAATTGTAGCAATTAATGTTTGGACAAAATCATAATCGATACATTTTGCATTTTACCAGTGCTTTTTTAAGAGATTACTGTGAAATTAAATAAATAATCTAATATATGGTAACTAGATAACCCACCTTGTTTTTTTTTTAAATTACACTAAGTTGGTAACTACTATAAGGCATAATCTCATATTCGCATAGGAGCAATTTTATAATCTATTTCCATCAAACAAAATCTCAATAATTAATATAAAAAACAATTGTTATTACTTATTTTTATTTATATAACTTATGGTATGGTTATCAACCTAATTAAGTAGAATAATCAGATTTATGTAAATTGTGAAAACACTTGTTACATCACGCCACAATGAGTTACCAAACTTATATAATATAATATCTAAGTATATGACATAATATTGTACATACAGTTTTTCGCGTGTCACTAATATGATATTACTTATAGTGATATTCATCATTTATGCGTGTTGAAAAGTAAAAAGTATCCAAGAAATAAAAAATAGCCCATGATACGATGTATCTTTTGATGAAAATTTGTTAAAAAATATAAACTGTGAATTTGCATAGTGTTTACTGTTTATATGTTTTAGGACTTTAATTTTGTATGGTAGATAGGCAGATAGCTGTATACCCGACTTTGACAGGGAAAAAAATTTACAAATATAAAACACCTACAGCTCTATATAGGTGTATCCAGTGGTGGATCTAGGATTATTTTATGGTGGATGCTTTGTTGATAATAAAGCTCCTCTTAGGTACTTATTATGAAGATAATAAGTATATCCTATTTTTTTTTTCGTAGTCTACATACGTGATACTGACACGGACACACGGTATGCAACGGCAACCAGTACAAAATACAGGTGCTGCAGCGACCGGTCTACACCTTTGTCAACCGCCACCACTACCATGACAAAATATTTTGTCATGACCACGACTACCAGCGACGGTGTCGCGCCGTCGTAGCGACACCGTCGCAAAA
The DNA here is from genome assembly GCA_027563435.1 of Nasonovia ribisnigri. NCBI lineage: Eukaryota > Metazoa > Arthropoda > Insecta > Hemiptera > Aphididae > Nasonovia > Nasonovia ribisnigri. The sequence continues at coordinate 151,299 of JANEHU010000715.1, read as the reverse complement.
GGCACAGGGCGGGACGGGAAGGTAAGTCAGCGCGGACGAGTACCAGGCACCAGCTGGCAGCTGCCGGCAGTCTGCCAGTCTCGCTCTCGTTTACCGACTCTTTTGTTGTCCGCGTTGTCGTCTATCAACCGTCGTCAACCCTCACGCACACCGACGCGTCCCGTTTTCGCGTATTGTTATATTTTATTATCACCGAATAAAATAATTAAATCTTTCAATCCGAAAAAAACGTGTTGTGTAATCTTGCGTGAGTGTCACCCACGACTCCCCTCAACACCACTCTTGCAACCGGCCAACCGCGAAAAACATACGCAACAGATTCCGCCGAAGCCGCTTCAATACCTGATGGCTGATATCTAAGTTATATTTTATAATAAAAAAAAGTTCAATATATGTATAAGGTGGGTGCTTCAGTAAAAACACGATTAACTATTGAGCACGATTGCATAGAATATTTTATGCAACGTTGCCACATTCACGTTGCCGGAATGTTATAATTTAATATTTTCACTCATCATTACTCAAATAATAATTATTATGATACCAAGCTTGAACGAGCCGTGAGCTGTGAGCCGGGCCCAGATTTATCGACAATGTTCTCGATACCATTAAATATTAGTTTTATCCGTAATATACCGATCGTTATAGTAGATAATCTATTCAACAATTATTGATATATAATAATCTTGTCACACAGTGTGTTGGATAGAATTTCAGTTTCTGTTTTTTTTTTTTTAATATGGATAAGTACCTACCTAACAATACAATTAGTAAAACAATGGTTAGGTATATACGTTACTTTGATTCAACAAGCATTATAAATCATATCATATTGAATTAAAATTATATAAATTTTTAAATTATACTAAAAATCTTTTAGATTTTATACGTAATATTATTATATTATGAAAAAAAAAATCTGTAGACATCTTATTTATTTGAATTTTATTCTACATTTATTTTACTTTTACTAACCAAAAACGTATCAAACTCAATTATTGTACATTAAACATGTTACATCATCATAAACAGGGCTGGAACTACTGACTGGCGCCATCTAGCGATATAATGTGTTAAACCGAAATTATATTATATAGTTACATACGAGCATAATATGTCCTAAGACAAAAGCATATTGTGTATTGTTCAGTTTCCATAAAAATGCCGCTAAATGGCGCCAGTCTGTAGTTCCACAGCTGTTTCAGCTACTCGACCGATTGACGGTCTTGAAAAATACATTATACCATAGGCCGATTTTTAACCTGTATATTTTAAATCGTGCTGGCTACACTGCCTTCCCTGGTACTATCTTAAATCGTGTTTTATACTAATATCATAATATGTATAATAATTATAATAATTCCCGTTCCGGTATGGTAGGTAATTTAGTATTTAGCTGCAAACGGCATTACAGCAACGCTCCACAGGTAGTAACGAGTAACTATTAAAATAATTTTAATTTATAAGATTGCTATATTATTTCTACTTAATATAATACTTCAGTAATTAGTTACTAATGAATAATGATTGACAAGTTTAAATTTTTGTCAATTGTTTTTATTAATTACCTAGGTACCAAGAAACAGTACTTTAGCGCATAACGACACAAAGTCTTAATGTTCAGTATATCATACTTATTGAATTTCTTTCTATGGAACAATATAATCGAAAATTGATCAAAAATTATATATCAGATTTTTAGTATACGTTACTTCTGATTTAGGAACTATTGTTGATAATTTATTAGAAAAAAATGTTAATAATGAATGGATAAAAGGTTATATTTTGGAAAGAAATTAAAATTGTATTTTATTCTTCCATCACACATCTATGTATTATTTATTTACAAATGTTTTATATTTATACTTGTTTTTTGTAGAAAATTAAGGGAGAATCAATCAAAAAAACAAAGTTGTACCAATTAATTCAAGTATGGGGATCTAAAGCATTTACAGCTTAATGCAGATTATTAGAAGAAACAAATAACTTAAGAGCTTGCAACATTTTAGCATCATCCAAAACAAGGTACCGTTTACTTTTTTACCTTTATTAAAAATTAATTTGCTAATTGAATAAAAAGAAAACAATTAATTTCTATTTTTAATTCTAAGTGAAGTGTATTTGTTTTACTGTTACGTAATGATGTATTTCAAAAATCAAGTATTAATTGTACTTAAAATATGGTTTTAGTTTTTTTCTTTAAGCATTAAAGATATATATAAATTTTGTTATTAACCAAAGAATATATATTTTAAAAGCGGGACTTAGCATATTATGTGGCAAACAAAACGTTTCTTAAAATTAATCCTAAGGAATTCAATATTCTATTAATCCATTCAAATTTAATACCAAATTAATGCAATTGTAGGCCAAAGTCACAACGTTCACTTTGTAAGAATAGCTTCAAAAACTATTATATTGATATCTAAATCTTTATACATTAAACATTTTATTATTATTAGTATCTAGATACAAATAATTCTATTAGATTAGTAAATATTCTAAATACATGTAAAATAATTATATATTTGTAGATAATCATGTTCATGAAAAAGATAATCAAGATGAAAATCTAATCAATATTAGGAATGTGATATGCAAATTATTAATTTAGCATAAAACACTCATTATTTTGAAAACCAATGATGTTTTTATTACATCATAATTTACCTAGGTATTTAATGCATTTCAGAAAACAAGCTTATAAAATATTTATTTTTACGTTTATTATTTAGAAAAAATGTAAACTATATTCCTTCTGAATTGCATTATGTTAAAACTTTTCCAAGAAACTATATAGTATACAATATAAATTATTGAAGACAAACAACTATACATGAATTTGTGTTAATTATATTTTTTTTATTTTATACTTTTATAATATTAATTTACAATTCAATATCATTTTCAGTTTAAAGAGGAACACAAATTAAGTTCAATGGAGCTATTAGACACAACATATAAAAGAACCATCTCTGAACACGATGAATCATATGTAAAAATTCATCCTGATCGCGAATTCATTGAAAATGATGTAATTAATATACAAGGGGCTCGTGCTGTATGTTTATTATAATAATTACATTAACAGGACGCTATACCGACATTTGTTGTCTCCATTTTACAAGTACGTAACATACCAAAGATAATGCTCAGCAGTTCAAATTTAGCTCTGTTAGTTTAAAAATTAGAGTGAATTAGAGTGACCTCTTATAAAAATTTAAAGGTGAGATTGAGCTTTTTGTCATATTTTAATTTTAAAGCGAGTTATGAGTATTTTAAGAAGTAAAAAACAATTTACAATTTTAAAATACTCATAACTCACTTTAAAATTAAAATATAATAAAAAGATAATGGAAGCCATGGATAATAATCTTACCTTTACATTTTATAAGAAGTAAATTCACTTTAATTTTTTAACTAACGGAACAAAACGTGATCTTCTGAGCGAAACTTTGGTATGTTATGTACTTGTAAGATGGAGTCAAAAATTATCCATGTAGCATCTTCCTAAATGTCTTAACATTGTATTGAACATTAATTTTTACAGGTATATCCAATGAGATCAAATCCTAAGGGCCATGCATTGGTTTTAAATATTAGTAATATAAAAGATAAAGACAAAAGAACAGGATTTGATGTCGACATGGCAAAAGTAAATAAATTATTTAAATCCCTTGGATTTATTGTTCACTCAAAATCAGATTTAACTGAAAAAGTAAATAATCAATTATATAAATATAATTCATAACATCAACTTTTAAAATGTTTTTTTGTTTGTAGGAAATTAAAATTGTTATTAATGAGTTCATGAATATATGCCGTACTGAAAAAGCTAATTCTATTGTTGTTTTTATAATGTGTCATGGTGAAACTGGAAAAGATTTAACTAGATCATCTGGTATATTTACTGAAGATGACATTACAATAAATACTGACTGGATGATTGAACAATTCATACACAAAAAATCACCTGGAAATACACCAATGTTATTTTTTATTGACGCATGTCGGTATGGAATAAATCATTTTTTTGTATTTTTTATACATACAATAAATACTATTATTTATTTTAGAGGACCAAATAGAAATTTTGGTTGGAAATACTGCAATAGTGATTATAACTGTTTACAAAATGATGGTGATGATTTGTACCCAATCGGAACAATTTCTGACCGACGTTATGAAGATGTTTTCATAGCATATGCCACTCTTCCTGGTAAATCATAGTTATTATATTCTGAACTAGAATAATATAATAAACAATTATAATAATTTACTCACCCTCTTATCAACAATTTATTAAATGGCATTCAATTTTCTAGGGTGTACTGCAGTACGTGATTCGGTAAATGGGTCATGGTTCGTACAAAAATTGTGTCAAGTATTTTGTGAAAATGCCTATAATACTGAATTGAATAGATTGATGAGTTTGGTAAATAATACATTTTATTTTAAAAAATAATTCATAACAAAAGTAATATATTATTTTCATATTCTTAGGTGGATATTGAATTAGATAAACTGAGCTGCATTGGGCACAGGTCTCAAACAGCAGAATGGTCATTTAGAGGTTTCAGAAAGAAGTTTTACTTTAATCCAGGCCTATATGAAGATTAGTATGTAATTTTATGTATTGATATCATTCCGATTTTGCCATTATTGTATCGCGATATCGTAAGCTATTGTTAGTTGATCAATATCGATATTATATCGAAAATATTTTAATATTATTTTATAATTATTTACACGTCACATATTTAGTATTTATTAGTTATTAGTCATTAATTTTTTAAATTAATAATTAATAAAAATATTAAGCTAATAATAATTATTTATTAAGTCAAAAATTTGCTTTAATGCAATAATTCTCTATATAGGATTATATTGTACTGAGTTATCAATATTGTTAATGAATATTACTAATGAAGATAATTCAGATAACCAATTTACCAATCCTACTGATGCTAATTTTTCAATTATTATTTAGTTAAGTTTATGTTAAGTCTGCAATTTTTTTGTCAAAGTTGTAATACAATTTATATTAATAATATACTTGTATTAACAGATATTATTTTAAACATTTTTAGTTTTTCTGAATATAAGTCTAACAAAATTGTTTTCTTATTCGTTTTTTTAACTTGATATTTATAATTTATATACATCATACTCATAACAAATACATTATATTATAATAAGTGTTTATTCTTTTTTTATTCCAAAGAAAATTGCATTAGCATAATTCTAAAATTAATTCCCAATTATTGGGCCACACATAGTGATTGAGCCACAACAATTATACCGTGAGTGATTCAATCATCAGGTTACCATATGCATATATGCACCAAAACTGTACCAAAAATATTTGGTTAGTAAAAAATGATTTCATTTTTCAACTTGCCAACCTGAGTCTTTATCACGAAAGGTTGTTTAAAAAATATAGGGTATCAGTACAAAATGAATTTTGATAATTATTAGCATCTTGTAGAGGTTTTGTTTATAGCAGATGCCCATGGTATGATACACTATACTGTGCAATGGCCTAATGGAAAACACTGGGTTCACCCAATGGATAATGATAACTCAAGTGGACATTAATTTTAAAATAATATAAAGGATACATTTTTTCAATTATTGTTATTATGTTTGTTGATAAAATCTTATGGTGAAGTTCAAAATGTCCATTATTAGGTATAATATCAAGAAAATATACCTTGTGGAAGAATCCTTTGAGTGAAGAGAAAAGTTAACCATTAAGTCAATTAGTTTAATAAATTAAAAACATGAATTTATTTATTATGACAATTAATTAAATTAGTAGGTAATAATAATAACACTAAAAATAAAAATTAATATAGATAGGTTCTAACATAAATAGGTTGAAGGTAGGTACATCTCTTTTTGGCCTGATTAAAATATATTAAACAAATATGCATTCATAATCAAGATTAATAAGCCACTCTATAAAAAAAAATGATCTAAACCTATAAAAAAAGGATAACTAATTTTCAGGTTAAAGAAATCTAAAACAAACAGTTTTGTCTGTAAAACTTTTTTATAATCCTAATACAGTTTATACCAAATTTATATTGGAATTTATATCTTATATATTAAAAATAAAAACAATTTAGTGCACTATTTAAAATTTTTAAGGAGTTTTTAATTTTCTTTAGGACATAAAACTCATCAATTATGTTTATGATAATCGACCCAGAAAAAACCAAGAGAGTGGAAACTGCCTCAAGTTGCCCCCCCCCCTGCAGACGCCCTTGTATAAAGTGCCAATTGAAAATTCTCTTAAAATCAAATCAAACATAAAATATATTCATCTTTATTCCAATAATACATTATGATAATTTGTCCGATTGGTTGTATATATAATGTAGGTTTATTAATATATTATAGTTAAACGGGTAATTAATATTCCAATTTGCCAATAATCAGACTTTTTACTTGGAAGACGTAGGTATGAATCGTGAATTTGGATATCTATTTCATTTAACTATTTACTATACTAGGTAAACGTGGACGGTATGTTTAATATTAGGTATTCATTGTAATGATATATACATTATGATACATCATTATTTAGAGTATTATAATCAAGAACAAACAAGGAAGTAATACTAAACAACAAATAACCGATAATGAAGGCACGCCATTTTCTATATCACCAGACTTAAATGTCACACAACATAATAAAGTCATACAATCATTAACAGAATTAAACGAAATAAGAAATAAAATCCCTCTAACGATAAAAAATATACAAGCTACACAAAAGAAATATCATGACAAGTCTCATCAAATTATCACTTTCAAACCAGGAGACTCTGTACTAATCAAATTTCCATTCAATGAACTAGGGAAATCTTCAAAAACTCGCCAGTAAATATAGGGGCCCATTCAAAATAATTAACAAGATAAATGATCTTAATTACAAAGTTCAATTAAAATTAAACAACAAAATAACTAACGACATAGTTCATGTTAGAAGGATGAAACCATACATCCACCGATAATAATAAAAAAAAAAAAAAAAAAAAAAATTACATACCTACGCTTATGCAAATACTCTTATGTGTATATTTGTGCTTCATATGTGTAAATATTAGTTTTTATTGTACTAACATATGACATATAACCAATTATTATTTACTTAATTAAGATTATATATTATAAATTACACATCTAATAATAAAACATATTCATTAAGAAGTATTATATTAGCCATATAAGAAATATCCTTTCACAATTGTAATATTTCCAGTTACACTATAATAGAATAATACATTATACTAAGCACAACTTAATTGTCACAATCATAATTGTTACTATTATCGTGACTATTTCATGTAAAACCTCTAATAATGAAAATTATATGTACACAAAAAATATATAATTAAGATAATAAGTAGCTTAAACTCTAAGTAGGACAATAAATTAACAAATTAACTTAATTCAGAATTGTATTGCACTGTGAATGTTTTTGTAATTATAACCATGTAACCAACACAATATTATGTTATACATTAATATATAGCCATAGCAAGATGTACTTCATGCAAATAATCACATTCACGCTGATCCAACAGACAATAGGGTTCATTGCATATGACTGTAACGCACCAAAGATAAATATAACGGCTTTCAACAGTCTCAAGGTTGACTTTTTTGACATCCCAAATACAATCAACGTTCAACCCATTTCAAGGATTCAATTATTACAAAAAACAGAAACTTATTCAATTCCATACAAATCATGTTCAATAATAACAAATTACCTTATAACTCGATGTTCAATGATGGATGATGCACAAATGGTAGAAAATGGATTCTTTACAGAAATAACGGAAGTTGGCAGCGCACGCTGTTCAGAAATTCACCAAAGGCAAACTTATTACTTACCGCTTGGGGGAGTAATAACAGGTATAAGAATCAATGAAACAAAACTAGAACACTACAAAAATATGGCACAGAAATAGACTGTAATCATCTACTCCCATCTGCTTTCTACCTGGACGGCGATTGGTTCGCAATAACATCATAAGCAAGCGAAATAAAAAGACCTCAAACCTTAAAACCGTCGACAGAATGGACATGGACTTATAAAAGTCCTGAACACCTGATGACAGCGGGAATATACACTTACGAAACTATGAAGGCTTTTCAACAATACTTAGTACTTCCGCAAGAAATAGAAGCATCTCAAAAAAATCTGGCACGACAAACCATGGGTTTTTCATCTATAGACAAAACATTAAAATTAAATACCCTATTCGATGAAAACATCATCAGCCAATTAGTAGACAACAAGCTAAAAAAAATGTGGGGCTGGTTCACGGTTTTTGGAGAATTTATTTCGGGCCTCCTAGGAATATTTTTTATATGGCGAATAATCCTGACGTGTATCAACACAGGCCTAAATATATCCTTATTATATCAAACTTTTGGATGGAGCTTAAAGCTAGTAGCTGGCATCTTTAGTAGCATTACACATTATATAATGCACAACATGCACAAAACACAACAGCAACAAAAAAACGAAGAACAACTACACTGTCTACACTCACTGATAATTCTAAACCAAGAAAAAAAACCAAGATACACAAATATTCATCACAAATAAGAAAAATAACCAACAAATTATGCCACGCTCGAACAAAAAAAGATTATCAATCTAATCATACATGCAACATAGTCATATAAAACAAATATTATAATAATAAATACACTCTTGCTATATCAATATATCATTAAATTTAAGTTAGAAATTAAGTATTAAGTATATACAAAATTGTTACTTTTACAAAAACATCATTATATTATCAGACATATGTCATAATTCTAACAGATATAAGTTATAATAATGAATAACTAAACAAAAATAAATTGTCAATGTCAAATAGTTATTTTAGTTTTAAAAAATTTTTTTTCTCTTTCCCTTTCAATATTATGTATTAAGTATAGGTGTGAGGACAGACACAAAAAAAACTGGGGTAGATGTAATGATATATACATTATGATACATCATTATTTAGAGTATTATAATAATATGTCAATACAGTTGCACAAATATAAATTGGAAAATAAAATATCTTCATTCATTAAAATACTTTTAAATTAAATATAAAATAAATAGAATATTATTTATACAACTGTATAAACAGTAAGTAAATTACTAACACACTATTAGATTATGGACAGTAAACAATCTTAATCTGTGCAGCTGTATAAACTTAAACTATTTTGTACATATTGTAACAATTAATTTATAATGTCACGGATATGAGTAACGCCGCACGTCGCGAAGTCGAGTACAAAGGTGGCCATCGACATCTATAAAAGCCTACACGACAATCAACACCTCGCTCAGTCATCCAGTAGCTCACCCAATGTCATGTTTTTAACAATTTGTAAATCTTTTATATTTATTAATTTTTATAAGTGGAAATAAATTCAATTTATTGTAATTATTTTCATCGACTTTTCCAATTATAACATTTTTAATATACCTATCCCTCATTATTCTGGTCAGTCAACTTCAACAGTATATCGAATCACAAGATACAGTTTTCTACCAGTGGGTTCTTCGAAAGGTAAGTAAAAATTATATATAACAAAATTAATATTCTAATACATTTATTCATTTGGAAAGAAAAGCTCTCGTACCTATCCCCCGTAATATATTTTATGTAGTGATGAGTTAAGAATATATAATAAAAAATTAATATTTAAAATACCTTTCCATACTCCTATCTTACGTCGTATTTTTAACTCATTACATCATTATGTATTATGTTTCACAATTTTAAAATTCATTATTGAAAAATCGTAAATTCGTAAGTTAATTAAAATTCACACTTTGAAACCGTGGGGCTTATAATACATTTTTATGTGGGGCCCCGGGCAACTGCCACTTCCCCCCCCTTGCGCCGTCGCCGAATATGGTACAGCAGGCTGGGTGGGCCATGGCCCACCCGGCCAGTGGCCATCACCCTCGTGCGCATGCCTATGGTCCTCTCGAAAAAACGCGGTAACAATTACCTCGATGAAGAATATAGATTATGGTATATTTATAAATGGTTTGCTAGAACTAGTCATTTTAAGGTATAATTTATAACCACTCAAAATTCGTAAATTATATAATCTACTATAAAAAAATGCGCTTCAATTGCTGATAAATATACGTTGTTAGTGACATTTAGTCATTTAATTTACACTATATCGTAAGTTATAAATATTAATCATATTTTACATTGAACAATAATTGTATTATGTTGCAATATAGATGTCCGTATCATATTAAAGAGTCATACGACCGTTCATATTATTATCATGAATGTCATTCAGAACTATTTTCTGTAAATCAATTACCATAAAAAAAATTCAAACTAATTTTTTATACGCAATGATGATCTATAAACCCACTGACTTTATCATATATTATTTAGACTAATTGTGATGCTATATCGTTTAATATATTAACTATTTTATGTTTTAACTATAATTTATACAATATTACTGTACGTAGTGTAACGTACTTTATCACATTTTAAACTGGTTATAGTTTTATATTAACTGTTTACTCAGAATTATCGGCAACAAAAATATTATCGCCTCGTCGTACGTCGCCGAGGCCGGTTTGCCAGTTAAAAATATTTCAACATAATGACAATATATTACATTCGCAATGCTGGTATCTACGAATCGTTCGTGTGTATATATTCGTCACTGAATGCTGGTGGTCTTCCTTATAAATTCAACACATTGGTGTTCATCCCTACACTATAATGTTTGTCGGGAAACGAGCACATCCGGATTAAGATAACTCTGGGCATGGAGCGGCCGGAGACAAATAATAATAATATAATATCAACTGTCCATACAATATAGGAAATGTGCTACCCTCCAGGGGCATCCTATTATTCGCTATCCATTGTGGACCTGGGATTGGGAACGAAGGTCACGGCGTACATCATTGTAGGGTATATAATTTAGGTGTATATAGGATGTACACGTATATGTATCATATATAATATTATAATGTATATTGTGTATTTGTGGGACTGTGTCGAAAAAAATAATATAAAACTTCAGTTCAGTCTTAGGTAGACTGTATATACCTTTTTGATTTACAATGTAGATAATATATAAATATTTATAAATATATATAAAGGGGCATTCGATTATCTTGAAGCGTATGTGCATTATATTACGCAGGTATCTACAATCTACATTGTATAATATACACGTATACTATATTAGCATTTATTTCATTGAACCTTTCATATATATATATATAGCATACTCAAAAATATATATGGTGTACATGTTTAAATATTAAACATGCTATCTCTAAATCAAACGCACTTCTGTCAATCAAGTAGTTGCAGCTTATGGATATATAGAAACATGCTAAATAGCGTTTTAAATTTGGTTAGGTTAGATTAGGTACATCAACATGTAATAAGGATTCATTTTCACCATATTTAATTTTACAAACAGACATTTTTACGAAAAGAGAAATGATAGGTATACCTATATTATAAATAATTGAATAGGAAAACAATACATGTAGTGTGTGGCACTATTAGCTAGGTAATAATATAATAATTCAACACGAATTATGACAATATTTTTATTCTTTTTAAGTTTCTGAAATTGTTTATTAAAAAGTAATAACTCTTCATTATTATCCATCTATTGAAGTCTTAAATATTTTACAAATTAATATAATTATGTCTACCAAATAATTCATCCCTACCTAATATCATTATTTTTACCTTGTATAACTACACACAGACGTTTCCTCTGTGAATTTAATTACAGTTAAAATTAATTTTGCATGTTTATACATATATTTTTGTAATAATAATAATAATATTATAAAATACTCTATAATATGATTAATTAATATAATATTGTTTATACTAAAGTGTTACCAAAATATAAGTGCTAAAATTGGTCATGGTGGAAAAGTGAAACTTTACTGTAGTAGTATTATGTGACACTACAAAGTACATGAATCAAAATAAAAAAATGCACTGCAAATTACAGCTCGTTCGATGAAGTCTAGTTATCACGCGCAGGATTTGATATTCAGAGAGCCGTAGATTGTTTACTCATTAAAAACTCAAACATTTAAAACAATCGTTGGTAAAATAAAAATGTACCTACTTAGTACTTACCTATACGGCTATACTACTTCCGCGACTTCAACGCGTGGACCCAAAGGCCTGCTGGCTGCCACGACGCTTAAGTTTAAGAATGGCGGCCATCCAATAATATTCAAAGAACTTAACATAATACACTAACAAAATATCATATTATACATTTATATGAAAGTTCGATGTACGTGTTCAAGATAGGTCACGGATTTGACTATTTAAGCGTACAACAGTGAGAAGTAATCGTACCTACGTTTATTCAAATATTTAATGTAAAAGCTATTTCAAAAACCATTCCGGCCCGTCTACAGTGGCTTAATATTTTTTCGTTTATATGAGCAAAAGAATATAATACTAACTTGAAAAAAGAAATATTTTTTAAATTTGTATTTAATATTAATATGTAATTAGGTAGGTACATATTTACAAACTATTTTTTTTTTAATTTCAATGAAATTTCATAGATTTATACAATATTGAATATGTTTAGGCATATATTAATAGGTATATTATTAATTATTACATAATATTATAATAAAATCGAAAATACGATGATGAAAAGTTACAATATTATAAATTTAATCTATGTAATCCAAAAAATATAAGCTTGTGTTTAATAATTTTTATAAAACAAAAATACCTATTACCTGTTTTGTTAAGTTACGAGAAAAAATTAGTATCTAATAAGTATTCATAACTTGATACCTTTAGCATATCTTCTCTCTAGAGGTTTAATCTATCTCTGTACCAAATTTCATCGCAATCGGTCCAGCCGTGTAGGAATGCATTATAGTATGTTCATTGTACCAATTATAACAAATTTATAAGTACCTAAGTATTATACTATATTTGTTAAAAAATCAATACCAATATCCGAAACCGAAATCAAAATCGGAAAAAATAAATACTGAAAACTGAAACTGAAATCGAAATCGGAAAAAATATTTTCGGTTTCAAGCCTGTCTGTAAGTAGACCTAAAAATGGGAACTCTTTAACAGTAGATAATTTTAAATTCCCCTCTGATGTCCGAACCTACAGTTTACAATATCTAAAATATATTATTACATTATGTAAGTATTACTGTACGAATGAACTTATTGTATTAAATTGTTAAAATAACTTGTTTGCGCATCAAAATAATTTAACATTGCCATCTCTATATTCTTATTGTTATTATTATACTCTATGGTACAGATTATCGTCGAGAATAATTCTAGCGTCGAATACAATCCCTCGCCGCGCCGAAGCGCTATCTGTATCGCCAATTGCCGAAAGAGTCGGCGCCGTGCGGTGAGTTAGTTCTGTTAGTAGAGTAGTCGGGTTCGCATGCTTCGCGATCGCCTGGTTCCCTATATTTTGAATTCCAGCGTTCTTACCACGTAGTTGATTCTTCGCAAGTGTGCGTCACATCGTTGTCGCCAACCGATCCACTCCTGAACCAATCACCGGGTGCTGTAGTTGTACGATTGCAGTTGGTGACTTCCGGCTGTACCAAGTATGTTATAAATTATTACTTATAATCAGAGATATACAATGTATCCTGGGGAAGTGACCAGCTAGCATCATATGATAGTATAACGTCCTTAAGTTATGAAAAAAAAAAAACCTTTTAAAGGGGGGAGCGTCTAACTCGATTTTTTTTTTTTATTACTTTCAAAAATTATTTTTTAAAAAAAAGGTTGTTCATTTCTGATTTAATTGTGTATGTTAGTCAATAGAATTAAAATAGAACTAATATAGATTTAAGTAGTATGGAAAAGAGAGCACCCGAACTTCATCCCTATGCTGTAGGATGAAATTAACGACCTGTTTAACATATACTAGGCAATATTTACAGTAGGATATTTTTTATATTAGTATATATTGGCTATACTTAAGTAGGTAAAGTTTCAGCACACGATATTAACTACGTTTGATGATTATTTATTGATATCCCTTCAGAATCTCTTATAGAGGACATACACCTATACACCATTAAGCCACTGCCCTCTCCCACTCACAAATTGCTCTTGTATTATCCAAATATTTTATGAGTAATTATTTGATTTTAATTTTTCATTCGTGTGTTATTTTTAGAGTATTTTAAGAAATAATAATATGGATGACGAATACCAAGAAAAATTGTATGGTAGATACAGGACGAAAGCCCCGTGTCCAAATTGTGTTGATGTAAGTACATATACTTATACCTATACATGAAGTAAGAATGAATTGAAATATATCTATATGTTTTTAATAATATACTAATCAAGCACTATTACGTTTGACGCAAATGTGTAGATCAAAATATGTAACGGTTTTTTGCTTTTTATAAAAATGCATTAATTTTATTGTAATACGAACAATAATTGAATTTTCAAAAATATTTATTACAATCAAATTGAAAATATTTTAAAAATATTTCAAGTTGAATATATTTGTTATATAATAATTTGTATTACTTTTAAATATTTTAAGACTGAATGACTTTCTTTAATGACTCTTAACAAAATTCAGTTTTGTAATTTACGTTACAGAAATTCATTGAAATATATTGTACTACATGCAATAAACTACATTGTGGATTGTGCCAGTTAATAAGTCACAGAAGTCACAAATTTAAAACTATCAACAAAGTTATGGAGGAGATCCGTTCAAATTTAATGAAAAATAAAGTTGACTCATGGTGATTAATATGTTTATTTTTTTTAAATCTATTCTAAAAAACTCTATTGTTTGAATTTCTTAAGAATAATATGTATTTTTTTCAAACAGTGGTAAAACAAGTTTTACACCTCAAACAAAAATATGTTTAGTGATAGATCTAAATAAACTAAATACTCAGAAGGAAAGATTATTAAAAGTAATAAATAAACAACATGAAGAGTAAGTATTACCTAATTAAGTAAAATTTAAAAATGGTACAATTTAAATATTTAAGTATGAAATTCCACATATGCGCTTCTACATCATATGGATAGGCATACCATACATAACATACCTACCAAAACTAT
This sequence comes from Nasonovia ribisnigri, assembly GCA_027563435.1. NCBI lineage: Eukaryota > Metazoa > Arthropoda > Insecta > Hemiptera > Aphididae > Nasonovia > Nasonovia ribisnigri. The sequence goes on along the minus strand of JANEHU010000715.1, from coordinate 136,135 downwards.
ATTATCACAAAATATTTTTGAAAAAAATTCTACACGTTTCAGCTATAATCAATTTTGAATTTTAATGACATTTAATTTTTATTTTGTGCAAATTAAAATTTATATTCTGCACTCAATAAGCCATAAGATTTACTTACCCATACGTGATGGGCGCTCGTTGACTGGACAAAATAAAACAATATAGGCATTCCCTAAAAATTATAATTGATTTAAATCAAATCCACACTACCACAGAATAATTTCTAGTTTAATATGCAGAACGACTGTTAATGTCTTGATGAAGTCATCAATCGGATTATTGTTTTAATCAACTAATTGAATAGTTATTGAATTAATATCGGTTTTGTTTAATCTGTTATGTATAAGGCCAGTAGTGCAACTAGTGGGTTAGTTTGCAAAGTGGAACTTTAGGGCCCCCGATAAGAACACAAGTGGCTGCTCAGTAGAGTATGGACAAACAATAAAAATTGGTTTTTAGTTGTTTTTCACGCTTCATAATTATTATTATTATTACTACCTATATTTTATTATAAACATCTACGGAGGCCATAGGCGTATAGCTTAAAATTAGATAATTATACCATAATAATTATACTGTAATTTTTAATAGTCTTAAGCCTATGGAGTAAATTACACTACGAGTTATTAATTGAAGGCTGTAAAATACGAACTATTTTAAGAAATCGGATTTAGGCATTATTGTATATCCATCGTGAGTGATGTGTGACTGAGTGTGTAGTGACTGATTCAATAGTATTCATTAGTGTGAGTGAGTTTTCCCGTGTGATTGATAAACTATACGGCTAAAATTCCTGGAAATCCGTAACATACACAGGCACGTTTTTTTTGGGCCCCCCCCCCCGGATCTCTTATTGTAGAAAATTACAGATGTAATAAATTCATTATGACATATTATTTATATATTATTATAAATTATTAAACGATAATTTATTAACTATTTAAATTACAGTTGCTTAATAAATGTATCACTAGGCAGAGCAAATTATTTTTAATGTAAGAGCACACCGGCTTAAATGTATTATAGAGGATTTGGATTAGGTATTCCTAAAAAAATGAATCGCCCTTGGGAGGGTGTCCCAAGATGTGGTCCCAGATACGTGCCTGAACGTACATACACGCAGTTACACGTCACTAAATTTTGCGATCAAAATAGTTTCAACATGAAAGTTCCAAAAAGTAGAAGAAAAATTCACCCAGTACCAAAAGCCCTATTTTAATTTCTAAAACATATTGTAATTCCTTATTTTCTTTTTTACTTTTCTAGGTTACCTATGTAAGAAATGGATTTTCTATTTTTTGTATTGTTTAATTAGTACCTATAGTATATGTAGTTAAATGTTTCATTTTAATTTTTCGTAAGAAATCGATGCCTACCTAGGTGCAGTATATTACCACTTTTACTAAGAAAATGTGTCAGCTTTACGATCCGTTCTCTTGGCTTATAATAATAATTTACGTATTCTATGGGTTAATACTTAATAATACACATAGTACGATTTGTTATAGTTTGGTCAATAATCAATTAGTGACTGTCAGTAAAGGTATCACAGATGACATTTTTACACTGGATACAAGTAAACATAATATTGATTTTAAAGTCAACTATGACTTAACACTGCATAACATAACAGAATGTGAGTACCAATAATATATTATATCCGTTTGTCAAAAACGAATGGACTAATGCTGTCAGTGTGAATCGGTTGATAATTCATAGTTTATAATTTTATATGTTTTGTAGGTTTCAGAAAAATTATAATTCATAATCAACACGAGTTTGTAAACGTATTTGATGAAAACAAGACCTTGATTATTACATCGTATCCGGGATACCAAGATGTCACTAGGGTAAGCTTTAAAACTGTTCAAAATACTACAAATAATCGTATCGAATTTGACACTTCCGCTGTTCCACTAAATCGTATGGATGTGTATAATGTAACGTTCATTAGGACATTTGTTTTTTTTTTTAAATAATACCTACTAGGTTGGACATTACAAATTTTGTAATATTGCTATCAGGCATATAATATGTTCATTCTTGGAATAGGTACAATATATTCAGATATTATTATGTAAACCAAAATTATTTTTATTTATTACGAATCGAAATGTTTCAGCACAATGAATGCTATTACAAGAGTTTGTGAAATTTTAATAGTGTTAATAATAGTTTTATAATATAAGTAATATTTTGATGATTACGATATAATGGCATTTATAATGAATAAAATAATTTTCGATTATATTGTACAACAAATATATTAGTATGAATAATTACAATAAAATGCAATAATCATCGCAAGTTTATTGTTATAATATAGATTATGATGTTCAATGAGGGGGAGGCGGGGGCTTCGGGCTTAGTCTCTAAAAAACGATTAATTACTTATTTACTTTATCAACTATTTACAGTATAATATACCTACTTAATTTAGTAAACTGCCAAGATCTGAAATCGTAACAACACATTTTTCTTCTTAGGTTTCATTAATAGTTTTAATAATTTGTTTCAAACTTTCTAAGTATATATTATAGTTTATAATGCTCAATCGTAACTTACCAGGATATTATTATGCCTGGCGTATTTGAAAGTGACCTTTTAAAGGAGGTATGTTATATTAGCATCTTGTATTGAAAAAAATATTAATCTTAAATTCAAATAAACCAAAAAAAATAAATCAGTTTTCTTCATCAGTTTTGATTCCCTACCGTCGGCAGAAAAAAACATGTTTATTTTAGTAAAATGAAAGCTAATCCCTGTCCAGAGAGAGAATTTGAATTATATATCAAATATAATTTAATTATTGGCAATAATTAAAGTGATGTTTTTAATGTTATCAATAATAAGTTATTGCAATAATTTATTAGATGTTTATTAAAAAAACCATCACGTTACAGTCACTGAAAAAATTAATTATTGCTTTAGCGTAGTGATATTTGAATTTGATGAGCTAAAACAACAAAATAAATAATAATAATAACTTTACAAACATTTTGACTTAAATATCTTTTTTCTTATGTTTTGAGTTAAAAAATAAGGATTTTTTTTTTGCTTTTACCAATTTTAAAATACAAAAAAAATAACCGGAGAATCCGAGTGACTTTTTCACCAGGGATTTTTTTTCTGAATATTTAGATATTTATTATTTAGAATTTTCTTTCCAATTACCTACCCATATGAAAAACAATTATTATTTTTTAGAGAGTTGAAGAAACCCCGCCATCTATAATTGATGACATTCAAGTACACGTTATAATCGAATATAATTGCGCCCGACTGGAGAGAAATAGTTTAGATTCTTCTGAAGACAGAGAATCTTCACATACTGGTCCTAGTAACGAGATTAAGACGATTCAGCTGCGTCACAGCCATAATTTGCAACACCCACCAAGGGACAGTGAAATTAACAGTGAGTAAAGACTATGGTTATTTACTGACGGGTTGCGCTTGGGTAAATTAGTAAAAAAGTCAATGCGTTCGAGAAGTTTAGAATACAGCGGTTGATTGAATGATTTTTAAATATTGTAATGGGTTTAAACGATCTATTTTAAAAATGGTATAATGCGTTTGGAAATATACGATTTGTATATTTTTTCTTTTATTTTAAAAGACTTGAAACTGTCTGTGAACTCCACTGTATTATGATTAATTTTTTTTTTTTTTAATAATCAATTTGAGAATCGTTATTTTAATTATATTAATAATTGAAGGCACCGGTGTAATAATGAGATACGTCCAAAATTTCAAAAAATACGTTTTTTACATCAAAATATTGGGAATAAAATTCTCTATTAATTGGTGCAACAACCAGATAATATGTCCAATCAGTGTACTGAAAAATATACACTAAAAACCTCTTTTATTCATTCTGTTCGGTGCAATAAACAAATACGTCCGGACGTATCTCACAAATATACATTTATAAAGAGAAAATTTTTCTCGGTGCAAGAACCAGATACGTCCAGACGTAAACAAAATAAAATAAATAAGACCAATAATATTGGTATGCACTGTTAATAAATATATAATATTGGCAAAACTGTGGTAAATTTTTGGCGTTTAGTTTTGGTAAAATACTAGTTTCAACACTATAATAATTTTATTGTTTGAAAACTAGACTGGCTAAAGATTATTTGTTATTGAATAACCTACCATATTAATTTTATTAAATTACTAAAGTGTCTACTAGTATATGATTATTCTTTGTATGTAATAGATCAAAGTAATACAAGCAGTACAAGCAATACAAGATCGCGGAACTCTTTACACTGCGAAGTGAATACGGAGGCCAAGCGAAGAAAAGACGAATAAAAATTTCAATTTATTGTTTCACTAACAAGTTTTTTGCTAATGAACATTAAAACATTAATTTACTATATAGTTTAATAATTTATCTGTGTGAAATAGTACATATAATTTTAGTATATAATAACGATTTGATTAAAGGGGCCTTGGCAGTTTTACATTAAATTTGGGAGGCCTCGTGACAAAAATCAAGTAGTATCCTCCACACTGCATGTAGATAGTACATGTATATGTCTTGTAAATTGAATGCATTTATAGCTACACTCAGAATCTAAAAACGTATAATGAGGTTGCTATGGTAGCCTAGTTATATTAATCTTCAGTTGCTAGCGGTAACCTGGGGACTTAACAACATTAATTTCATCTTTTTTAAGTTTGGTTGTCAGGGCAACTGTAACGTGTCAGAAAAAATAGAATATTTTAGGCTCCCAGCCACCACACGATGATGTCACGGTAACGCTCTCGGTGTCGCACAATATTATAGAATGACACCCAGCCATAAGACATATTATACATGTCAAAAATTGAGGAGCACTGTCCTAGATTATACTGTAGAATATCTAAATATATATTATAATATACAGAAAACTAAGAAGTTCATTTATTTCCTAAATAATATTTTTTAAATCTGACTTCTTCAAACTAGTTATTACGTTCCTAGTGAACCTTAATAAGTGCTTTAACAGTTATTTAAAAACATAAAATACATTTTTATTGGAGTACAATTATATGAGCACATCATACTTCAATAATATTGTTTAAAAAAAATGTATTGCAAGTAATAATTATTATTTTCATTTTTATTCTATAGGTAATTTATACATTATAATGTAATACATTTTTACTCTCTATTAGGGACTACTTATACTTATAATATACTACAGTAAAACCTCGGTAAGACAGAGCTTCGGTAAAACGGAAACATCGGTATTACGGAACATTTTTTTGGTCCCGTTTAAATTACATATAATTTTTAACCCCGTCAAGACGGAAACTCCGTTAACACGGAAAAATTTCATGGTCCTATGCGATTCCGTCTTATCAAGGTTTTACTGTATATGAAATGTGTTTAAAAATATTGGAATAATGTAGATAAAAGGTTTTCAATCGTTTTAATAAACAGAAATCCACTGTTTCAGTGAAAAATCTGTGTAACGAAACTTTTTACAACGAAATACTCTATATAACGTACAATGTACCTACATAATAATTGTTTTTTTTAAACCCTCTCCATTACAAAAACTCTACAGCGAATGAAATCTCTAGGTCCCATAAGATTTCTTATAGAGAGTTTTCACTCTATTATTATTTAAGAGGACGCTAAAGATACATTTGTTGTATACAGATGTGTAACATAACACATTTTACGCTCAGAAGATCACGTTTAGCTCCGTCGTTGTTTGCGCCCAAACAATTATATATTTTTTCATTATTATTTATTAGATAACGGTGCGATCAGCCTGCAGTGTTGTACTCGTTATCGCATGTTAATATTATAATTATTATTCGTTTCGTAATTAACGGTCCTTGCGTGAGTCGAAACTGTTGATTGTGAATTTTATTATTGTTTCGTACTTCATTTACATAATTTCTCGTTTTGTACATTATGTGTTTCGTATATTATCATCCTCACTTCTCTTTTTTCTGACTCTCGAGCTGCACGGTGTTCCAGCCAGTGTCAATTATTATTTATTATTACATAAGTCATAACTCCGTTCGGCGGTAACGTAATTTCATATTATACTTTTTCATTAATTCTTGTTTCTTTTAAGTTCATTTCTCATCGTCCATTCATGTTTGCTGTGCTGTAACCATGCTTCTGTAAGTATCGTTCGTAGTCACGACATTGTGCCTTTCTAATATTATTTTCCCCATTCAGGGTGTACATAGGCGTACTTATAGAAGCACGTGATTTGTTTGTTGTGGTGAATTATATGTACAGTGAGTTGTTCGTCCGAGCTGGTGGCTCGTTAGTCGTACGTTCTCGGGATTGTCACATACTATAGTATTATATTGTATTTTTTATTGTTAAAGTTTGTGCATCCCGAGACGGTAGCGTTTTGGTTTGAAGCCGCTAACGAACACCAGCTCTCAGGTACAGGCTGACGAGCCTTATATTATTATCTTATTATCATATATATATATATTTGCGCCAATAGGCCACACATATAATTATTATTATCCTATTATTACACATATTATTATTATACACATTATACACATATTATACACATATTATACGCATATTATACACATATTATACAATCATATTATTATTATACATTTATATTATATATTTTTGTGTAGCCAGCTTAGGCAAAAATTCATACACATATTATTGTTAAGCCAGCAGGGCTAATTATTTTCATTATATTATATATTATTATTATTATTATTATTCTTGATTATTATTATTATTCTTATTATTATTATTATACATGTAATTGCAAACCAGCAGGTTACACACATTTATACGTATTTATTATTTTGTGCAATACAATGTACATAATAATGTACAACTGAACAATAAAAAGTAAATTAAATAAATATCATAACAGGCCAAAGAAGCAGTCGTATTATTATTGATTCTATATTATTTTTTATTAATAGTTTTAAATAATTTTGAATAACGCATTCAAGCGTAGATTCGTACCGTATCCGCTATGGAGAGGACGTTGGTTGCGCGTACAGTCGTGTTAGTTTAAAAATTTGAGTGAATTAATCTCTTATAAAGGTAAGATTATTATCTAGATTCTAGGGCACCTCATAGGCTTTTTATTTTATTTTTATTTCAAAGCGAGTTATAAGTATTTTAAGTTGTACAAATAATTAAAAAATTTTAAATACTTACAACTCGGTTTAAAATTAAAATAGAATAAAAAGCCAATGAGGTTTACCTATGATAATTTTACCTTTAAATTTTATGAAAGGTATTGACTCTAATTTTTAAACTAACTGAGCTTAACATGATGTACTAATCTGAACTTTTTAGAAATGAATAAACTTTTATTTTAAATTAATTTTTTTTTAACTTTATTTTAAAAACAAACAATCTATAATTTTAGCTTACTATGAGCTTGGATGCTGATATATATATAAATGTTGACATGATACGCGTAAAAAAAGAAGCCACCCATAAGCGACACTTTATAATTTTTAAAATTAAGTTATCAACTACACATATTATTGTACAATGTTTACCTAAGCTTTTCTTAACTTAATCGATATAGGTATTTTTATATTTTTCAAAATATACTTCGTAAAAATTTGACGTAGCATTTTTGACATAATATAGTCAATAATTGCAGTGTGTGGGGAATAGATAATTCACGTTTAATCCTTTCCAGAAAAGCTTTAAGAACCATCTTTTAAGGAAAACAATAATGTTTATAAGTTTGATTATCTTTATCAACATTAGGCATCTGCTGCTTAATTTAATATTTTAAAAAATGTTCTATAATCTATATACGTCTGGTAAGGTAAGGTACCTATACTAAAAAGTAAAAAATATACTTCAAAATAATAATTAAAATAAAATACAGTAAAACAAAATATAGTATAATATCATCACAAATTATTGACTTTGTCGACTTGTTGTATCATATAATATCTATCATGCGTTATAAAAAAAATTACATATAGGTAAATGTACCATATATTATTTATGTGGTGGAAATCGACTCAAAGTTTGTGTTTTTAACAAACCAACCTTCCCGTATTAATGAATATAATATGGTATGACAACTTCTTAAAAATCACATAAATTACAAAATATTTATTATTAAGTACCTCCCACACCGGCTATAAATTGACCATACATTGACTGTGCATTTGGGCACATTATTACACGATATCACACAGTATTACGGTAGGCAACTATATTAGATGAGAACATGCATTGGACATATTTGGCAAATGTAAACTGGGCCCACGGTTACCTTTTTTGTTGTCAACTCGGCCCTATAATAATATATTATAAAAAGCACGACATAATTGAATCTGCAAAAAAAAAAATAAAATACATCTTAAATACCTACCTATATTTAAACATTGAGACAAATAATTGTATTTTTGTATTGGACTTTTAAAACAACCGTGATGATGGAACACACAGTTGAGTCCCAACGTGGACAACCACTGTTAGTTTTAGAAATTCTTAAATATTCTAAAATATTAACTCATACGTTAGCTCCAGGTGAAAAAAAGTGACTGCCTATGTAGAAACCGTAAATTTACAGCATTTTTAAAAATGTTTGGAATAAATAATAATATTATGGAGAAACATGATGATCATGACCACGAACCTATCAGGGACCAAGTACTCCAACGACAATGTGTAGCACCGTGATCAAACGCAAAGCAACTGAGGATATCTACACTAGGCCAAATAAAATATTCCTGATGTGGGGGTCAGTGCATTAGGTAATACCTACGTATTTAACAACTAATGCATGTGAATCATTCCACGCGTATTATGGACTAACTTTTTTGCATTGAATACTCAAATTAAATACAACACTGAAACATGTTACTTACATTTTTACACAATTTTAAATTTATATAACGGATTTCATATTATAAATAATAATATGAAAATTAAAACAATTTTTGGAAGATAAAGAGAATCGTATCCTCGTGATGCCCTCAGGGTAATCCTAAATAGTCCTCAAAAATATTATAAGGAAATAATACATATATTTTTATTCGGTCCGAGTTTACAACTAAATCATTTTTACCTGAAAAAAACACGGGTCGAGTTTACAGTAGCCTTTTAAACATTTTTTTTCGTTGGGCCGAGTTTCCAATCGACCGGACATATTATTACATTATATTATTTTACAAACATGAACCCGGTAAAAATAAATAATTTACACGGTTTCCACTCCGTATAACATATTATATTGTGGCTTGGTGTGGCGCAGTCCGTACATTCAACAGTGGAAACACTCTGAGTGTACGTACCTACTGGCCGGTGTTGCTAGCTGCCATGGGTTACCACCCCGGGATACTTAGCAACAAATCCTTGCCACACATACAAAAAAGAGTTCCCATCAAATGTTCTTTCCCATATAAAAACAAAAAACAGCTTATGACCATGGTTGCCCGGCTCAAGCTCAAGCTCAAAAAAAAAATAAAAATATTATATTACCCAACCACCAAGCTATCACGGTTGCAATCCGAAAATATTTGTATCCACAACTTTCAAATAAATGTAAATGTAAAATATAATAAATAATAATACACTGTCCAAAATTATTTGTAAAACAGTCACTAATTAATAGTTCACAATTAAAAATTTAAAATAATATGACGGTTACCTCATGATCATTTAAAAGCGTTTCTTCACAATTGTCACGTATATAATTTGTATATGTTTTTGATCTTCATAATGTCAGAATTAACTATTACGACAAATAACCCATTAATTTGAATGATATTTTAAAATAAATTATCGGTTTGAAGATAATAGATATTTATGAAACTGTCTACTGTTACTACATACACAATAATTGATATAATTATATTATAAAATAGGTACTAAATAGGTAAATATCAAATTTTTAAACAAAATAATTTCAACCTTCTGTTGACAAATGGTTTAACGATAAAAAAAACCTATATAGTTCCTACCTGTTAATTAATTATCTACAAAAGTGTGGTTTTACTGAGTGGTGTATTGGTAAATATATTTATGGGTATACGCACTGTAATAAAATGTGGATATAAAGCTTAAACATTTTTTTTTCACTCCACTCGAAAATTTTTAATTAATCACTTAAGTTAGGTTACCTAAGATAACCTACTATTAAATTACATTACCGTAATTTTCGTACAACTTATTGGATTGCAGTGTAGTACGATTGTACATAGGCATAGGTACTACCTATATATAATAATATAAATAAAACCAAAACCCTTTTTGCATTATTTGTATGTTTTGCAATTACACAAGAAATCAACATTGTTTTAGTATAAAATGGAAAATAAATTGTTAACATCCTAACAATGGGTTAGGTGAATTCTTTAGTCACGTACATCAACATGTTGAGTTTTAAGTTTTTTTAAGTTCTAATTCTTAATCAAAAACATTAAAATTATTTCTTATTAAAAGAAGGACATATTCAGGCTACTTTTTTTAAAATGTTGTTCTTTAAACTCCTATACATTTTGTTTGAATATTTAAAACTAACGATATTTTAAAATATATTGACTGTTCAAAAATTAAATCAAATATTTAAAAATGTGGCCTAATCGATCTCAAGAGTAGACATATTAACGAATTCAAATCAGTTTTCAGAAACAACTTTTTCCTATGAACTATTAAATAAGTTTTATTTGGTTTGCGAGTTATTTTAGGAGTGTATACCCGTAAAATGATATTTAAATAAATTATAAATAAAAACATTAGGTATACGCCAAAAATTAAAAATCTGCTGACCGGTATACGACATATACCCACGTATACGTACCAATACACCTATGGCTTTTACTACCTGTGGCTAGAATTGAATACTCGCGAATAAAGGGATGATAATGACTCCTTGTTTACAAAACAATAATGTACCTATTTAATGTTAAATTAAGAAAATCATAATAAAAAAAACATAATACTAAATATAATGTTAATTTTAGTCGAAGTCTCTGCGCATATGAAGGACTTTATTCTTTAGCACATCCTCAAAAATACACAGTAAGTCGATTTGGTGATCTTTGAATGTTTGGTTTCCGTTAATTAACAATATACACTCTAGGTACTTGTTAATAATATTTCCAAGCTGGCTTTCAGCGGAAAGAAATCTAGCTGTGCCAAGTATTTTCATTAGATGATTCAAATATTTGTCCATGATGGTGATTATGTCTTTTTGTAATTGTTCGTCAACGATACAATTCTTATTGGGGATAGGATAATGAAGTATCATTCGCATGTATTGAATATATTTGCTCATATTTTCCAAATCTACGTCCGAATCTAAGGCCTGCAATTCATTTAAAATCAGCTATAGATAAATTTTCTGTAGATACGCTGTACCGTACCTACATTAAAAATAGTTGCGTGTTTACCGTTATTAAATTGTTCAATTTTATTGGTCTGTGTTTCAAAGCTTTAGTCTCAGCACATATTTTCATCTGAACACAATATTTAATGCGATTTTCCTTCGTAGTGTTTCTGTTCACCTTGGCTATAAGATTTTCGATATTTTCCGGGTCAATAAGTACAATTTCAAGATAACTGAGGTTATTGAAAAACCATTGGTATCTTTTTAGCTTACAGAAATAAAGCCACTTGGTGAATGCTCCGTCCATGTCTTGATCAATTATCGTCTGGTTGATTAAAGTACTACGCCTGTGAGCGGCTACAACCATTTCGAGATGGTTATTACCAAAACATTTTACTGAAATAAAAAATTACATAATTTAAAATAATGCCAATGACAAATATTCAAAATCTGTCAATGTTCAAAATGTGTGTAAACTAATTCTCACGGTCGAAGTTAGGAAGATCGCGAAAAGGGTTTAAATATAAGTGTTTGATTTTTTCCCATACACGTGTGTCGTTTTTAATTTGTTGTTGTTGTTCAACACTTTGGTTATCCAACGTTACGAAATGGTCGACTTGGGTCTCTTTGAAATAATCTTTCCAAAAATGATCTGTGTCCGTTGAGCACATATTATCATCATTGGGCAGTTGTTTTACTTGTTCGACAAGATGTTTCAAAAGTCTAAAATTGATTGCAATATACTTTCATAAATGATTTTAAATACCGTACTTTATTGATGGAAAGAAAATATCTACTCACTCGTGTATAGTTTTTAATGATGGAGATTTCTCAATCAAATAGCATATTTTTAATACTTCCTCCACGTGAGTTCCATTTTCTATTGTGCTACGCAGCATATGCTTCAAATTGTCTAGGTATTCTTCTTTGACCATCATGTCATCACTTTTAACCAAAATCAATGCTTCATGGATTTTTACAATTGAGTTTGACGTATTAGAAGTGCTTAGCCATTCTGACATTTTTTTCGGATCATTTGCATCAAGTTCTCTTATTTTCATCTCCATAAAAAGCATAGAGTAAATATCGGGATACTCAAATGACAGGTCATTGAGCGATTCAATTAGACATTCGCGACGTTGATCGTCTGATTCGTATTCCATTAACGCTTCAGCTAGTCGCTTCATTGTAGTTCATATCTATCATAAATTATGAAAAATACTATTTAGAACAAAAAGATATTAAATAAATATTGCGTAAAAGTAAAAAAGTTATTAATATTGGGGTTATGCAACTATTTAGGTAGATATAAGTATATTATAACCATTGATATGGCTTATGGATATATCGTTTTTAGAAGTTAATACAATTGCAATATTCAAAAAAAGTAAAAAATACCACATATTAATAACAATTACTCTTATAATTATAGTTATAGTAATTTTTTTGTTATTGTCTCCACAAAAAAAATGAACTGAACGCTTCGATACTAAAAGTTAGAGCTACTTTCGCGTTACGTTACCACCCAATACTATGCTATACTGTTACTAACTATATTGTACCTATACTTGCTCATTCTACCTAGAAAAATAGAATAGTGCCTTGTGAAGTAATTGATGCATACTATGCTTGCGTTCCAGAATTTATTTAGGCAAGTTGAGTCCTGATCAAAAAGGCCAAAAACAGGTCATAGTCTATATTTGGTTTTCAGTATATCTTTTTTTATAACCTCTAGTTACATCCAAAAATTAGTACAAAAAAATCGATCATATTACGTTTGTATGCGAATTTACAAGTAAGCTGTGTAGAGAAATATAGAGAAAAATACTTCGTTATTTATTCTATATAAATGTTAATTATAAAAAATTAATTAATACCTACCTAAATATTAAGAAATCGAATATAAAATTCAATACATTGTAAAATAAACACATTGGTGATTAATTATAAATCAATAATAACTATCGATTTATATAATTGAATATTAATTTTAGTGTTAGGATAATATCAAAAATAATGATGGACGACTAGTTGGTTCCCAATTATCGAATTGGTTTTCGGGTTGTCTATAGGTAACATACTAATTGGTTCCTGGGTTATCTACGCGACGTATGCAAGATTTTTCAATGGAGGGAGGGGCTTGAAAATGAATTACTATTTTTTTTTTTTTTTGTACAGTCCGATTATTATGGACGTTTAGGTGACGTATTTGAAAATGTTTGTACAACTTCAACTTCTCAAATTTTCTAGAGGAAATAATGCTCTAATCATAAACTTCGATAAAGATTTTTAGAAGAAAATTGTATCTAGTTTGAATTTTTGAGAGGTTGAAACTGAAAATTCTCAGTATTTTTTAAAACAATTGGGAATAACAAAAATAAATGAAAAATTGTTTGTTAACCTTGGTTAGATCGTCTTCGTTTGGATTGCAAATTCAATACAAGGTTTTTCATTTAAGTAGTTCATACTTAAACCTAAAAATTAATGATCTTTTTAGGAAAATTGGTACTCAATACAATGTTTTTGCAAAAATGAATTAAATTCTGGTAAGACGTTTATACAAAAACTAGGTCTGTCTAGATCTAGTATACCTAGCCACGTAGGTGTGATTAAAATTATTGGTATAGTCAGTCTATATACATACATTGTTTAGATGTATGTGTTTGTCAATCTTAATAATAATTGAATAATAATATTTATCAATCATATGGTTTAATATTTTCACAAATAAATTTTTTCTTTTCAGTGATCTATAAATATACTATATTTACAAACTTCATAGACATCGTAAGGCCTATTAAAATATCATACGAATATAAGATTACCGCGATTAGTACATAATAACTAATATGGAAACCAATTCGAACAGTTGTACCTATAATGATAAGTAATTTTTAATGGGTTCCAATTTGTACAATTTATTTTACCTGGGAACCAATTCCGTGATACCCATAATGATATAGCTGACTTACGTCTCCGAAACCGGGACACAATTAATTCGATGAATTTACTACTTGTAAAATATACTATTTTTTAGGACATATGTAGACATGCAGTAGGTACACAGCTATAATAATATATTACGGGACAAGACCGGTTACATAAGTATTGGCACGCAATACGTTAAGGATTAAGGAATAAGACCCGAACTTCAGCCACTAAAAACCAAACGAAATAAGTGGACATCAAAAGTAGGTATTGACAATATAATAATATTATGGATTATATAGTTAAACCAGAGAAGAATACCGTATACTTTAGAAATAAGAATAATTAATTTTAATTAACATTTGTGAAACTATAAATATAGGTAACAAACTTTGCTCAATACTGCGTTTCGTTTAAAATATTCCAATCTTTCGTCTAGGCTATTGTACAGGAAAAGGTTATTACTTAGTTAATCATGATATACTATACCTATATAAGGCTATAAATGATTTTTTCTCTCTCGGAAATTTGATAAGTGTCAAACACTGGAACTAAATATATCAACAAAATATTGTTTATTTTAAAATAATAATATTGTAGGTATAAATAATATGATGCCATGACGGTGAAACCTCAAAATTATTGTCACATATTATCCAGTATAATGTTACCCACTTGTTTTAATTAAACTTACTATACCATAGCCAATCAATATTTACCTAATGTAACAGTATACGTTTGAATAGTAGGGAATGTATTTCGTTTACCAAGCTTATATTATGGATACAAACATTGATTCCTTAGACGAAAATGACCTCAATAATCATTGTAAATTACAAAATTATGAATTTAGATAATGAATCATAAAATAAGCTTCAGTGATTCCCGAAAAAAAGATATTCATGAAGTCAATCAATACGCGACATGTGCGATAGTACCTAACGTTAATAGTTATAGTCCACAAATATCATAAAAACAAAATTTCAAAATTAATGTTTTTTGGTTTAGTTACGGTGATTAATATATCATAATAAAAATGTTTAACGCTTAAATTAAATATATTTCTACAAAGTTAAAATACCTACTTCGATATTAAGAGGACGTGGTACCCGCATGTGTTGTCTCCGTCTTACAAACGTGTAACACACCAAATTTTTGTTCACTAGGTAGTTTCGATTGTGTGTAGTTAATTTTGATATTTATCAATTGACCTTTTTAAAACTTTTAGGTAAGAACATCATCTGTGCTTAAGCTTCGGCATTTTATTCAAAATTTAAATTTTCAAACAAAATATGAGCAATTTTAATTTGTGATATTTCACATATTATACCCTTAAAAAAATCGTTTAAGCACAGATAATGTTCTTACTTAAAAGTTTGGATAATAATAATAATAATAATAATACCATTCTAATATCAAAACTAATAGTTCACGCTTAAACTTATTGAACGAAAATTTGGTATGTTATAATATGTTAGTAACACCGGAGACACCATTCGCGTGGGTAGTCCTCTTAAAGCTGTGTATAAAAAACCATTCTAGCTATGACGTCATGATATTATACTCACTGTAAAATGCTTGATATTTAATAGTTTGAAGCTTTGAAAACAAGTTGTAAAAATGTAATCTGGACTCCGGAGAGCCAAAAGTTTTGGGAAAATTGTGTAATTCTCCAAAATGTTTCTTTCTATAAAATTAACATTAAGAGTGTCGATCCCAGTATTTCCAATTGTTTGTTGGACCGACACTGAGTACTATAACTTCAAATCGTACATCAATAGTTTGCTAAATTTTGCTACTAGCTTGTTTTTGCAACAGGTCAGAAACAAACATGGCAGTGCAATCTTGATGTAACCGCCACTTATATTTTATATTTTAGTTACTAAATTAATTATAATACTTTACCACTAATCTACAGCTCGATACCTATTTAGGGTGGGGGGAGGGTTGATACGGTGTATTTTATCAACGAAAATGACTTCCCAGGAAAAACTCTCATGCCTATAGAATAGTCGGATTAAGTTTATTTTGTTTTTTTATTTTAAAGGAGAGAACATTTTTTAGTTTAGATCGAAGACCAAATTTTTATTTTACTTTAAATAACTATGGTAGAAAAAGAAGTTTAAAAAAGAAGTATTAAAATGTATTAGTATTTAAACATTTTAAACCATATCACCTACTATATAATGTTGGCGAGTTCAGCCAATATCCTATTGTAGTCTGTCATATTCATCAATCAAATTTTTTTTCCTATGATTCAACAGATGTTGCGTGAAAAATCTTCAGCCCCAATACGGGTCTACTCTGACCGTTGGCCGTAACAGTCAATCGACGGCGAGAGATAGATGTTTTATTTATTTGGATAATCTCACCCAAACGATGTATTAATAAATTAGGGTTAACTTCATCTAAATGAAATGTCTTTCGTCTTTTTTCGGCGAACGTGTTCAGTGGTCGACAAGAAAAGACACGTCTTTATAAAATTTACTTTGTAAAATTGTAATAAATAGAATAATTACTTACTTTTATAATTAATTACTAGGGCTTGGGTTTTGTAGCAAAATAAATCATTCTGATAATTTATTGATAAAAATGGATTTTGGTTCTTTTTAAAAATACAAAAAAAAAAATTAACTCATTTTTTCTATTATCATAAGCAAATCTGTTAATTTGATAAAATTACAATAACCTATATTCCTGTTATTATTTTATCAGTCATAAACTTTTATAGTACCCCGATAACTAACATAATAATTTCGACAACGAAACACCTAAACACAAACATTTCACAATATGTTTCTGATAAAATTTAATAGGTAACATGGCTAATTTAGTACAATTAAAGAAAATAGAAATATATGATATTTTTATATAAATTATTAAAAAGTACCTACATTTAGGGGAAAAGACACATATTTTATAGAAGAAATCGAAAAATTCAAATTAAAGTTTATTTTAATGAAATCAGAAAGATACCAATTTATATGATACACTTATTACCTTTGCTCAAACTTCCCCCGTCAAAAGTTCATTAGGAACAAAATCCGAGCCTTATTATTATATAGGTAGGTATATATGTGTAATATACACTGCTAATAAATGATTGTTACAATGTTTAATTGTATTACTATATAGATAGACCATCCAAATCAAATACTTACCTATATAATACTATTCAATTATAGGTACTTGAAAATTAAGTCCAGCTGACATAGTCAGTTTACGATACAATGTAATAAAAAAGTAGTTAAAAAAATCAAAAAAATGGTTAATTGAACGGAACTAATGCAATATAAATTATTTAATGAAGAATTAAAATTTTAAATCAACAGTTTAGGTACTTTATGATTTCCCGCAGCAAAGTCGTAATTAACCCAGTCAATCAGCCCAACACTAATATAGGTATGCTATTGTATACTATCAAAGTAAAATTAATTTTTCAGCAATGATCAATTTTTTACGAAAATTTCCACAAAATTAATAGGTACATTTATTAACACTTAATTTACACATAGAGTTCTATCGAAATAAACGCGTGAAGAAAATGTCGAATGGAACGATAAACACTAAAATGTATCTAAAATACTTTCAAGTTTTGATTATAGGTCAAGTAAACTTACTAGATAGTTTTATCAGTAGCCCAATAGTTTGAGTGCTTAATGTAGTCATTGCATTTATGGCATGTCTCATTTTGTATTCATATTTCGATATTTCATTACAAAATCTAAATATTATTCAACATTACAAATAGCATATCGGTCAACTTTATTTACATTATTGTGTATAGTAGTTATTTATGCAGTTTGTAGGTAATTTTAAAAATCTCAGGACATTTTAATAAATATGTAAATCATATATATGTATATAAAGTTGGTACAAATTTTTCTATATATTATATGCGCTGATGCCTGATTGTAACTTTCAGTTAGGTCTGAATGGCCTCAAACCGGCTCTAGAAATACAACAATAGAAATTATTGCGTATCATATACATATTATACTTACGTATCAAATGTTTGGGGCGGCGGTGGTCGATGTGCGCATGGACCACTAAACATACGTAGGCATATGAATGTGTACGATGACAATCCTCTGTCGATCCTTCAACATTCGAGAATCATATTAGACTGCCGCGATAAATAATTACAGAAGAAAATAAATATCAATTATTAGACATTAACTCGGCGGCACACCCAAACACCACATCAATGGGCGGTGCTCTGTAATCGTATACCTGTGTACAAGTTGTAGTAGGTAGGCATTAACACTGCATGTCACACATTTTCACAGTATATATATATTCCCTATATATCTATTCTCACCGTGAAATACGAGTCAACGAGTCTGAACTCAAAGGCGCGCACACACACACACCGCACATGACACAGGTGAACGACAAACGGACACAGCGGGACGTCCCTTTTATTATATAGGTAGGCGCACTTACAGAAATTATATTAATTCCCTCGCTACAACTACCGTTGTTTACAAAATAGCGGTGAGTGACGTAATCGACCGCCCGCCGCCTACAGTCCACTTATATGCGAGCGTTGACTTTTACAATAATATATTATTATTATCTCTATACACGACGAATCGACACGGCTTAAAACAATATAATATTTACGGTTAGGTAAAATTAACGTAAAATTAACGGATTTGCCCGTTGTATGTGTTCTAACTGTGTCAAAACCATATCAGATAAAAGATAATATTATATACCTATACGCCTAATCCTCACACGAAACTAAGTTTTGTCTATCAAGTAAAAAAAAAACAACCAATGATTTCTACCGTGTTGCAGTTACATACATTACATTTTACAAGCTTAAAAGTCAAAATCAGCACGGGACGATCCGTTTGTTAATAACGCACCACACGGCCATTTTAAATTTCCCGTATCGTGACAAATAATGAAAACAATAAACAATTATTATTATAGTTATTGTGAAAATAGTTACCCAACTACTTTTAGTGATTAAAATAAGTAAAGAAACTAATTTTCATGAACCGATCTTTTTTTTATAAAATATTATATAGGTAGTATTCGGAGTACTCTCTCTCTGTAATGTTTTTATGTAGAGGAAGAGGATCGTCGGAATTGAATAACGGATTTTGGGCTGGACAAAAATATTATTTAGATTATTTTATTCATAATGGTTCGGTAACTTCGTCTCTTATTACTATAATAATATATAATATTAATAAAGATTTTACCTAAAATGTTACGGACTATTAGTAAAATTGCGCAGTTTAAATTTTTCAATATTTTGGTCAATTTATAAAATGGACTACTTGTGGTTTGGTGTTATCACAATTCCCGAACTGGGTAGTTTTTTCTTAAAAATATCATTACATAAGCTAATAAAGTTTGCAACGAGAGGAAAAACCACCTGATGAAGAAATGCATCTTTGCAAATAATAAAAATAAAAATAACTGTTTTTGTTTAATATTACGTAAAATCATCTCAAATGTATTATAATTTATTATAATGACATGATTTATTCTGTTAATTGTTTCCATAAAAGGACCGTTCAAAATATACTGTGAGTAACCTACTCATAAAAGTCATACAAGTGAGCAGAGGCGAAAACATTAAATTCTGATTGGAGATGGATATTTAAATTTAAATATATGTAATATGTTTATAATATAACAGTTACATTTTTTCGTACTATACATTTTAAAAATTTCATCATAGAAAAATGTATTATTTCCAACGTTTTCATACTATATCGTTAATGACTGCACTTCGGTGTTTAAGTACTTACATTCTACTACAGTGTATTTACAACGGTCAATAAGCATAGGCGCACATTCAGTCTTAAACTTGGGAGTGCTAAGACTGGGGACATCATAAACCCAATTATCCAATACTGAAGATAATTGTACAGTGGATAATTTTTCTGAAATTGTTGACGTATCAGAATCAAAATTCATACGGGTTGTTTTTGAGTTATTCAACTTTATGTTGTAAGTATAAAATATCCATGTTATAATGGGTTTATAAGATATGGGGGCTACACTGATATGAAAATTGTAGAGTCATTAATGTTAATAATTTGTAAAAATGGCCCATTATATAATAAATTATAGGTCCAGTTATTCGTATATTTTATATTTATGTATTTATTTTATTATATAATTTTTAAGGACTATTATCCTTAATATAAATATTTTAGTAATTAAGAAACTACTCATTCTAATTTTGAATAAGGTACATCAAAATTAAAAAAAAAAATTATCAACTAAATAATTTATCGTAAAAAAGAGAAAAAGGAAAAACGGAACTCTGTATCACCAAAGGACAATCTTTGGGTACAATAAAAAAATTCAACAATTTGAAAATATTGTCTGAGTATAATATTTAAAAATTCCAAAAATCAGAATTTTAATAAATTTGTTATTAAAGGAAAAAATGCGGATGAGGATGTTTAGTGAATTACCCTGAATACATTAAGTATTTACGGCCGTGGCATCAGTGTATATTACCAATACAAACTGGAATAAAATCATTCTTATAAACGAAAAATTACAATTTAAACGATATTTTTAGCTCAAAATAATCTAGTGTTTCTAAGCATCCGTATGAGCGCTAATATCAATAAGCAGAGTAAAATAAAATATAAAACAAATTGTTCTCTTAATCAATTATGAAGATCTTATACCCACATAGTCACATAATATTGTTTTGAATTCATCTTACAAACGCGTATACAATATAGCAAATGGAATGTTTAGAATAATTAATTTTACTTATCTTATTTTAATACTAGACGAATAAACCTATAATTTACTTTAAAGGTAAGAATATTATTGAGGACCCCAAAAATATTTTTTTCGATATATTTATTTTGAACTATGTATTATAAGCATTTTTAAATTTACAAAAATGTACAATCATTAACGATTTCTGTACTCAATTGTGTTAAGTAAACCTAGTTAGAACTAAAAATTCATTGTTGATTTATTATATTTCAATGGCATAAAACGACATTGTAAGGTTTAAATACCACCTCCCCCTACACTATTACGCACTACTCATACTAGTGTATCCAAATAGTAAAGCCATTTTTTTTATTCTAGTCATGGATTGTATGACCATTTAATTTATATTAAAATAAGCTATCTAGGTACGTTTAACTGTCAGGCACCTGATATATTGTTACTATGATAGCTGAAAAATATTAAAATACAAATTGACAAAATAGGTAAAAATTACAAAAGTGTGCAAATTATTTTGAGTTAGAAAATCATAAACAATTTTCTTTTTATAACATTCAATATTCACTCGACTTATCATGTAACGATTATCTTATTTTGCTGTAATTCAAAAACAAACAACTGTAGGTACTTGAAATTTACATCATATGTTTGTTTTATGAGATATATACTATATATATTATATACTTGATAAAACTTTCAAGATATGTTGACTTGTTTTGAGCTGTTTACGAACATTTTTAATTTTCAATTTTTTTAATTTTTTTTCTTTAAATGTCAATTAAATGTTATTTCTTGGGTCAAAAAGAGTGAAAATGTAATACGAAACTACTGATAGATTGATACAATATCGATTGAAAAACATTAAAAATTCAAAGTCAAAATTTTTTTTTTTTGATATGGGAAATTGGTGTATCCAGCCGCCCCCCCCCCCATGTGTTGTGTTTTGAAATGGCCTGATAACTGTATTTGATATTACAGAAAAAATATGTATATAAAAAGTAGTATTAAATTTTTCGTATGTACTTAATACATTTCTTAAATAATTTTGTTATTTTGATATATGGTCTGGTGATTAAAAACTTTTAATAATGATTACTGTACGTCACATATAAATTGTATTATTTTATTACTATAAATTATTTGTTACCTATATAAAATCCAAACATGGGCCAGTTAGTCAGCTGTTTTTGTAATAAATGGTTGGAAATTAGTTGATGAAAATAATAACACAAGTTAGAAATTAGTTGTTTTATATTTTAAAATATACATTGAAAAATTTACTCAATATATGTTAAGTATTACATTAAATTAATAAATTAGATAATAATTGTTTATATTTATATTCGTTTTTTAAACCGAGTGTTTAAAATATTTAAGAGAACAAATAACGTGATAGTTTATTTCACATCAATCGAAATAGTCAAGTCAGAAAGTTACTTTAAAAGTTTAAAATATACGTTTTAACTAGATAGCGCACAGCTTTGCAATACAAGTCTTCCGGACCTCTCATTTGATGTGTCTCAGCCCCCAAACCCCACGGGGGTAAAATAGTCAACCTGGTGGGGATAATGTCAGAGTAATTTACTCTACTGTTCAATATGCACTTATATGTATTGACTATAGGTTCACAAGTGCAATGGATGAAAAATGCTCATATGATCTTGAAATTTCCTTACAAAATACATTTTTTGGATTCTGACCTCGAAGCGATAGACGTATTGTTTTCAAAATTATGAGTAGGTATTGTATCTTTCTACCTTTTTTAAAAAAAATTTAGGTATTAAATTACCTATATTATAAAAAGGAAGACCGGGAATTTGGCTACAATTAACCTTTTTTTAAAAAGGTATACGGTAATTGAACAACTAAAGTTTTACATTTATAACAGGTAGACGAGGATATTGGGCTAATATTTTCAATGACTTTTTATTATCGTATCTGGTAATTGGGTCACTACTAAATTAATATATCTCATGCATAAATTTTTACAACACCTTAACACTTCAGTGCACATGAAACTTTACTCGGAGAGACCGTGTTCCTTATCAAAAGGTAATGAAATTATATAGATTTAGCAGAAGCTAATTATTTGACTTTGTATTATATTAATATTGTGAAATCTGAGTATGGTATTATTTTTAAAAAATTTGTATTTTTATGTATTAGAAAAAAACGTTATGTATTCGTATATTTATGGCCCAATCTCTGGGTAAACATTAAAAATATAGATATAAATATTTTAAACGAAGTAGGTAGATAAAATGTGGCCCAATTACTGACTGCCCTATGGAAAGTTTTATAATGTTAAATGATTTTTCAATGTTTATCTTATACTATTAATTTACTGTATAACAAATACATTATTAAACGAACCTTTCTTTTCTATAACATTAAAAATAGGAAATATTTGAACATTGCTGAACACCAGCGCACAAAATATGGGGAGAAAAAACATAAAACGGAAAGGATCAAGTAAACAAGATTTAAACTGTTCATGTTTTATAATACGATATATATATTAGTATAATAAATTATTTTTAAAAATTAATATATTATTTTTTTTAAACTTATAACAACAAACATATTTTACAATTATAGATAACACATAAATATTACCAGTGCTTGAATTATGAACAATTAAATTGAGGAGCTCAATTCAACAATTTAAAAAAACTGCGATGCGAAATTATTTAACACAGACCCATGGGGTTCTTACCTAGCCCTTCCCCATTCCTTGATTTTGAATACTAAATTTCAGCATTTTTATATATATTTAACTATATAATATTTAATTGAATATGGATTCATATTTTATATTCACAATATTTTTTGAAATATTCCCAATTAAATTGTACACATTCAGTGATTAAAAACAATAATTTTGTAATATTATTATTATTCCCATTTATAGATAAAAGTAATACTTAAATATGTCAGTAGGAAATAATATTATAGTTGTCAGTGATAATATCTTAATTTGTGGCTCAGACACATACCTATGTCAATTGTCAACATTAGCCTTCACATATTTGATAATATTATAGTTTTCTGTACACTATTAAACTATACTCTGTTCAAAATGAGATCAGTACCGGGCGGCCAAGTTGTGCGTTTTGGTATGGCTTCGTCACACGACACAATTCTACGCGCCGCTGTTCCGGGGACGACATTTGACCGTTGCTGAACTAATCGCCGCCCGGTTTTAATCTCATTTTGAACAAAGTATAGGCTACGAACAAGTGTGATATAATATAAATAAACTATAATAAAAAATACTAAGGTATTAATTACCTATCTAGTCTAAACCATACAAACGATAGAACATTTTTATTAAGTGGGCATATCATTGACAACAATTTAAATCTATTTCACATTTTAATACAAATTATTTCGGGCATAAGTTTGTAGGTACTGACCATCCCGGGCCCATGTAAAAAAAAAAGTAGAGGAGCTCCGTTCCTCTGCGCACCCCATCACCAACACCAATTCGAGCACTGATTATTACATACATTGAGTTTATATAATACTTGTACGTAACAACGTAACATTAAAAAAATTATAGGTTTATTACAAAATAAATGAACAATGTAGCCACTAAGTAGTTTTCAAGATTAAAGTACATATCATAATATAAACTATATAAAATAATCAGGTTATCTAATGTCAATTAGATAATAGGTAGGTATCTAAGTTACAAGTTTTGTAAGTAAATTACGTTTACAAATAACGATGCTATTTGACCTAGTAACGAGATGAAATCTAACTTTTAAATACTTTGATATAAGTATCAATAAGTAGTATTAATAAGACTAATTCTAACTTAAAGCACTCCAAAAAATTATCTTTTAGACAACTTAAATTTACAAAATTATTAAAATTATAAACATAGATTGTTGTGTATATAATAATTTTTTTTTATTGAAAAACACTGAAGAAAAACAAAATTAAATACGTACATAAAAATTCTATATAATTTAAAAATAGTTGATAACTATTACTATTTGTATATTTTAAAATTTAAAATAGATAGATATTTAATCAATCGATATCTACTCGGGTCTTCACACACCAAATAAATTGTAATTAATAGGTAGTACCTACTGCTTAGGCAAAGATATGTCATATTTAAAAAGAAAATTAAAACCTCAATGTATCAGCTATACCTTAATTGTCACTTATAAACTATAATAATAATAAAACGCTTTGAACTTTTTCCACCATCAACGGTAGGTTAGATCGTAAGAAAATCAAACATCAATAAATGTATTATGTCATACATCAACTCTATAATAGTTTATAACTATTCTTAATCACCTAAATTATGTAGGATATACAATATTAAAATTAAACGTAAACATACAAGTGCAAATTGTGGTACTATTGTATTAATTTTTAAAATTTGAATTATAAAATTCTCTAGCATTTAAAAATATTTCTTTAAATTGTTATACGTTGTTTTTAAAACATAAATGTAAAAAGTCGTATAAATTATTTTTAATTATAGGTTCTTGTTGGATAGAGTTAAGTATCATAGGTACTAACGTGAAGTACGTAATTGATTTAATCGACCAAAAACAAAAATTCAAGTACACGCGTAAATTTACGTAAAATAAATACGAGTTACTTATGTAGTTATGTATAGAGACAGGATTTTTATGTTTTTACATATTTTTACTGAGAGTATGTAGCTCCAGTTGGATAAACTTTCTCAGCGCATCATTTTCGTATGAACTGATAAAAAGTATTTTTCGGTAAAGAATATTATGTAAAAAATAATTGACATAATATTATAGAGCTATTATAAATGAGCATTTTATACAAAACGTAATTGTTTATAAGAAAATGCAAAAATATTTTTTACCTCCTTCAGTCGAAGCAATATTTATGAGAAAGTCGATTCGACTACAATGACTATACTCTGTTCAAGTTAAGAAACGTAGTCAGCTAGTTTTCATCTGGTCGCAATCAGGCAACACCTGTTTGTCACCCACACCCAGTCAATTATTTGTAATTTGAGTTACAGTAGAATTGGCCGCCGACTACGTTTCTTAACTTGAACAGAGTACGAGCCGCTGAATTGTTGAGCGTCGAGGAAAGCGCGTCTGGTATCTGAAAAGAGTAGAAAAGGGAAAGAGCGAGTCGGTCTCACTATGATTACCTAAATATGAATATTTAAATAATTTTTAAAGATTAGTATTAATTTAGCTATTTTATAATTTGTATAAACCGTTATTTTTATATGCTTCTTCAGTATTTAATACATTTTTATGAAAATAAAAAATATTTATGCATATTTTAAAAATTATTTTGATGAAATTATAAAGCATAAAAATATCTTATTTTTTAAGATTTTAAGCGCATATAAATCCAGTCCCTAAGTTATATACACGAATCAATCAGTGGGACGTTGTTAAACTTTAATCGGTGCAACTATTTTTTAGCAGGACCAGAAAAAATACTTGTGACATATTTCAGAATTAGGAATTAAGAGCATTATAATGACCGATCTAACTTGTAGCCGAACGATGTGCGTGGGCAAATGATAGTTGTATATTAGTGTACTAACGTGTACGATGATTCGTAGATACTAGATACAAACAGGATCATTGATTGGTATAAGATCCAAGGGCTAAATCCACAGAAGTTAAGTTAGGTTATCTTATTAAGTATAAGTGTTCATTTTTTTGCTCAGTAGCTCTCAATAATACATTGGGATTTTTTGTTTTAATGTTTGTAAAATGGTTACTTTTTTGAGTGATTTCAGTATACTTAACTATCTAGATATTAAATATTTTGTATGTATATTAATAATATACATCTAGTTAGTGAGCCCTTTATATAAATACATACACAAATTACAAGAGATATTTTACAAGTGATAGGTAGTTTTTGTCCACTTACTGTTTCTTATTTTTGAGTGTGTAGTTGTTCCATTTAATAAAACAATAAAATATTGGGCATACCTAATTAGACATTTTTGTTGTATAAAATATAAGACAATGTCTTAACATATTAAAACAACTAGGACAATATATTATCATTCTTTAAAATTATAACAATATATTATAGACATCAAGATATTGAAAAAAACAACATATTAAAAAATACATTTAGGTTTAACTTATGTAAAAAAAGGCGTAGGTACACATTTCGTTGAGTTATTGTTTTTTTTTATATAATATAAAGTAGGAACCCGCTTACAAAAAAATAAGTAACCTGTTGCTTAAAACATTTGAAGTCCGTTGATGTAAAGCATAATTTTTAATATAAATTAAGTTAATAACATTTGATTCATTACAATTATAAACTTTAAAAAATGTAAAGAAAAATTGTATGTGAATTATTAATAAAATATTGTGTTTAAGTTTAGAATTTAATTTTTCATTGTTTAATAACAAAGATTGGCTTACTTAATGAATATATAAATTAAATTATTTGTTATACTTTCTGTTTACAATGAAGTTAATAGTTTCTTAGTATAGGTACAATTAGTTTTATAATATAAGTTATATCATAATCTTACAACTAAACATAAATACATTTCATAACTTTATACCAACTTTGTCTGTGTGACCCATCTTATAAAGCCCAAAACGAGGATGTATACTTACAAAAGTATTGTGTTACTCCTTCTTGCAAGGATAAAGACATTCAGCATACTGCCATAATATAATATTTGCAACACATTGATAGTTCACTGTACTCAAGAAACCAATTTCATAAAATGCATTTTTTAGATAAACTACTATCAATTTATTACATTCTCTACAACGAGTGATGTTGTTAAAATACTTCCATAATGGACGATTTATTTCTTTTCTCTCAAATTTAACTTTATTATTAAGTATGGAAAACAGTGCTAAGTGTGTTAATTTTTCTGGAGCTATTTTTTCTACGGGTGGTTTATGTCTATAAGCTGGCGGTGCCTCACCCTCTCGCGGTAATCTTAACAAATTATTTTCAATATTAATATCTATAAATGTCTTATCCTGTAGCGAAAACGGAAAGTATGATATATTGTTGTCGTTAATAAATAATCGGCTCAAAGTGGTCAGATCGCCAAAGTAATGAGGTAAACATTTCTGGAAAAAAAAAATTTTTATTGAAATAATACGTCTTCTAAGATAAAACAAATTTTCTATTTATATTAACGTCTATATTTCTATGAATATAAAAATAAGTGAACATTTTGAATACATTTAACTCAATAACTCAAGACCCACCAAACCGATTTCGATAAGAATTTCAGGGCATATTAAGATTGATATAAGATGGTTTCTGTGAAGTGTGTACGGTGTGAAATAAGTGGTTCCGGAGTTATTGTCTTTTAAGTGCACACCTGGCGACATGGCCAAAAACAACAACAAAATGTATGAAAAATGAAAAAACTTCTAAAAGCTATTTAAATGTTATTGAGTGTTTCATAATTACTAAGGAAACCAAAAAATAATTAAATAATAAAAAATAGAAAATAGAAAAAAAGGAGGGGTTCTTGAATGGTTTAGATTCATAATTGGACCAGGTAGGCCCAACCTGGGTATGAGTAGAAATTAGTATTTATTATTTTATTGATTGCCAAAGGTTAATCGGGTCCATCAGGTACAAGCATGCATCAAATCGAATTTTTACACATATAGCCGCTCATTGGCGTTGTCCGCGATCCGACGTAGTCGGATTTGCCTACCTGCAGAGTGGCTGAGTTGCACTTACTGCAGCGAGTTACACACAAAAGGAGTTGAATAATCACAATTTTTTTAAGAGTTGTCATACTTTATGGGGAATAAAATGATAAAAAAAAAAGAAAGAAGGTAAATAATAAACATCTGATTTAAGAATTTCATTTAGAGAAAGCAATTACTACACACGAGCGAAGCCGGGTTATTCAGCTAGTTCACTATAAAATCTTAAAATAATATAGGTACATTAAAAAACTTTTAAATTTCCTTTTGAAATATTCTAAATATATTTTAAGAAATACCTATGCAAAAATATGATTTTATCCGAAATATTGTTCATACTGTTTCATTGGTTAATATTAACTATTGAAAACTGAAAATTGATTTTTGGTTAAAATTTAGAGTGATCACTGATCAGTTTATATAACTATGATTGACATTAACTTGACAATTAAAGTACAATTAAAATAAATTTAATACAATGATGTAAATTAAATCATTAGCCATTAGGTATTTCTTATTAAAACAATATTAAGGAACACAAAATAAATTAGGTACTTAGTTACACATAAAACAGTATTATTATTATTTGTTCAACAAATTAAAATAAATTATTATGTTCTGCACACCGTTTTTTTGGTAAATACCATCAACTAGTAGGTAATTGAAAGTTTTGATTAGATTTCAATGTAGAAATACTAGTTATTTTGACTTTGATATAAATTAAATAATATTAAAGTAATATTTATAGTTAATGTAAAATTACATTTACCTATATTAAAATCAGTCTTTCCTTTTATGAAATTTCTAAATTCCTCACAAATCTCTTGTGTTAATATCTTTAATGGTAGTGGCTCCTAACTTAGTTGGATACTTGCACTCTATCGGAGTTACGTACACTGTCTCAGTATACAACTAACAATTTCTTTAATCAACATTCAGCAGTCAACACATTCATTATAATTTCCCCACAAATATTCTGGTTTTCACTAACGATTCTGTTTCACCACCAGTTTATTTTCTTTTTGAATTTAAAATTCAGTCTGCTTCCAATCTATCTTATTAAGTATCTCCTTTCACTGCCGAATGCAACGGAATATTGGAAGCTTTCATCAGTATTAGTTCTTTTGCCTCCTGGAACAACTATAAAAGGTCTAATTCACAGGGTAGTATTTAGATAAGTTGGTAATGCTTTCTTTTCCAAGTTCCATCATATTAAAAATCCACTTTTAAATTTTGTCTCTTAACTATTGTCATCTCAGCTTACTATCGGTTCCTGAGCATATTGATATTATTTATATTATTTGAGAAGATCGTGCTGACTACTTCACCTATGTGCTATTATTTCTTCTAGACTGCCAATTCAATTATAAACTTTAGAAGCTTAGTTAGGAAAACCACGTGACTTCCAAAGATTATTAATCAACTTTTCTCTGCTCTTTCATTCATTAGACCCAATTTATAATATTTATTTCCCTTCCTCTTTTATTTACTTCTCTTGCTGTGATGCTCTTTTCTCTAGAAATGTCATCGTAATTAATGCTGTTCTATATATTTTATCCTTTACATAGATTTTAAAAATTAATAACCAGGAAAGTCGCTCTGCAGGCGGCTCTATCATTGTCGGACATGCATTCTATCGAGTACCTATTATTATGATTATTGTTTTATTTTTTTCGAAAATATAATGGGACCTACTGAACTACTGGACATGTTTGTGTGGGGGCCCTTGTCCATGGATACCTCACTATCGAATAGATTAGTGTACCTCATTAAGTTCAATAAGAAATATTTATTTAAATACGGTTATTTAATCGGTATAGATAAAGACGAGTCATCATAAACTGAGATTGGAATAAGACAATAATTATTACCAAACCAAAATGTATTATTGTTGAGTAAAAATAGTTATTAGATGCTTCGTATTTATGGGTATGAATTTACTTTTATACATGATCAGAAAACATAAAACATCATAGTATTACAAATAAAATCAGTTAATATGATTCTTTACGTAACCCCAATCACTCTAAACGACTTTGACAAATGACAACTATCAATTAAGTATTAATAGATTAAAATAAATTAAACTCACCAGTTTATTATGTGCCATAGACAAAGTTTCAAGTTTAGTCAGGTTCTGCATTTCAAATGGTACCACCTTTAGATCAACATTATCTAACAACAGAATGGTCAATGATTTTCCGATGTTTTTCAACGACATCCAGTTCCAGAATATATCCTTTTCGCGCCGTGTCTTTCCCAGTTCGCTACCCGACAAGCTGATACTCCGAAGGTGTGGCATATTGTCCAGTCCTACTAAGCATCGCACACCGACATTTTCTAATACAAGGCTTGACAAAATTTCAAAGTCGAATTCTAATGCATAACGTTTCATACACGAGAATGATCCCATATCTAACTTGTACCCATTGTTAATAATATTGTCCTTATCGTTCAGGGCTATGTACTCGTGGATGAAAGACATAATGTTCTGAATGTGAGTGTGAACGCTGCACAGCAGTACCACGTTGTGCTTGTGCGATTTGAATTTCAACGCCACCCGGTCTGGGTAATCATCGTCCTTGTAGAACCCGACGAGGTCTTCCAGTTGGTACTCTGTTTGGATGGACCTTCCACGCGCGACTAGCAAGCTGTTATCTTCAGGTGAGACGGTGATAGAGACAATTGATGAGAGAGACGGGCACAGTCTTTCGCCGGTTTCAGAGTCCTCGACGATGGCGTTACACAATGAAGGCTCCATTCTTGCGATCAAAATACTTTCTGATTATTACGGAACAGCTATATGCCGTGAATGGTATTAGTATTGTAGTGCTGGTGTATTGGAAGTTAGATAACTAGTCGATTTCCAATTGGGTCTGAACACTGTGCGGTTGTATTATATTATATCGACGAAAAAATTAAAGATACCCGTCGACCACGGCTATTGATATGCGTCCTGTGTCCCGATGCTATTCGTAGAGTCCCTCGGCGTAGGGTTACGATTGAGCCACGGTGTTGGTGATGTCGGCGGAGTCGTTGTCGTCGTTTTAGCGGAGTAAAAGATTGTTACTAATTCGACATAAATTATTATCATCAAAACGACAACAAAGTAGGTATTTCAACGACGCAGTAGAATAATACTATGAAGGCTGAATTCGTTGACTTGATAGCTGACTCTATTTCTACAACAAAATAATAGGTATTTATTAAAGCTGATATTATTTATCTAAGAGGCGAATGATTATGTTAGGTTGAAACTTGAAACTTTTACACAAAACTTAACATTTATACTTATAGACCACGGCAAAATAGATTTAAATGTGTCGACACCACTCTGTCATGGTACAGTCGTTAACTTTTATTATAATATATATATACAAACTATATATACTATATATACGAGAATATTGAGAGATAATAATATTTCATAATCATAGGTAATAGGCATTATAAATAATATTATATTTATAATTTATATACATCGATGTTATGTTATGTTATGTTATTATTATGATCATTATAACTTATAATTTTAACAATGTGTAATGAATACAGTTAATATATTATACTTTGTCACTAAATCAGTGTATTAGTATTTCCTATAGCCGATTTGCCTTCACCCAATTTATAATTTATTTGTATTTGTAGGCACTATTGAATCTCACTAACTATATTTACAAATTTATTTTCATTATTTTAAAATTTAATATAGAGTTTAATTTTTTGACGTATAAACGTATAATAATTAATAAAGTAAATTAAGTAGGTAGGTAGCTGAATGTGGACTAATAGTGTTTAAGTCTTACATTTTTCGTCATTCGTTTATATGTACACTCAGTCCTTCTTCCTAAATCGTATACTAACTAGTAATTTCAAGTTGCAACAGATACATACCATAATATTATACCGGTAGGTATACTGATATATCGTATATTAAAAAATAAAATAAAATAATGACACATAATAATAGCGGTATACTGGCATTGATTATTAAGAGGCATTCCAGGATTCCCTTACTTAACATGGTCATTGTTGATAATTTTAAATCACTCATGAATAAAATAATAATGCATGATGGATCTCATATAAAAATATTTAAATAGGTGGAAAAATATACATTTGAAATCAGATGAAAAAACATGCCAAAAAATGTATTTGAAAACATTTAAACAATAATATTGTAATCAAGTCATGTTTAACTCTTTTAGTGACGACATAGGGAATTTAGGCGATATTCAAATCGATTATCATACTAAATGTTGGCTGCTAAGTAGTCCATAGACTATTCAAAATAGATGTGATGTACGATTACGTTATTATTTTTCTATTAGCAACTATACTACTATGACATACGAGATGATCCATTTAACGTAAAAACCACATATTCTTTCAAAAAAATAACGTTTTTGAAAAAATTCTTTTACATAACTTCAAGTCATTACAAAATAAAATTTCGGAAAAAATTATATACATATTTTGCTATTTTGTCGTTATATTTTTTAAAGTTATTAATCAAGATATATTTTTTAATTTCCTATTAAGAAGCAGAATAGGAGTATTTTCCACTATAAAAAGGTGGGAAAAGTGATTTATGACTAAAGTCTATAAAAAACTATAAAAAGAGACAAAATATTTTGAAAATGTTATTCTATATAGAAAATAATAAAATAAACATTTGGTGGGAATTTCAACTATTTGCAAAATCTATAACAAAATAAGAAAATCGTTCGAGGAGAAATCGTTATTTTACGGTTGAATATCCAATGTCATAAATACTTCCCGGCATACTTTTTTTTTCGTTTTTAGGTAGAAAAATGTAGGAGGAATCTTGTATACAATTTCCAAATCTTAGATATAAAAAAAAATGTTTGATGAACATCTAACTCAAAATACTTAATTCGCAAATGATTTTCATTTTGACGAATTTTAGCGCTCATAAAAGTTACTGTGAATTTATGATTAACTTTTTTTATGAAGAACCTTTAATACATTTTTGAGTATTTGGAAAAAAAGGGCAAAAAATAGTTTATCGATAATAGGTAATAAAAAAAAAAATAAAAAGTTGTTAACAATCATAAAAAAATTAAGAATTAAAATATATTTAAAATGTTATCATGGTATTATAAACGTTTTATCACAATTTAAAGTATGTACAGTTATTCATTTTTATGTAACAACAAAAAAAAAAACCAAATTGTACGAAATCTGATTTTGCGCAAAAATATCCATTTATTCTTAATTTTTTTTTTTTAAATTACTGGACCTTTTTTGGTTTTATCCTCCAAAATATCAATTTACATTCACCTTCCTACCATAAAAAATGCGTAAGTAAGAAAATTAAATCATTTTTACTTCTCCAAAAAGTGATCAAAGACACGAAATAAACACACATTCTTATAAAATCAATTTTCAGACAGATAGTTTATCAGCAATAATCTTGGATTTCATTATCCTAAAAATATCTAAAAATGCCTTTAAAAAAAAGTTTTTTCCTAAAAATTCTAAAAAAATATTCTAACGAAAATGTATATGATAAGAAGCTTTTTACCCAAAGAATATAATTTTATTGACATTTATAGAAAAAAATTGTAAACAGAATATATCCGTAAACAGCTCAAAACGTGTCAAAATATTTTGAAAATTTTATAAAGTATAGGAATAATTATAAATATATATGGTTGCTATTGGTTACAGCTTAATATAATAGTAATAAGATAAAGATGTATTAGTTGCCATTGGTTACTCGAGAAGATGAGGTAAAGGCATGCATCAATTAATAGTCGCTTCTGTGTAACTATGGTTACGAATAAAGAAATTATTAATCATAAAAGAAATATGAGAGTTTAATATATGAATGTAGCTTGTAATGGTACTCAAACACTACTTAACCTTGGAAAGGTTCTTGGAAATATCAGGAAAATTTAGAGAGTATTTTGAACCACTTTCGATTTATATCAAGTGCTATATCCAACCCCCCGCAGTTGAATGTCATTCTCAGTTAAATTAGTTTACAAAGCGAGCAGTACACCTACGAAAATTTAACTGTGAACTGAAGTAGGTATATCAAAACCAAAATACACATATATATTTTATATTTTTTAGTTTTTTCACGGGCCAAGTCGAGTTGTACAGTTAAAAATGGATGTTTTTTGATTCGATGTTAATAGACTCAAAAGCTACTGGACCGTTTCCAATAAAATTTATATCAATAGAATCGCTGAGACTTGGAGGTTGTTTATGTCTTATTTTTTCGACTCATATAGATAGCAAAAGGGTATTTCATACTTTTTTCAGCTAACAAATATATGGTATAAACATTTTTTACAAATTTAATATATTTATTAAAAACACAAACCTTTGGCCCGGGTAACGTTGGGTGGGACAGCTAGTATAATATAAAATACGATTCATAAACATCTTTTTCGTGTCATAAAAGTAAATTTGATTGTTTCTTCAATTATTGATAGTTTAATAAACATTTAACTTAGTGTTAAGGAATAAAATATATCTGCTGTAGAAAATGAGACAGTTAATTTTTTTTAAATTACTTAATTCCTTATACCTACAATTTTACCAACACAAAACTGATTTGTTTTAAACGGTATTTATAATAATATTATATACATTATACATGTACATAAAATATCTATTTTTAATATTATTTTATCTTAATTGTATATTTCAATTAGTTAGATGCCTATTTATTATTATATTTTTCCATCACTCAGTGTCAGTAGGTACTCGCTGCCTGTGATAAGCTGTATATCATGTAAACATTGCAAGTGTGTGACAAATGGTTGCTGTGCATCAGTGATACAATTGAGTCGGCTATCACATATATATATATGTGTATACAAGTTTCAACCACTATCATTATTAATCGATTGATACCTAGCACAAATACTATTATATTATTATAATATTGAGTACCTATACTTAAACAGTGTAATTATTATATTGTACTGCACTTACGTCTTAGAGTATAGCAACAATTCAGATGCACATTATCAATATTG
The DNA here is from genome assembly GCA_027563435.1 of Nasonovia ribisnigri. Taxonomy (NCBI): domain Eukaryota; kingdom Metazoa; phylum Arthropoda; class Insecta; order Hemiptera; family Aphididae; genus Nasonovia; species Nasonovia ribisnigri. Next base: position 100,458 of record JANEHU010000715.1, on the reverse strand, counting down.
AACTGCCAAGTTTATATAAATATAGGTGTATAACAAAACTTGATGCATGTTAGTAATCTTTCTGCTACACGCAGATAGTGCTATAGTAGATACTAAGATACCTGAAGAGGCTTCAAGCCGATTACGAACTTAAGTAATGTAAATCAAAAAAAATTGTGTATGATACAGATCGTCATAATAGGTTAGCAGTCCTCTCAGTTGGTCTTGCACTTACCATAATAATAAACTAATAACTTTAATTATATTATTAATATATTTGTAAAACAAATATAGAAAATATAATTGTTTTATTGTTCCTATTTAAAATAATGAATTTGAGTAAACGTATCAAAATATATACATTTTTAATGGAAACATGACTTGAATGTTTTTCTTTCTCCCTACTCCATCCGTCAGCTAAAATGTCTTAGGTATGTATAGGTGCGAAAATGTAAACATATAAGTCTCATCTTATATTATATACTATAGCTATAAAACAGTTAAAAGTAAAATAATATAAATATGAAAAGATAATACAAATTTAAATACCTTAAAATTTGATGATATGGATTCAATTTAGTATTTACTGTAATATTAAAAGTAACAATACACAATTGATTGAGCTGTACGCTTGTTAGACGGAGCAAACAGCTAAGCGGGCGTCCTCACAAATGGTGATCGTACTAAAGTTTTCGGCTGTTTGTGAACGTTGAGTGCGCTGCGCCGACGCAATAAAGGTCTTTCGCGCCTTGTTCTGCAGCCGCACACTTTCCACCCTATTCTGAGAATGGCGAGCAAGTGAAGGGTTGAATGGGGTATGTTGTCTCTCCGGGGGGGGGGACATCATCATCCACTCCACTACCGCACCACAGACACCCTCACCACCACAGGGTCCGACCGAACAAAAGTGTGGTGGCCGCCGCTGAAGAAACTACGTCGCGATGTTAACGATCGGCGTACGGTGGTGCCACTTTATCAGCGATTACTGGAATACCGTGTTAACTGAAATATCGAAGTAAAATATAAAACCGAAAAACAGTATAGTCCAGAAATATAAAAGTACTGAATAATACAGAATAGACTGAAAAAAGTAAATTATAAAAAAAATATGTTTACAACAAAAAATATTAATTATATACAACTTGACCTTTATAACAGACTTTGTTTAATATATTTGGATACTTCTGGTCCGCTACGGGTGGTTTGACTTTTGAGCATTATAAGTACTACTAAATATTATATCTGTGAGTCTTGTAAGCGGTGTCTACTACTACTCTGTATATCATATTAAACCTATTTCTTTTTGAGAGAAAACTACACCACTATTTTTAAAAAGTTTAAAATTGGAAATTGTCGTTGAGTTTTCAGATTTTATTACCTATTATTAAATTATATTATTATTTTTATTAATAGGTGACTATTTGTGTTTGATATAATTATTGGTATTATCCAGTGGCGGATTTGGTTCATCGACTAAAGGAGGCTCAATTTAATATTTATCCAAATATGCATCATAATAATAATTTCTACCTATTCTAATTTATACTATTAAATGCAAAACAAAAATTTTAGTTAGTATAATTATTTTATTAAGATTTATTAGATTAAAAAAAACCATTCAAATAAATTGTAGGTGCAATATTATACAGTCAATTTTTAACAGAACAGACATTTATTTTATTTAGATAAAATAAATTCAAAAAATAGAAGTGTCCTTCACTCACGATCAATAACTGACAACCGTAAAAATACGAGCTTGATTTCTCGAGCTCGTCCGGGAATTTGGGGTTTACGCAGCTGCGCAAAACTGGAAAGGGGGCGGCCGCTGGCCACCCACCGGCCGTGTTGATGCTAACCTAATGACTGCGGCAACAGTTTATTGATTTGTGTCCCAACTCTGAAGCTTAACAGATTGTTGTCTTGCAACTTCCAAGAGCGTCTACAAAATCTGTACCTTATTTCATACGTTCGGGTAAGTGACTAACTACATCATTTTATATTCATAAAATAATATTCATTATATCATGTAGATAAATTGTACAATTATAAATGCATTTCGTTTAAGTAGCTGCGTGTTTGCGTAATAATATAATAATTGTATAATTATTTCACCAACGAAGTAAAGATGTCCGATAGTCTGACGATTGACGAATATAACATTATTGTACCTATGTTATTTGTTAAGATATTATAAATATTGCGAAATTGCTATTTTAAATTTTACAACATTTTAAAATCAATATAATATTAGGATTATTACGTCAAATATTCTAAATAGCTGTAACAATGTTCTAAACATATGTTTTAAACGTGTTTAAAACATAAATTAAAAATAAATTTGTTTTGAACGTATTGTTAATTGTTGAAAATGAATAAAACATAATATGTTTAAAATAGTGTAAAATCTAAGTAAATATTGTGTGTTCAGAACAATGTTTTAAACAGAAAAAACAATTTAAAACCAATATACAGTTTTTTTTTCTTTTTCAAAAAAAAAAAAAAAACACCAACTATGCTTCCAACCCCGTATTCCGCGATTGTCAGTCCATTAACTGTCTGTACAATATTTCATTTTGATCAGTTAATAAATTATTGCAATATCATTAAGTATATTAATATTCATTATCGTTATTTTTATATACATTCTTTACTATGGTCCAGTGCTTGAAACCAATTATTGATTTTTACCGAAAACAAATAATTTCCTGGAAATTTGGGAACCTAAAACCATTAACCATTATTTTACACCTATTTGGTTATTGGTTACTGGTACCGTGAAAATTTTCTAACCGGTCAAGAATCGATTACCAATATTTATAAATAGGTACCGAATACCGTTACTTATTATGACCTATAATATTATATTTTATTCATTTTATATACAAAAATAATGATAAGCTGGTAGCTATTATAATAGTTTAATAATTTGTAACTGCTTAACACTATTCTTAAATCATACTACCTACATATTATGGCTAATATGGTTTTTTTTTTTAGAATACCAGTTATTAATTGGCTATCGGTAAACCGATATCTTGAATATAGAGAAAATTCAATAGTGGTAAACGTTGAAAAGGTAACAGAGAAATTCGGACTCTATATGTTTGTTAAACAATGAAGTAAACGTTTGCAAACAATACAAACTCTATGATTCAGCATTTTGTCTGTTCAGTTCCAATAACCAATGCCTCCCATGATATAATAATATCAAACATTTTATACTTAAATAAATTATAATAAATTTGTATGTTATCACAATTATATAATATATTATAATCAGTGTTATCACAGAGTATCAATGATATAATTATTTATGACTTATACCAAGGTTAATTTACACACCGCACCGAGCGCTTACGAATTTCAACCTTTTCGAAGTTTTCCGCTATAGAATCTATTCATAATGGGTACCAATAATAGGTAACGACAAGACCGGTAACCGGTGTCAAACATTTTTTAATGTTTACAATTAAATACCCGATAGTTTTTATAAACATAAAGCATATTCTTACAGTTATTAATGAATTTTATGTTCGCAAAGCCAAACAACTTTCAAATCACCACTTTTTATAGCCTTAGACTAAGTAATATAGAAATATTTTGTATTGTAAAATATACTATTGAGGTGTTCCACCCACCAGCCGTGTGTCAACGCATTCAGAGTTGTGCTGTAATGTATTTTGCACTGGCCCGATCACGAATGTAGATTCAACGCTAAAACCATGACTAAATGAACGGACATGTCAGCAAAATCGTTCTGCGCGTACAGTGTGCCCCAGACATAGAATAAAAGAGTACTTTATCAACACCCCAATGTATTTGGGATGTAAATTATCGTTTATTCCAAGTTGGGTCACATATAAATTTAAATAACACACACACACACACACACACACACACACACACACACACACATATATATACAACTATAGTAGTGAGTTTTAAGATTTCAAACGTTTGACTATACAGCTACTAGAAGGTTTAATATTACGATTCAATTATATTTTCTTCTAATATCTCATTGTCACCATCTAAAAATAAAATTTAGATCAAACATATATACTTGACAAATATTTTAAGTTGAGCACCGATATTTGCTCGCTTGCTCAACCGGCCCTGTCTATGTTATGCAGTGTTTGTTTGACAAATACTTGCTTGCGTTTTCAGCTCTGAAAAATCTTTACAGTCATGTCTGATCCGAATATAATCTTTCGTACCAATGTCATCAGAATGTCGTCGAATGATTTTCGAGAATACCGTGCATTAAAGTTGAAAAACGGTATCAAAGTTCTGTTGATCAGCGATCCTCACACCGATAACTCGGCCGCGTCTTTAGCTGTCGCAGTTGGCAAGTTACTTTAAATAATATAACATTAATAATAGTTATAATCAAAGGTGGGCAAGTTAATTAAGTTAAGAGGACACAAGATCTATATTTTTAAAAAGTTAACTGTTAATAAATCATGAATTTAACTCGATAAGTTAAAAGTCAATATGGAAAAAAATATGAAGTTAACTCAATTTAAAAAAATTTATTTTTTTTTTTAATTAGTATGTGGAACACATAAAGAATGACTGCGCCCTTTCTAATTTTCTAAATTAAAATAAATAATTCTATTGATTTTCAGGCGTAATGCATAGTGTATAATGTATGTACCTATTTTACTTTATATGATTATTAAATATTTAAACTATACCAAAACATCCCGATGAATTATTATTTAAAAATATTCATTTTTAGGTATTTATACGTTTTCTGGCTGGGGGGTCATTCTATAATTTTGTGGGACACGGAGAGCGTTACCGTGACGTCATCGTATTGTGGCTTAGAGCCTAAAATAATATTGTATTTTTTTGACCAATTACACGTTATAGTTGCTATGACAACCAAACAATAACAAAGATTGTTAACAAATTAATGTTATAAAGTTCCTAGGTTGCCTCTAGCAACCAATGGCTTATATAATTATTTTACCATAGCAATCTCATTATACTTTTTTAGATTCGGAGTCTAGCCATGAATATATTAATGTAAAAGATACACTCAAAACACATGTACCTACCGATGTATCTACATGTAGTGCGGATAATCCTTGATTTGGTTATTTTTATTAAATAGCAATTTAAGGTCTATAATAATATGCTAATCTAATAAAATAATTTCTTCACAAAACTATTTTATCAAGAAAAATATCAAAAATGTTTGTATTATTGTAGTATTGGATTATTTGTACTTTTATTTAAGTATTAATATTGACGTTTAAAACCATAAAAACAAATCATTTTGACTTGATGGGATATTTTAAAATAAGCTGAGAAAAGTTAAGTTATTTTATTTGCCAATTAAGCTAGTTAAGTTCATAAGTTGATTAGATAATTAACTAACTAGTTAAGTTTAAAAGTTTAAAATTATATTACTTTTTAACTTAACTTTAACTTTTCAATTACTTGATGCCCACCTTTGGTTATAATATAATAATATTATACTGTATTAGAGAGTCATAATATATAATAGTATACGATTTAAACATGGTTCTGATTTTTCTTGATTTATAACAGTAAACCTATTTTAGTATTATTCATTTGTGAAATGCGTGCCCATAACAATACTAAATTAATATTTTCCATATATTCATATAGGTAGTCTCAACGATCCGAAAGGTCTTCCAGGTTTAGCACATTTATGTCAGCACATGCTTTTCTTAGGCACAAAAAAATATCCAGAAGAAAATGAATTTTCACGGTTTATAGCACAAAATGGTGGCTTTTATCATGCGTACACAGCACTCGATCATACAAACTATTATTGTTCTTCTAAGACAGATGCACTCGGACCACTATTGGACAGGTTGATAAATATTTTTTCAAAACTAGTTTTGCAATAACTATACATTTATAATATAATATAGCAATAAATTTATGTTTAGATTTTCCAGATTTTTCTTCGAACCATTGTTCACCCAAAGTTCGGTTGAAAAAGAAATTAATGCTGTGAATTCTGAACATGAAAACAATAAAGCTGACGATATTCGGAGGTTGGAACAACTAAAAAGAAGTTTAGCTGTCCCAAATCATCCCTTTAACATGTTCGGAACAGGTAAATCATTAATACAATTACCTAGTTCAGGTGTAAATATTTAATAGTAGGTATAAGGTTAATCCTAATTTATTGGGGCAAACGTAAATTGCGCCCAATGAAGGGAAATAATTGTAAATTTCGCCCGGTGTTTTTCAGGTATAAATTTTTGTGTAGTAAATTCTGCCCAGTATTTTTCAGGTACAAATTTCTGTGTAGTAAATTGCGCCCAGCTAGTATTTTTCAGGTACAAATTTCTGTATAGTAAATTGTGCTCAACAGAAATATTATTTTTATGGTAGTCATTTAGCATTACCCAGAGGACACCATGAGGAGGCGACTATCACTGTTCTCCAAAAATGTTATTTTTGGATTATTTTAAATGAAAAAAATAATTAATAAAAATAGGAAAATTAGTTTTTTTTTTAAATATGGTATCAATTATAGTTTTTAAATATTTTTTGTTAGGTTAAAAATGTTAATAATAAAAAATACAGTTATAAGTTATCTGCATAGTAATGAAACGTCATCTTCACATATTCAGCCCTCGTAATAGTGTTTTCATTGTACTGTTGAATAATTGTTTCCATTTTTTTTTTGATTTGGTGTTTTGAAATTTATAAGGTTCATTTAAACTATAAATTTTTATATAAATTTCAGATTGTAACTCTAATATTTTAGCCCATAAAATTATAAATATGAGAATGAGGTGTATAAAAGCTTTTATTAAAATGACTGTGGAAAGATTCACAGGCATTAGTTGTCCGAGTTAATGTTGCGGAAGCTGATGCCCAAATATTCGGAGGAAAGTCAACAAATAAAATATACGTGTTTAAAATATAGCAAGAAAATTGTCTAAGTCGATCATCTTCAGGCATCGTAGGCATTAATTCATAGTTAAAATAATCGCAAACATTTTCTGGCTCTAAAAATACCATTCCAAACACATGTAATAACCATTCTCTAATAATAGATCCGTTTGATTTATATTCTGAACTTAAACCAACTTTTTGAATTCATTTCTACCAGAAATACACCTTATGTGATAAATCGACATCCTATAATTACGACTTCAGGCTAAACGTTTAGGCAAGCAAAATGAATAGCTTTTTCAAAGTCAATAACCATAGATTTGGGTTTCAACATATACCCGTTTTCAGTAAATTTTTCGTTCAATGTTTGAAAAAAATGTATATAAGTGTTATATATGTATATATTGCCCGTTAAAATATCCATGAATACTAAATAGTTGAAGGAAATGCTTGGCACAATACTCAAATGCACCATCTACATATAACATTTTTGCCTTACATAATCCTTCTAAATTTGATTTACAACATATGATTACGACTTCACTATTAAAATCATTATATAGAAGCATATCTTCTCCTTTCGAGCTTTTGTATTGTATAGAGTTTAAAGCTTCCTGAACAGATTGAGTTGTATTTGGTAATAGAGGTAGTAAATTTCTTCTTGCATTATACATATTTCTTTTAATATATTGAACATCACTAACCTTGATTAAACTCGTATCTTGAACAGTTGCTATGCTATGAAGTATTTTTGCAGGTCTTTCACAGATATCTTCGGTTGCTTTTCGCTTCGCAGTAGCGGACACAATTTGTCGTAGTAATTTTTGAATATCTATTTCATGACGGTGATTCATATTTTTTTCAGTTATTTTCATGTTTTTTTTTTTAAAATTTAAATGTTTGGTATATTATAACGTCATTTCCTTTCTGACTTTCGTATGTATAATATCCATAATATTTATATAATGTTTAACTGTTGCGTGCAAACAGCTTACTAAAATATTACCTATATACGTAAAGTCGTTGTATACGCGTAAAGGCAATGATATCGCTAATATCATATCGATTATAGCGATAAACGTTCGGCTTACCCACCAATAAATGAACAACAGTATTTTTAAGATATACATAATAGGTAACGATGAATTCAAGGTCACTTAGATAGTAGATACTATGGGCACAATTTACTATACCCATTTTAGACCCCCAAAAATCCTGGGTGCAATTTACTATACCTATTTTAGAACCAAAAAAATCCCGGGCCCAATTTACTATAGTATTTTTACTACCTACTTAATGTGGGCGCAATTTACAAGCGCCCATTTATTGAAACCTGATTAGGCACGACTACTTAACCTAATCGTTTCACAGAAGCGTAAAACGGTCTTTGGTTTTATTGAATAAGTCTTAAAATACGTTTCATCCAAATATATTTCCATAATTTATAAAAACGATTTGTTTGTGTAAAAGTCAGCTACCTGATTGGGCAAGTAAATGTTTTAAACATTTTTATAAATACAAGGTGATTTCTTATCACTTTACATTAATTTTCTTCGTATAACACGTATGTGTTTAAAAAACATTTTTCAATCACAGAACTTAACTATACTGGTTTTATATTTAATTTTTACAATTCATCGAAATCCTCGTAAAAAATATTCTGATTTAAACATAAAATTTTAAATGTGTTGTCGTTTTAAAAAATCAAAAAACTTAAAAATGACAATGATAATAAACTATATCTTGTCTTGCAAGTTAAGTATTAAAAGTGGGTTAGGTAAATTTTGAACGTAAGTCATTTTCATGTAAGTCTGCCACTGTAAAATTATTAGATTGATGAAATAATTATTCAACCTAAAGTTCAAACACTTAGAACAAATGATCTTGTATTTTCAATGCATTATGAAATAATATTTATATTATTATGTTAATAACCAATGGAGCCACGTGAATCCATTTAACGTTTTTGCTTGTCAGTAAGACACGTATAAATTTCAGATTTAGTCATTCAAATTAATTGTGCTAATCGAGTACTCCAATTAGGAATAAAAAGTGTTTTGATTTTTGCAAGGCTGAACAAGTTACTAACCTAACCTTATACGGACTCAATGTATCAACTAGATACAATTTTCTATCAGAAAACTTGTGTGAATTCTTATACTAAAATGTCTAATGTTAGCTATGAAAAGAAAAGTTTTTATTAATTTTAAATTGAAAAATAAATTATAAAAATTCTCGAGGCTTAAAATAGTTCACAAAGAGTCAAAATTGTTTGAAAATTTTATCAAGTATGAAAAATGCTATTTTAAATATTTGGTGAACATTTCAAGAGTCTACGGTTATTAGTTTTTTAAATACATCTCAGCTGAATATCAAATATCGTAAGAACTTACTAGGTCAACTGCTCATAAAAAAATAATGTTCCGTTAGTACATGTTTTTTTTGTGTGTTATAGGTAGAAAAGCTTATGTGAAATCTTCTATTCAGTTTTTTTTTCTTAGCTATGAATAGAAATTCTTTTATGAATTTTAACTGAAAAAAATTAAAAATGTAACATGGCTATAAATAGCTGGAAAAAAATCAAAAGGGTTTGAAAAATTTCAAGTATCAAGGATTATTCGTTATTGAATTACAACAAAATATCTAAAATTAAGTTACACAAAAAAAATAAAATAGAGTTTTACAAAAATTGGGTTTGCGTAAAAAATACCACTTTTTTCTAATTTTTTATTTTTGTTTTTCTTGACGCTTCCTTAGATAACTTAAAATTTTAATTTTGACCCTCCAAAAGTACCAACTAGATTCACTTTTCTATCAGAAAAGATGCTGATCTCGAAAATCATTACATTTTTACTATCCAAAGTGTGGCTGACAGACAGAATAAAAACATACATCTTAGTAAAATCAATACATTCTTTCACTCCGCTCAGAATCTAAAATTACCATCTATAAAAATAGTATTATTTTTATTGTTTTGTTATATTTTATTAGTTTATTTCCTATGCTAATATTTTTCCAGTGGTATTAATCTCCAAAAACTCTTCCAGCGTTCATCCCTGATAACAAAAATTAAATTTATAGTTTATACTACGAACTCAGATATACAGGACTAGAAGTCTTATCGCCCGGTCAGATAATGTTTCGTTACTTTTTTAATTAGTTCCTACTTACAATATCTGGTGATGAATTTTGTTATTACATTATTTCTCGAAGCGATAATTTTAATTCTATTTGATGGGCTGCAAATGTATCATAATAAAGTTTGCGTGTACAGTAGAATAAGATTTATATATTAGTTCATGGTTTATAGGTACATCTACAGAAATTCAAAAACGTGGATTAATACTGGTTAATACCTAATTTGCTAATTACCTACCTTTACGGCTATACTGTATATATTTGAGACGTAATATTTCTATAAGGCTTTTTTTATTCTTTTTTATTTAAATTAATTTTTAACAAAATGTTAATAAAGCTCAATTTATTGTATTAGTTAAAAACAAGTAGGAAAAATAAATTAATAACATTAGATAATTGATTATTTTATCATACTAACCTACCAATTTATTATTTTATTATTATAGACAGTAAATAATATATAATATGTGTGTGTTTAGGTACAAAGCAGACATTGTGGGATATTCCAAAGAGAAAGAAAAAGAAAATTTGTCGCAAGCTATTGAAGTTTCATTCAAAACGGTATTCTTCACATTTAATGAATTTAGTTGTACTCGGAAAAGGTATTAATGTCATTGATTAAATAGTTTTTTTTTTTATCGTCATGTGATTTTAATTTAATTTAATTTTTTTAATTACTTTTATAGAGGATTTAAACACTTTAGAAAATATGGTTGTACCTTTAATTAAACATATTAAAAAGAGGAATTTTCCTTTGCCTACATGGACTGCCCCAATTTATAAAAAAGAACAGCTTGCAACTAAGACTTTTGTAGTTCCAGTAAAAGATATCAGACAACTAATTGTTAACTTTCTTCTTAAAGATCAGCAATCATTCTATAAGACAATGGTAAACTTATTTTTTTTTACTATAAAAACCATTTTGAGTTAAACACAATATTTTGTTTTAATGATAATATTAGCCTATTGATTATTTGAACGAGCTATTCGGTGACAAAGGTCCAACCAGTATTTCGGCCGTCCTAATAAAAAAGGGATGGTCTACTGAAATGTTTGCCAAAAATATAATCGAAGCTAGAGGCATTGAGTATTATGAGATTCGCATTGCATTAACAGGAGTTGGATTGGATCATGTCGATGACATAGTCAAATTAATATTTCAAGTAATGTTATTTTTAATAAATTGAATTAAGTTTAAATTTGTATTTACATAATATACATTTTACATAATTAATTTGGTGTAGTATGTGAATATGTTAAAACGAAATGGCCCTGCACTATGGTTCCACGAAGAAACTAAAGCTATTAAAGCGTTAGAATTCTATTTTAAAGATAAAGAATCGCCATTACCTTATGTACATACACTTAGTCGTCGGATGATAGTGAGTTATAGTTTTAATTAAATATAATGTCATCCAAATCCCTATTATTTAATCCTTAATTCGTTGTTTAGAGATATAATATAAGAGATGTTTTGGTAGCTGAATATTTAATCGAAGAATTGAGACCAGAATTAATAACAGAACTTATGACTTATTTTACACCAGAAAATATGAGGTACGAATTATAATTATAATTGATACTTCATTGGTAAGTATCTTCATAGTAGAATAGTACCAACCAAATTATAATTACTTGTATTATATTTACTTGAGTAACATTAGAACTGTTAATATACCTATTTATAATTTTTTATGAGGCAGAATGACTTAGAATACTACCTAGAATTGTGTGAGATCAAAATTCGCACACGTTCCAATAAAAATACTTTATTGCGATTGATTCGAATATTTTTTGTATTTAAATATTTTAATACTTTTCAGGATCACAGTTGTTTCCAAAACATATCAAGACCAGACTAATGCAGTAGATCAATATTACGGGACACAGTATTCTGTACTTAAAATACCAGAGATAACTCTTAATGTAAATTTATTTATTGTAACAAATTATTGAACTTATAATTTACATTTAGAATTTAGATATAATATTTATATTTAATACTCTTTTTTTCCAGATTTGGCGTAATGCTGATGTAAGCGAAGAACTTAAAATACCATTAAAGAACGAATACTTTGCTAATAAATTTTCTATGGTACCGCTTGAAAATGACGTAATGCTATATTATTTAAAATATTATGCAATGTATTATTAACTATACATTTTTTTTTGATTATAACGTTTTGCTTTTATATTTCAGAATCCCAAAATCCCACAGATATTTTGTAATTCTTCAATTATAAGATGTTGGTTAAACACAGATACAGTTTTCAGACTTCCCAAAGCATATATTTCAGTAGAATTTTACAGGTAAAGAACACTTATTGTAATGTTTTAAATACTACTAAAACTGATAACATAATAGGTATACAATATTCACATATAGACACACACAATTTATCAATGAATCAAATTACAATTTAATACGAAAATCGTTAATCATACAATTCCTAAAATTCAAAAAAATGTATATAAAATCACCTTACAGAACTATTAGTTTTAAATTCAAGACACCTGCACCCATATTTAATTCATCCATTACAAAGACCCACTTGCTCACCTTTTTTTTCTTTGAATCCTTAAAATCTGACAAAAAAATAAATAAGTTTCTATAAAATGTTATGTAATATTAATCACTCGTTAACCACTAATTAAAAACAAAATTTAAAAAGTTTTATCACCATGCAAAAAAATAAATTTAGAACATTTGTTTTCCGTACAATTATTTTATTTTTATTTTTCTGTCATTTATTGGTGTTTTACTTATGAATTTTGATGTTTAAAACAGGATACTTTTATTTGAATAATTTTAACTTATTGATGAATTATTGGATTTCTTATATGTAGTCCTGTCGCTGCGATTGATCCATTCAATTATAATATTATGGATATTTTTGTGAGACTATTTAATGAAGATTTTTCTCAACACACGTGCATTGCAAATAGAGCTGCACTTCATTCAACAGTGGAATCAAGAATTTTCGGATTTAACGTAATATTATAGAAAAGTAAATTTATATTAATTTTATAATATTTAAACAATACATTTCTAGATTCAATTTAATGGTTTCAATCACAATATGCATCATTTAGTGAAAAGAACAATTGTAAAACTGTTGTCGTTCGAGATTGATCCAATACGCCTTGAAATTATTAAAGAAGAAGTAAATTAATCCATTTGGAATAACGTGCGTTTTATATACCTTGATTAAAAATTATTGATAATATTATATAGAAAATACGAGAATTGAATAATATCAAGATGGAACAACCGTATCTCAGTGCAATGCGGTACAGTTCTTTGATTCTGTCAGAAGTTGCATGGAGTCCTTATGAATTATTGAGTTTTATTGACAGTAAATACATACCATCATTACTTATTAAATTGAAGCTGTTGAATTATTTATGAAATTTAATTACCGTAGATATTAACGCTAACGACGTTCAAAACTTTATCGATAAGTTTTTATCGCATATGTTCATTGAAGCAATGTTGTATGGTAACCTGGACAAAAAAGTAAGAAGATATCTCTTATAATTTATAATATTATGATTTACAAATAGGGTAACTAAAACTTTTATCATACCTACTATAAATTGTATTTGATTCGTTAACGTACTACTTTATTACGATTTATTTATTTTAGATGGCATCAACCCTTATCTATGAATTGGAGAGAGCATGTTTGAAACGTGGAGGAACTCGCCCAATATTGCCAAGCGAAATGATCAGATCAAGAGAAGTCGAAATGGACGATGGTTAGTAACAGTCTTTATAAATTCCTAACTCAGCAGTGTACAAATATGTACCTATTCTTTATTCTATTCAGTAACTGGAAGTGCTATTGATTAATATTTATGTTTAGATATATATTTTTACTAATTTCGTTTTCAGCACATTTTATAACAAAGGTTTATTTCCATCTTTAATGTTTAAATGACTCGACATTATTGTTATTGTATATTCATAATTATAACTATATTGGTAATTTTACAACTACTAACCTAATCGTGGCGATCAGTAAATTATGTAATGTGACCAGTAAATTATTTGGGTTTCTAAATTTTAAACATATATTATATTATCCTTTCTTTGACCTTTATTTGTGTTTCATCGTGTAACTAAGTGTTTTAGTAAAATAAATATGTTGTGACAAAATTCGATAAGAACGATATAAAACTACAACCTGAGTGTCAAAATACTTCGATAAATAAATATCATAACGAAAATGATAGACGTTAACAATTTTTTTAACACTTTTGTGAACGTACCTATATGTGACTGTCGATTGCCCTATAAGTTTAAAGTGTCCATTTTTAAACTTTTAAAATAAAATACTTAAAAAAGAAAGTTAAAAATTTTTGTTTTTAATGAATGTTAATTAGTGATTATACATAATATTTTAATCCAGCGTGTCAGCATTTTTCTGCATTTTCGGGATATTTTTTTCTAATAAAATATATATTTTTACGAATTCTTTTTAGACTTTTTGGTTAATTTTGGTTTTACCACCTTAAATTATAAATGAATGTTACTCCAAACACATTTAAAAGTTTTTACTGTAGGCAGTAGTATAGACTATAGTTACCTATATAAAACCGAGACCTTACATAAAATCTATTTAATAATATTATACCATTCTCTATATTTTGATTTCTTACAATAATATTTCAGGTGAAAGCAAGTTGTACGAACATGTGAGCAATTTTCACAGCAGCTCGTGTGTTTACGTTAATCTGCAATGTGGTATCCAGAGTACGAAGGATAATATGGTAGTGAGTCTGTTTAAGCAAATCATTGAAGAGTCATGCTATAATACTTTGCGTATACAGGTGAAAAAGAGATTTTGATTTATAGCCATAGTAATACAACGTATGCAATAAAACAAATATAAATACCTATATGGCCATATAGCTAGGTACCTATTTTAATTAATGGGTGGACTGGCGCAGTTAAATTTTTTAAGAAGATCACAGGATTCCACACTACATTTTTAAGGGTTTTAATATAAACAATTGTAATGAATAATCAAAATTCAAATATATGTTATATGTTATTAGATGGAATCTTCATGTGAATAACATAGTCATGCGTCTACGAAGTTTAAATTACAGTTTCTATAAGCTACGTAAAATTATATCTGTTCATGTCATGCGAACTGTATACTTAGCTCTATATCAAGCAATATTTCAGTATGGAAGGTTAATCTGGGGAGGGCTTTCGGATAACGCTCTAAAACCTTTACTGCTTCATCAGCGACAGATAGTGCGTGTATGTTTACAAAAAACAAACTATGTTGGTTCAACTGGTCTTAATTTTAAAGAGTTCAATGTATTACCAGTTGACTTTGTTTTCAAAAAAATGGCTATTATGTGGGTGGTTAAACACCTAGATCAATGGGTAGAGAAAAATGAAATAAGTAACAAAAGAGCTTTTCGATCTTTTGATGCTAAAACATCACTTTGTAAAAAATCAGTTGGTCAAAAATTTGTTGATTATCTTGGTCCTATATATTACAATTCTATGCCTTTCTATATAAAGAAGAATGTTAATATTAATTACAAATATGACAACGCTAAAAAATTAATTAATGATTGGCTACATGTATCTTTAAATGTAACTTAGGTTAACCTTATTGTATTATATCTTATTTATCTCTTTTTGTATTGTATAATTACGCAATAATAGTGTTTTAGTTTTTTTTTCTTTTTAGTTTTTAAGCATAATATGTATCAATTTATAACTCTCTATCTTCGCCACAAGCCTAGCTTACAGAAGATAGATAATTCAAATGTACAATTAATGTAAAACTGTATATTTGTTTATTTAAATAAAATAAATAAAATAATGCATTCAATATAAAATTTAACAAAGGTATCTATATAAATGAATATTATAGTAACTTATAAGTGGTCACCTCAGTGTACCTAATTACAAAATTGTACAGAAAATTTTTTTTAAATAACAATTAATACAATTTTATTATTACTGTAACACGAGGAACAGTTTGACTTTGTATGAATTATTTAACGTTTTCGATATAACTTATACCAAAAAATTATTCAAGTTTAAAAAATATGAACATTACGAATTTTTAAAGAGTTATAATTTTAATTGTTTCATAATATATTGGTCAAATTGAAACAATATTGCGCAGTCAGAGTTATTCTATTTTAAGATGACTATTAGGTTTTTCAGCTAGGATTATAGCGGATCCTGTCCGCAAGAAACAACTTTTATCAAACAATCATTTATGGATGTGTGATGTCTGTTTGATATTATACTTCCATTAATTATTTATAGGAGCAACTTGGACATGTGGTCATGAGCCTTAGTGGAAAATCGAACGGTGTACTGTATGTGGGTATCCTTGTACAGTCAACCCACAGCCCTATATTTGTTCACACCCGCATAGAGAATTATTTGAGCGCTGTTGAGGTAAGCTTAACAGTTTGGTTTTACCTACATATCAATTTATTTTCTTGTGGGTATCTACTATTAAAAGGCGTCCATGATTCTGTACAGGAATTATTGGATGATCTTCCAGAAGACGATTTTACCATGTACAAAGACTCTCTCTCCATAAAACTGGCAGAGAAGCCGAAGGGCCTGAGTGAGCAGGCGGCCGTCTTCCAGTCAGAAATCACCAATCAATACTACAATTTCAAACGAGCGAAAATCGAAGTAGAAGAGTTAAGATCGATTACCAAAAGCGATATTATCGAATTTTACAACGTGAGGCGTACACAATAATTTAATTTCATAATGCCTATTCGGCCTATTCTGCCTGCAGCTGCATGTGACTAAGTACCTATGTCAATTTTACTATAGGAAAAAATCAGTCGTTTTGGGTCGAAAAGGCGCAAGTTGGCTATACACATCAAATCGTCAATGAACGAAGTGATTGATCAATTTAAGTCCGACAGTAATTTGCCAGCGGACAAATACTCATTCGCAACCATGAACGTACGCAATATTGTATTGAATAATTTATTTTTATTTTCCCGTCATAAATTTTTTTTGATGTGCGATGAGGAACTAACGTTAATAATTTTCTTCCAGGTCCAGAAAATTAATGATATAATCGAATTCAAGAAGAATCATCGGTTGTATCCGGTACCAAAGTCGTTTGTACCCATTGAACCCACTCCAATAAAGTATAAAATAATATAACCTTCAATAGTTTTAGTTTAAAGTAATTTTATGACGATCTAATTATTTTTAAATTACAATCATTTTCATATTTAACTAATTAATTATGTATATAATTTGATTTTCAAAACAATATTCTATTTTAGGATATAAGTTTTAAAAGCAAAAAAGGAAAAATTTTCTAATACAAGAAAATACTAAATATAGATAGTAAAATCTAGTAGGTTATAAATTATAATGCATAAAATATCGTAGGTAATTAACTGTAGCCAGGTCTCGGAAATGAACTGCTCTCAAAACTAATAAATAATATATACTTTTAAAGTTTTAAAATCATCAATTATTTTTCATTCCATTGCCGTTACATCATTAGCACAACAATAATCCTATAATATCTGTATACTAGGTACCTGTTTATTTTAAGAAAAAAAAAATGCCATACTACCGAGTACCTATTGTATTCATAACCTCTTAATGGCATATTATTATTATTATTATTATTATATTTCAGGTTTTCGGAATATGATGATCCAGATAGTGTATGCTACGGACTATCGCATGGACGATGGAGAAACGAATTTTCAACATTGTAGGTGTCCTAGGCACCTAGACACTGCTGCAGCCTACTTACAGTACAACAATAATATACTCCAATTACATATTATATTCTACTCCAACGGTACTCGTTCCTGTGACTTGTCCTGTAACCAACTCAACAAGCCAAGCATGTTTACATTTTTTATTAAATAATTTAAAAATGTACTCTTCTATAATATTGTAGTAGACACTTATATAGTTAATAGTATTTAAAACGCATAATTATTATAGGAAATAGTAGTATATACATACAGTTGTTGTATAGGTAGTAGCTTTATTAATTATTGTAATATTGTTAACAGTAATGATTTAGGAGTGTGAGAAGTTAGAAACATAACTACTAATATTATATGGTACTTATTTGGTGACGTATAACTACGAACGAAAATCTTCAGTCGTGTGTAATAGAGCGAACACTAGGGCAGACTAGACACTTAACGTTAAACTCGTAATATATTGAATTTTTTAGAAAATTTCTGATTTTACTTACCATTTATAAGACAATATTCCTTAGTTTTAAAATTGCCCACTTTAAAATATTTAAAAATATTATGTTAAAAAAAACGGAATTTGCCCCATTTTATCCACACCATGGGGTAAGATGAGATACGTAAAATAAATGCCCAATAGATATATTTGTTCAAATATATCAACATAGGAACGTATTTATAAGAATTTTACAAAAAAAAAACACAAATATTAAACAAACATATTATTTTATTTTATATCCAGACTTTGATAGGTAACACTTTAACAGAACCCCACAAGACTTGTCTCATTATGCCCTAGATATAGGTACTATTATGTTCAATTAAACCTAAGCTATTAAATACTTAACCAATAATTAATAATAATACATAACACTTACCTACAGAAATATATAAATATTTTAGAATAGTATTTGTTAAAAATTAATAAATTATTCTTGTCTTTAAAAATAAAATAGCATAACAATTTTAACAAAATAAGTAATTTTGACACGAAAATAAAACAATACTGGTATAATGCCACATCAATTAGTTATCATAAAATTACTATCAACAATTATCTAACTTGCTTCCATAAAATATTCTAAAGAAGTTTCGAACATATTATTATTAATAACTATGGAGGAATAACGCTGTTCCATCTTACATCGTATACTCATCTTGCTCCATGTTCCCCTACTTAGGTGTAGACCAGGGTGTGTCGGTATGGAAGGTCATTTTGCGAAAAAATTGGCAACCCAAAACAGATTTAACGGTACTGGTATAACTCAAATGATAAAATAATTTAAGACTATATTATATTGTTCACCTCACGAAAATTCACAGTAATTCGTTAAAAATATGCCTAATCAAATATTTTCCCCACTCGATATCTATATATAATATTATATTATAATATCATGCAATCGTAATTCTTACGATATTCTGTTTTTGTTTTAATTTTATGTTTTTAAAAAGTCAGTGTCGTTGTAATAAATATGGGCAAATGAAAACTCCTCTCAACGAAAGGAAAAAAATTTAGTAAATGGCGCTCGGCAGAGACTATTAATTATAAGTAATATTATTTGTATGTTAGCCATTTAGTTTATTAACCAAATGACACCACGGGGAGGGGACTATCAGTGTCTACAAAAATTAGTTTTTTGTTTGGTTAAAATTAATTAATTTAAAATGGAAAAATTACTTTTTTTTTTACTATACCTGTTTACTCTGAGCACAATTCATAATTTACCAACATACATAGTTTGTGGCATAGCATAATATAATGAATAAAACAGGGACTGAAACCTTTTAAATTTATCGGTATCTGTTCTGGTACTGGTTCTCCAAAAATAAAATAACTGTTCCGGTTCGGTTATGGTTTTTTGATAAAAAAAAAATAAAGGGATCAGTTACAAATAATTTCGGTACCGGTTCCAGATAATTTAGGTAAGTACTGAAAAGTATAATAATTTTAAATACTTATCCTGAAAGTGGGTTTTGTGTATAGGTCTATAATTAATAGTATCAGAAATATTAGAAAACAGTTATGATCATAGGTACATAGTTTATACACAATATAGTAATAAAATTAAATTATGATGAATAAAATTATTTTATTTGTGAACCTAAAAGAACCTATTCAATTCAAAAATTCTGGTTCGGTTTCGGTCCTTTATTCAACAAAATAAAGGGTTCGGTTCCAGTCCCTGGTTAGGTCCCTGGAATAAAACAATTAAACATTAGTAAAATACATTTTCTAAAACTTGACTTAGTGACTCATTGGCCTATTAATCGTATTAGTTCCCCTGCACCCCCCCCCCCCACCACGTATTTTAGTATAGTTAGTGTGTCACCAAAAAGTACTTATAGCTGTAGACTAGTTTATTATTAAAAACACAGTACTTATAATATTATATTATAATTATTTAGAGTTAAGGTAGTTACATATAATTATTATACAGTGTCTCACTTTACGTTGGTCCACGTGCTTACCCGTATCCGCTATAATAATAATATAATAATTAAGCTGCTTATATGCGTCATACACCTACCTAGGCATATTATTTACAGCATTACTAGAACACTGGAAGGAAATCAACAATAAATATTAAACGATTAAAATAATAAAATAAATGATAGCAACAAATTTTGAAAGATCAAGATAACTCTTATGGTTTTATTTCGAGTTATTACATAAAAAAAAAATTTAAACAGTATTCGGACATTAATTTAGTAAAATATACGCACAAATATGTACGAATTAAATAATAACTTTAATATAACACAATGTTGCACTATAAAATATGGAATAACGTTAAAACCAAAAAGAAAACTAATAAGTTTAAATAAATTAAATTCACAATTCACAATTACCTAAGTATTTGTTTCATGAAAACACCTCAAATTTTGAAATGAAAGATTTAAATCGATAAACCATACACTGTTTATCTTTTATAATATAATGATAAATTGGTAAACTGGCATTTAAAAAAATTTACTCAAACAAATATTCCAAACGGTCGTAAGTAGGTAATTACCTATAATTGGATACCAAAAGTAACATATTATAATTTCTAGTAGTTATCGATAGTATTAATAATGACAAACGAACGACTACCGCTTGTGTGTGTACCTATGTGTGTACCTACGACCTACCCGTATAAACTTACGTATTATGTACCTACATATATATTATTTTACAAAAAATATGTAAAATGAAAAAACTCATCTTATCTTCATAGTTCATAATTATTATGATTCGAATAAAAATTAGGAAAATAGGTATACAATATTGAAAACAATATACAAAATATGTAAAAAAAAAAAAAACATTACTTCAAAAAAATGGTCAAACATATAGTGAGACACTAAGTATAATATTATAATACAGAAAATGTTTTGTGATTTAACACATTCGTAGACAGCAAGACAACATTCTGCATTTAAAAATGTTCATTTCATTTTAAAAACACTCTCCGGCGAATAAATCGATAATATAATATTATATATATATTTATAATAATTATGCAAAATAATGAATATTACAAAAAAATTCCATGTAAACTAAGTCTCATATCATCATATACATAAATACTCTGGTACTTATATATTATACATTATAGTGTCAGTATTCTATACCTAGTCACTCAACATTCTCATGAATATTTCCGTTTATTATTTTTTAAAAGTTTCAAGTAATGTTAAAGTAAGTAGTAATTATCACAATAATATCCAATATTGGTACGAACTGATTATCAAAGTGTAATAAGAAATTAGAAATGCACTGCATAGTGCACACATTTGTAGTCTGCGATTGCACATACATACAAGACGTCAAACTTGTCGACTGATAAATTATACTTGTATGCAGTATGTCAATTAAAAAATTTACCATATCAGTCAATTTTTTTTGTTTAGATATCTCAAAAAATATTCAAAGAAAATGTTAATCATTTTGAAAATTTTTTCAACGAACAATTTTTTAATAACAAAATATTAGACATGATTGAAATTTTTAAAAATAATAATAATTATTTAATCTCTTTCAGTCAAACTTTTTTTTAACTTAATAATTAGGTAGGTACCTATACATAATATTTCAATATCTACTGGCACTTATTTGTCATTTCTAATACAGACGATCATAATTATTTAGATAAGTAGACTATTGAGTATAGGTACTATTTAATCTTATAGTAACACATTTTTTGAGAAAACAAAAAAACGTTTGGTTTAATCTGTTATTTATCAAAAATATTTAATAAACTATAATAAAAAAACAACACCTAAACGTGTCCGAATTAATTTCATTAAAGTTCAAACTTAAGTAACGATAAGTTAAAATAACAGTAATGGCCTGAATACTGATGACTTCATTGTATTTTTATACATATTTTTTACATGCGCTCATAATTGAAAGCATATTAGTTTTTTGTTCTTATGTGTTATGCGAATGTGTTAAACTGTGTCTTAATGAATAGTAAAAAAATTAACATAATTTAGTGAAATATTATT
Organism: Nasonovia ribisnigri; assembly: GCA_027563435.1. NCBI lineage: Eukaryota > Metazoa > Arthropoda > Insecta > Hemiptera > Aphididae > Nasonovia > Nasonovia ribisnigri. Next base: position 78,219 of record JANEHU010000715.1, on the reverse strand, counting down.
AATCAATTATTAATATTATTAAAATATAATTAACTAACTTGGCAACAGCGTGCATAATGTTTTTACTGCTTTTATAATATTTCTTTCAATTAATATTAAATGTTACTTAATTGAAAACAATCATTTTTGTTGCTCATTATTTTTTTTAAGCTTTACCTCACCACTTCCTACTATCATATAACAGTATATATTTTATATTATTATGTAAATAAAATACAATCTCCGTAACTATATTATACGGATGGACGAAGAAGTAAGACTCATGCTTGTTTGCGATCATATTATTAAGAGGCCCGGTGCCGGTTTTTCAAATTTTCCGCAATTCTATATTTTATACCTATTTTAGTTGCCACCTTAATAATTATAATATTTTTCCACTAACCTACTGCTCCATAATAACATATTTAGGGGAGGGGGGAGTGATATGTTATATTATATCGAGAGAAAAAATGACTTCACAGGAATAAATTCTTTGGCCTTGTAGAATTGTCAGATATAGATAACTATTTTTTTATCTGAAAGAATAAATCTTCCTACAGACTACACTGAACCCCGATTTATATTTCGTTTTAAATAGTGGTACAATATAATTTGTAAAAAAAAGCTTGAAGACATATTACAAAGTTTGAGATTGAAATATCGAAAAACGGAGATCAATTAGGTCTGTAGAATGAAACCCTCTATTAGTTAGAACATTTATCAAATTTGGTTGTTTCTACATAACGGGATCATTATTTCCGCAGATTGTATTTTTGTGTACAAATTGGTACCGTGCGCCTAAATTATTAATATTTGACATATCGAGGCGTAAGGATTTAAATGGGTCCGTTTATAAGGAGTTCGATATAGGCAACATAAAGTGACCACGAGCAGTGTGATATTATTGTGGTGTGTTATAACGGAACCTGAGCTATAATAATATCAATATTATAATATTCCACCGGGATTAAATTATGTAAAAATAAAACTGAATATTTCCTGGATAATTTTTGTTGAAATTTTTCGTATTATACTCAAACCCATATGGAGGCCTCATATTATATTATAATAATATGTTTGTAACCTCACATAGTCTTGTTGAAATGTTTAAATATAATTACATACCAATATACCATTTGACATAGGTGAAATGGCAACAATTTAATAGACATTTTTGTCAATTTCGTCATGGTCAAAACTAATTTACTATTTCACGTCTTAAATAATACATCACAGGTGCAAATTGAGTTTTAAGTTGGAAGCTATTATAATTTATGTCAGTTTGTGCCTGGGGATACATAATAAGAATGCTACAATTGGTTTTGTTGAGGGAATAATTTTATGTAGCAGTTTTCATTTTATTTGTCATTCTAATACTGTATGAAATATTAATTTGTTTTAGTAAAATTAATAAAAATGTATAAAACAATGTTTTTTATTCTTGACAATTATAGCGTAGTCGATAATGTCAATGTGCAACTAATGACAAAATATAATATACTGGTGCGACCAACTTTGAGTTAAGTAAGCATGTGATGAAGTTTTATTTTAATTAATATATTACAGTCTACAGTTGGGACTTAATTTCAAATAAATCAGCTATTTTTTCAAAAAACATTCCTAGTGAATATGAAAAAAAAATTAGAATACCTTTTGTTGAAATGGCACAATACAATAGACTTTTTTAACAAGAGTTCAATACTTAGGCAATGCCATTGAAACCATGACTACTAGAAACATTTGATAGTTAAAGTTAATTACAATACAATCATAATTTTCAGTTGGTATTTTAAATAAATATGTCTTATTTTGCTAAATATATCCTTATGTTGTTGTCTATGTCATGTATAATTGATTAGTGGTGTTCAAAAATATATTCTAAAACAACAGTAGTAAAATCTATCTATTCTACTGCAAAAATATTTAGTATTTCTAGCGAATAAACATTTAATGTTATTGAATAAAACTAAATTGTACTTATTATTTTCCATCACATGCTAATGATAAACTAATATTTATTTTATGAACACAAAACATTATTATAAATAATTCATCTTTTAATTTCTTTTTTTTTTTAACAAATGATTTATAAAATAGTTCCATGGTGCATCTCAAAAAAAAAAAATAATTTACTTATTTGTATAAACACATAAAAGTATAGAAATTGCTTTTTGTAGAAAATAAATGTTGAATCTTACTAAAATTAAAAACAAAACCCAATTGGCCGAAATTGTATCAACTTAAAAATTATAAATTAATTTTGCAGTTATAAAATCAGTTAACGAATTTCTTGACTGCTGCAACAACATTTTTGGCACTAATGCCAAACAGGTCCAACAACACATTAGATGGGCCAGACCGAGGAATGTCAGTAACTGCGAGTTTCCTGACAACAATGTCTCTTTCTTCAGCAACAGCAGACAAAACTGCTTCACCCAAACCACCTAGATGACACATTCAAAATAATAATCATACAGTTACATAAATAATAGTTTTTACAATAATCGGTAAGCCAAATATCTATATAATAGATATTATAATGGGTAGGTCATAAGTATATCAATAACATGACTAGTAGCGTTCCCAAATAAAGAAAAGAAATGGCAGTACAAAATGCAAATATTTCATTCTACTAAAATTGATTATTTCTTCCACTATTTTACTGTTGTTAATATCAAGGAGTATAAAAATACTTTCCGAGTGCAACTGGAAATTTGAGAACACTCGATAAGGACTGTGGCCTATCCATTATTTAAATACATACCTTCTGGGTAATGATCTTCTACAGTGACAATTTTTCCCCCACATTCTTTAGCATTCTTTATGATTGTAGCAGCATCAATTGGCTTAATAGTGAATGGATCAAGAACACGGACACTAATGCCTGATTTTTCCAAATCTTCAGCAGCGCTCAATGCTTCATACAGTGTTACACCAGCGCCAATTACTAATACTTTGTCTGAAGGAGAACTCTTAACAACTTTAGCTTTTCCAATCTGCAATTAATAATTTTATAGTTAAAATAAATTCATCAACATTAAATGAAGTGTACCAACTAAAAATACATTCAAAATATTAGAAAGATACAAAACAATAATTATAATTACTTCAAAAACTTCATCATTTTTGTAAATAACAGCTGTGGCTGGTCTGGATGTTCGGATGAAACAAATGCCTTTTGTATTTGCTGCTAATTCAATGGAACGTTCGCAGCTTACGGCATCAGCTGGATAAAACACGGTAGTTCCTGAAAAAAAACACCAAAAACATTGTTTAATATACTTTTTTTAAAACAGTAATTTATATGACGTAGAAGAGGTTATTTTATGTTTAGAAACGCTTTATCGGTAGAAACACTAAAATAATTGTAAGTGAAGATTATTTTTTATAACCATAGATAGTGACACTAAATAAACCCCAGGAACCACATTTAGGTGAATGTAGACAATTGAGTTATATTGTTGTACATGATATTTGGGGAAATATGAAACAAATTTTTCAATTGGTTTGGTAAGTATAGGTATAGAATAAAAAGATAACATTTAAAAAGCACATTTAGTAATTTGTTTGTTTACCTCAACATTTAAACATAGCCATCATATAAATACTAAATGTTTTATCTTTAAATATGAATTCTTTACTAATGGAAAAATATTTTCAATCAACCCTTTAAACCCAAATTAGTCGAGCATGCTATGAGAACAAAGCTGCACAAACAGTGTATAACACATTTCAATTAAGAATTCAACTTAATTTTTATACTCTATTTAGGTTAAGATTGAACCTCTTTAACGCAAGTAGACTATGCCGTCAATCATCTTCTTACCCCCAGGAGATTGCTATGTGCTTTATAATTGATTAACATTCATTGGTATTTGCCATCTTTGGTGCTGACGTGTATAAATGTTTAGCTGTTTCAATCTTAACCTGAATAAACTATAGTTAATTATAAAAAAATATTTATTATTTTACCTGGGACACTTCTGAACAACGCGATATCTTCAAGACCCATTTGACTTGGTCCATCTTCTCCAATACTAATACCACAATGAGAACCAACAAAGTTAACATTGGTCTGAGAAATGGCACCCATACGAATCTATATTAAATCAAATCAACATTTTATTGGTCAGTTCATTATTTTTAAATGTAAAAAAGTAAATACACACTTGATCAAAAGCTCTGGTGAAGAATGTAGCGAATGTAGAAACAAATGCGATTGTTCGGTCTCTGCATGCAGTTCCGATGGCAATACCAACCATGTTTTGTTCAGCAATAAAACATTCAATATGTCTCTCTGGGTATTTCTATATAAATAAAAAAAAAAGTGTTCAAAAGAGAATCAATAATTGTTTATTTTTAAAAACATACCACTTTGATTTTGTCAGAGTATGTTGAGTTTTTTGTGTCTGCATCTAAAGCAACAACTCTATTGTTGTTTTCAGCGATTTTGGCCAAAGCTGTACCATATGCTACACGTGTTGCAATCTTTTCACCAAGAGTGTAGTTGGGTGGAGTTGATAAATGAACATTGGTAATATTAATCGCAGGCACATCGGCAATAGGCTTTGGTATATTAACTGGCATTTTTTTGTTTCTGATTTGACCATTGATTTCCTATAAACATAGATAGTATTATAGAATAGTGTACTTAAAAATAAAATTATAAACATTTAATCAGAAGTGATTTATTATAATAAATTAATTTTAATTTTGTCAAAGAACCAAAAATATATATTTCGAAAGATTGAACAACTATGAAATATTTATATTTATCGTGCAATTTAATATTTATAAATATCTATTTATGAAAATAAAAAGTACTTTATGGCCCAGGGGTGGCCACAACAAGGCTCTTGAGCTGTATGTGGCTCTTAAGTCAGTTGTATGTGGCTCTAAGTTATTAATAAATAAATGTTCCTTCATTCATTATAAAATAAAAAATGTGTCTTTATTTTACAAACATATCTTAACAACGTGGCTTCGCTTTGAATTAGCTTTATAAAATTACAGCTCTAAAATTAAGATTAGTGGCCACCCCTGTTATAGCACTTCAAAATAAAAATTAATAAATATTTACTTCTAAAACTTTAACAGTTTTGTCATTCAATGGAGTGCCATGCCATTTTTCAGCATCTTCAATATTGACAAAACCTTTGCCTTTGTATGTTTTTGCCAAAATAGCTGTAGGTTTTCCTTTTGTTATTGAAGCTTCATGGAAAGCCTATATAAAAAAAGAGAACATTAAAAAAAGTTACAACTATAAAATAATTAAATTACTTTGGTTAATTCTTCGATGTCATGTCCGTCAACAACAATAGCATTAAGACCAAAAGCTGTCAGTCTTTGTCTATAGACTTCCATGTCATGCTGTAAAGGTGTTGGTCCTGATTGACCCAAGCGATTGATATCGAATATTACCACTAAGTTATCTAAGTTGTAAACCGATGCAAAGTTCAAAGCTTCCCAAACTGAACCTTCTGCACTCTCACCATCACCCAACAAACAAAAAGTCCTGTTGAAAATTAATGATGTAAGTTTTTAAAATATACTTATAAGTAAATATAGGCATAATTTGTAAATTTTAAATTTTAATCTTAACCCTTTTAGGTAGTATACACAACCAGTATAGACAAGCATTAATAATTTAAAGTTTTGTTTTATAGTGAACACTAATATTAGTTCTTTATTTTTGTTATGAAATGTTTTGTCACAATTTCTCCGCAGGTTACCAATTGGGGAACCCTGCCATAGGACATAAGAAAAAACAGGAATAACATTCATTGATGTGTTCACTCTTCAAAAGGGTTAATTCAAAATATCCATGTTATTTAGGATACTAAAAATATTACCGGTAAGATGATTTGTCAAAATATTTTCCTACGTAGGCCATTCCACAGGCAACTGAAAGACCTTGTCCAAGAGAGCCAGTACCAACATCAATGAAATTCAAACGTGGTGTAGGGTGCCCTTCCAAATCACTATCAATTTTCCTTAAGTTGGTTAAATCAGAAACTGGAAACAAACCGGCTTCAGCCCAAGCTAAAAAAAAAACAGGTAAAAATTAAATCAAATTTTGTAATGTTATTTATGGTTATTTGATGAATATTATTACCTGCATACAAAATAGGAGCAGCATGTCCTTTAGACAATATAAATCTGTCATTAGCAGCATCTTTTGGAGATGACACTTTGTAACGCATCGTGTGGAAAAATAATACGGACATGATTTCTGCCATTGAAGCACATGATGTAGGATGGCTGTAAACATTTAAAAAAATGAATAATCTGTTTTATTTATATGATATTTATATGATTTGTATTTATACAATACTATTTTGGTTATTACAAATTATAACAAATTATATAAATACAATTGAGCTTCAATAATTTGAAAGTTGAAACAAAATTTTTAGATAGGTTCTTAAACTTTTAAACTTTTAAAATTGTCTTGTAAATTCAACTTTAAACTGTAATTCATATTATAAATAATATTTATAACTCTATTAAAGTGTTAAAGTTAAAAATGGGGTTTTAAATAAGTAGATTATCTACTTACCTAAATAGTTACACTTTTAACTAAGTTATTTTGTACCTCTATCCAAAAAAAGAACAAAATAGGTACCTACCTAAGTCATGGTGTTTAGTAAAATTAAGATATAATATGGGTATTACCTACTTAATTTTCCAAAATTATATTTAAGGTAGGTATAATTAATTTAAACTCAGTTAGTTATTAAAAGGTAGGTTTAGGGTAAGTAATGCTAAAAGCAGTTCCTCCTCCGGTCTTCGATAACACGAGAAAAAAAAAGGTATTAGAAGGTAGATATTATAAGGTACATGTGTCATATGGTTTATGTTGTATACAGAAGATTTATCTGTGTCTTAATATGTTACTTATGTTTGATAAAGTTATTTACAAATTTTAAATACCTTGAAAATTTGTCATGATTGTATTTTAAATTAGTAGGTACCTATTTGTTTGGTGCTTGACATAAATGTGAGAATTCACAAATGAGTGTTGTTTTATAATATTTTTTTCAAAATTGGTACCTATCTAGGTACCTAATTTAGGCAAATTAAGAATTATCTCGACAATTATACGTATGGACCAATTATTTTTAATAATTTAACTTTTAATATGCAAGTTTAAACTCGTGAATTATTATTTATTACCAAATTTAAATGATTTACAAAATAAACGTAGTTTTTTATTAAAAAAACTTAAAATTAGTCAAAACTATAGTTACCCAAACAGTTAGTTTATCAAACTAAATACTTAGAATTTCAAAAAAGGGGCCATCAACCATGGTGCATAATTATGATAATATAGTACAAGTATTATAGTAATACTATGTACATATAATTTTTCATAAATAGGTAAGTTGATAGACACTTGTACTATGGGAAACATGTAAAAATATTCATAACTAACATAGTTATAGCACTACTTCAGCTAGTGCATAAGAAAAAAAATTGTGTCACACGTAAATCATTAAAAAGTATCTAGGTACCTACCTAATTTTGATAAATTTATAACAGATGAAACAGTTTATGTGACTGGTTGATAAGATTTATTAATGTTGTAAGTATATTCAATTGTTACTCAATTATATAGAACCACAATATTATGTTCAACAACAACTAGGTAAGTCAAATAGGTACTCTTTACTAAAATATCTAAATCTACATACCAACCTACCCTTCAATGTATTATTTTTAACTAAAAATTATTATTTTACATTAATTATTACCTAATTATTTTTAGCAAAGTTGTGTACCTATTTATTCCTCAGTTGTAAGGAATAATTAAAATCACTGTTAAACTACTAAGTATATTGTAATAGGTATAGCCTTTCACTGACCAATAGGTAGACCAGTGGTTTTCAACCGGTGTGACGCGAGCGCCCTTGAAGTGTGCCGCGAAAATTCTAAATAGTGTACCTATATAATATGTATAAATATTATATATCTAAATATATACTAGGTATTATATCACATATTATATGAATTGGTGTGCCGCGAAAATTTTGTAGGAGAAGAAGTGTGCTACGTTGTTAAAAAGGTTGAAAACCACTGAGATAGACGGTACTATATTTGTTTTTTGTTAGGTACCAACAATAATACAATTATTATGAAGTGGGTAACACAAAAAATAGCAAAAATACTGAAAAATAATAGGTAGGTACCTACTTTAAATAAGCAAATTAAAAATAAGGTAGATACATTTAAAACAATCAAGGAAGGATAAGTATATTGTATAGGTACTTCAGAGTTATTAATATACATGTATACACAAATAAATAAACAGACCCCACTGTAGTAAACTAGGTAGTAGCTAACGGTATTAAAGTTTAACAGCCCGGAGTCTTCGATAAATATATTATCTCACATGGCTGAAAAGTTTTAGTGATTAATTATCAAAAGTAAATTTCAATTAAATACTGAGTAGGTACCTAGGGTAAGTATTCTTATCGAGTTTTTATAAAAAAAAAATAAATAATTTTCTAGTGATACAGAGTACCTAAAGGTACATATTATTATGATAAAACTAGAGTGGTTTTTCGAGTTTGAAAATACATTAGCTCAATATGGCGAGAACACTATATGTTTGGGCATAAGAACACAAAAAAATTTTTTGTTTATCTTGGCTGTATAGTCCATACAAAAACAAGCTCGTGATGTAAGACGACGAAAAAAGCTGTTGAGACCAATAATGTGAAGGCTATACAATATACTATGTTTCACTTTCACCGTCGACGCGGCCTAGGTAAACCATAGCTATATAATATAAAATATTAAAGAACACCCGCGGCCTTCCGTCGAAGTCCACGACAACGGGCGGTGGGGAAGTGAAAGGAAATCGTGGTCCTCGACTCGTAAAATATAATATAATAGGTATATACGCCTAATAAAAAAAGGACGAAAATTAAATAAATAATTTCGAAATTGGAAAGCATAAATGAGTTCGGCGGATCGCAAACGGCATAATAAGAATTAAAAAAACAGCCGTCGGCGTCTTACCCGGATTTCGAAGCATTGGTCGCCACGATCGAGTCGATCCTCAGCTTGTTGGCCAAATCCTTGAGCGTCTGCACGGATGACGCTTCCATTTTGTGGTAGTTTGCCATCTTCAGTGAGGTTTTTCTGTTCAGGGACGAAAAATATTAGGTACGTGACACGTGTTTTTATCGTGCGACGGAGGCGGCGGTGAACGACAAGAACGACCGGCAAGAACAGCGGACGTGACGAAAATGAAACCGGTGCGATCGAACGGCAACGAGCGGAGTTATTAAGGTTATCTGAGACCGAGAGTGCAATGACGGCGGCGCGGCGGCGGCGGGGCGGAAACGCGTCCGGAGAAGGTAAACGATAAGAAACAAAAAAAAATCGAATTAAAACCGTAAGGCCGTTCTCGGCTTTTGGGTGATGGAGAGCCGGCGAAACCGCGAAACACGATTTCGTCGATAACGAATAACAATTTATTAGGTAGGAATTCGATAACAGCGGTCAACGATTGCGATAGGTACCACACTACCACACGTTATGTCGATATATTATTATTAAATTTTTTTTTTATATTATATTTGTGTAGTGATCTGTCGAACGTTTTAGATTCGTTCAGGATCAAACTCCAAAGTGCATGCGGTGCACACTGCTCGTCTGCGTGATGGGTTTCGTAGACGGGAGGTGGTGGGACGAGCAACAGGTGGTAGACACTGGTAGTCGGACAACCGGGTCGGGCGGTCGGTTGTGCCCCGACGGCGACCGAACGTCGACGACGTTTGAGTGCGTATGTATTGTGTGTACTGTGTATATACGTGTATATTGTGATTATTATTGCCCATTGGTACTACTACACTACCTACTGCTACAATACTGTATAATAATTAATAATGCGTACCTACTATAGCCAGTGACCGGACAGCTACTTCATCAAAATAATAATATTGTTTTGCCTTGTGGGCATAGACAGTATTGAGTACTTGAGTGTTGGGTAAAATCACAAACGCCGACGACCCTGTCGAACGCTGTAGGAAATCGGAATAGAAGACCGTATTTAGAGAAGGAAGCCTGTAAAGTGCAAAGAAGCTTCCAAAATATTATAGATAATTAATTATTTTTAGTTGCTCGCTGCACTCAGCAGTAATTGACAATTCAATATTGTGGATTAGAATATTATTTTAATTTATTTTTACAATGGTATTATAATATAAATATATTTCTCAGCGGCAGCGCCAGTAGCCACCAAGGTTCCGTAAAAAGTATAAAAAAATACCTGATTTTTAGTAGTGCGAATTGCAAATAACTCTCACTTGTCTCGAATATTATATAAATAACAAATCATTGTTATTAAAAATATTTAGATAAACAAAAAAGAAAAATATAAATTCGAATTTCGAGAACCATCACTTAGATTAAAATGCGAATGGAGTTATTTTGATAAAAACTCCTTCTTACAACAGTAGTTTAGTTTTATTCGATCCTAGACCTATACGGAATATATTTTGGCAATACAATCGATTGTAGGAACTTATTATTATTATTATTATTTGGAACTAAAAGGCCCAACCATTTATACATAACATCGACCATCGATCAATTCTTTTTCCCAATAACTGGCAATCAGTTTCAGATACCAACTTCGATTAAGTACCTATGTTTATATTTTGTTCCCGGTTTCGATATTTATTTTTACGGTTTTTATACGCAACTGGCTAACTATTTTCTACGTTTAATTAATATGGAACATGTTCTAGGATATACTGATATTACACCCATTTACAGGTAATTTTTAAACAAATATGTTGAATATTATAAATACTAGCGTACACAATTTATATAACCTACGTTTAGTTCAAATTGAGTACCTACTATTACTAATTTTGTAATTAATATCGTCTTAATTTATACTATTTTAATCTTGTATTGTTTAGCGTTTAAAATTATATGTGAATATGTAATAGCAATGTATGTAAAAAGTAGACACTACTAACTAGAAAGTTTAAAATACAATGTTATACTAACATGATAAGTAATTAAATCGAAATAGGTATATTTAATAATTAAAACAATATTACTAAGTAAACCGTTAACAAATTGTACATGAGAATAGTTTTTCACATTTGAATATTATTTATAACTAACCAGTGAACTAATAGATATTTAAAATACATTTTGTATTAATTTGTTAATAGAATATGTTAATATATACCTACGTATTTGAAACTGTACTTTGGAATTTTTAGTGTTAAAACTTAGAAATAAAAATTTAGAATATTATAATCTGAATTGATTCCCAAAAATGTAGTTAGGTACTCTGTTAAGTCCAGTGGTGTTAATTCATTTAATATATTAATTTAATTTTCATTGATATCGATGTTTTAAATATGTAGTAGGTATATAAATTATACATATTAACATATTATAATATAATATAGGTAGGCGTTTATATAAATAACAAATATAGGTTAGCATAAAGAGTTATCACTTCTACAGCATTGACAATTTTACTGTTCTTACATGATATTAGTAAGTAAACATTATGTAGGCATATTATGTCTATTTGTCACACAAAATTCATGAAAACGGGAAAGTTTTTTTAGTTAAGTAGGTACCTATTAACACTCGTAAGTACGTCATACATCGTTTTTCGGTTCAAAACGTATTACTTGTTATGAGTATAACCTTCATTCAACAGAATATATACATTTCAGTGAGTACACAATAGTACACAGCAATAATACAGGTTGTACATTTGCATTATTCATTTTACAAAACTACAACATAAAAAAGGTTACAATAAAAGGGGGAGACGACACCCTATTATCCTATTCCGAAATTACGCCAGTGCACTGTTCACATTTCTCTGTACATTATGTAAATCCCTCTTCTTCTTTCGTTCCTCTCTGCAATTCCACAGAGGTCACAGAAAACGAAAAATAAACATTTGATATACAGTAATAGGTGTTAAGTAGGTGATAGGTCACTTTAATGGATGTGTTATACTTGAATTTAATGATAAATCATACGAAAATAATTCTGAGACGGTAGTCAGCATTCAGCCTATACAGGGTTAGGTTATATACCAGGTTGCATATAAAATGTATTCATTTAATAGTTCATTAAAATGTAATATACCAATCACCGGCCACGCAATGGTGTTTAAGATACTTTTAGCTCTCTATATTGATTCGTTAAATGTTTAAAAGTGATTGTTCATGTAACCCGCCATAAGTATAATATAAGATACTTATAAAGTATTGTTATACTATATACCTAGATACATATTTATTTGCTATTAGATAGGTATAGAAGTTCACTGTAACACTGTAGGTTGAATTAATTTTTAACTAAAATATCTCATTTAATAGGTACATGATCAATAATTAATAGTAATATTACACATTGTAACATTTTAATCAAAAGTTAATAACGATAATATTACTTTTGAGTCAATACCGACTTTACCATTTAATAGGTTCATACTTTTTGGTTAGTATAACCAATTTTCCTGTCATTGGCTATTGTCCGTATAGTAAAATATAATAATCAATCTCATATTTTTGGGGGGAGGGTCCCCGTAGGTCTTGACCCCCCAGAATGGAATAATATAATTATTAGTTCATAAATCATATTATTTTTTTTAATAATATTATGCTCTTACTTATTTTTAGACCTTTCCCAACAAAAAATTTGAAAAATATGCCACTGATAATAATATAGAGCCATTCATACAGGTAAGTACATACAAATTTCAAAAATATTTTTGAATTATGACAAAATAACTAAAATCGTTATTCTTCATTTAAATATTTAATTTATGTCAAAATCGTCTATAAAAAAAAATTGTCTGTGGGTACCTATGTTTGTTTAGATTTTTAGGTTTTAGTAAGAACTATTTCAGAGAAATCTTATATTACATTTTCAAGCCTTTTAGCTATACAAATTAAACATTGAATATTATAAAATTATAAAATATTACAAATTTATAAAATTACAAATTAATAAATTTACAAAAAAATGTTTGTGGCTTTAAGATGAACTTTTTTTTAATTTTGGAAAAACCGTAAAAAAAATATATAAAAATAAATAGTTAAAATAAAACTAAAATTATAGGGTTATGGTAATTTTGAGGACTTGAAGTTTTTGGGGGGAATCTTTAGGTGGGGGTGGTTTTCTATAAAATCATCTTATCTATGACTTTGTCAAAAAAGTTTCTGGATCCTAGAATTTGTAGGAACCATCTCATATTATAAAATAAATAAATACTTAATCAAATAATTAATTTATAAAGATAATAATATATATCACATATTATGTATATAATATATATGTTTTTTAATCAGTCATCGAATTCAATAACGGTTTCCATATTCGGCTTTTCAATATCAAATGGTATATAAACGAATACAATTCTTCGTTTATAATCGCAACTTATCTTCTTATGTCTGTGAGATTGTTATAGTACCTATATGCTCTCCGGCTTTGACTTGGTAATCGCCACTTTATTAAAAGCTGGAGCATTAGCCTTATTTTTCTTTATTGATTAATTAGGTTTACCTAACTGATATCTTAATAAAATATATAGGTTTGTATTTTTCTTATCAATTACGGTTATTTAAAATCGAATGATATACCTACTTAATTGTATAATATAACTAATATAAAAAAAATTTAATATATCTCATATAATATATTATATATAGGTATGTATATTATGTGTGTTTTTTTTTATTGATCACCGAATTGGACACCCTATTTCAATTAATTTATTCAAAATGTAATGATATCTCTACCTAAACGTATACAATTTTGCGTCTATAATATTGTAACTTACCTTTACACGTTAGTATATTTTATGCTCCCCGTCGTTGCAGACTAGTTATTAATCACCTAGTTAAAAGCTAGAGCACAAGACTATCTTTTTATGTATATTAAGAAATGGATTAAGGAAATACAAAAAAAAAGAAATAATAAAAAAAGAAAGTAATTTAATGATCATGAAAGATTGAGACACGTCACAACTGCTGACGAAATCGATCGACAATCACATGATGTTAGCGGAGTACGTGGCCACGTACTTAAGAATATCACTTTAGACGTGCGAGTCGATGGGATTCGTATTCGGGAGGCTAAAAGCTATAAACTACACCCTTCCTTTATTTATAAAACAATAGTGGTCCCTTGTTCTTTTGTGTGTGGGTATTATGATATTCTTGATTGTTGGGAAATGTTATGAGTGATCGAATTATGTAGTCTTTATCTTTACGCCTCCGCGATATTTATTTATATTTCCATGGGATTACTGTATAAGTTTAGGTTATAATATGTGTCTGTAAGTAAATGTTATGGTTACAATATTATTAATATTATAGATTTGTGATGAAATAGATATTGAAAATTAGGACGCATTGAAGTCTACAATTTAATTTTTTTAACTGGTGTTATGTGGCATCACATGTCATCATAAATAATTACAATTTCATTCTAAGAAACTTATGAGTAGAGCTTGAATTTTTATGCAATTGTAATTTTTTTCCATATTACTACATATTGGTGCATATGTTGACGGAATTTAAAATGTATTGCATATTGAAGTGAAAGTTTCAAAATAAAATGTAAATTTAATTAATATTTCGTCAAGTAATAAATTCAAAAATCATTTCTTAGGAACTCTAATATAGTAATTTAAATAAAGATAAGTTCATTAAGCAGATAGGTACCTTATTAGGTATAAGTTGTTTAATTTGTTTTAAATTATTTTAATACCTCATAAGTATATAAACTAATAACAATATATTTTATCAAATAAAAATTGTGTACTACGTACTATATTAAATTTTAGGTATTAAACTTTTTTTTTTGCTTATTACTTGCATGTTTTCATAATGTTTACTGCATTGCATTTTGAGTAGTATATTTTGATACTTATTAGTGCATACAAATCCGAGCTCTACGCCTCTACTTATGAGTTATGAGGCATCTAGTATTACATTTTCAAACCTTAAGATCTCAAAAACTCCCTCCTCAAAGTACAAACTATATTCAGTATCCTATAGGTATTCCGAAAAGTATATTAAACTTGAAGTTTGATGTTTATATTTAAATATTTTATTGAATAATTTGTGTGACTACGTAAGAACAAAAAAAAAGAATTCTTTAAAAAATGACATCATTGTAAAATCAATACATTTATCATTAATCTCATAATATAATATAAAAAAAAAACCTGTATCGTTAATAATTACAAATTAACTTAAAGTGAATAATCTACCATCTAGTCGAAGTTTCTCTAGCGGAAGGATTCTCCGTAACGTGAAACACGTTATTTTCTTCCTTCATTTTAGGCATCATATTCACTTATTGTTCTTATAATGTAATATTGTAACATATAACGAGTTTGTCATTTGTGAAATAAAAATAGGTTCATAATATTTTAGTGCATAAAATAAGCAGCTTTTCCAAAAGGTTTCCTGCATACTATACCTTGGCTCAATTATCGATTGAGCACACATTTTAAAAAGAAAATGTCGCGTAAGATTTGTAATCTTAAATACATTTTTTATATTTTGTTAAAAAGTGAATATTTTCTAGTTTCTTAAGTTTTTTACTAATTTGTAGATTACAATACATGTTTGTTCTTCTACACATATATCATACTAACTTGACAAAAAAAAAATTGATTTTATTTGAATAGGAAATTATTCATTAGGTATAATTATACTTTTATAACGCGTTTAAATAATGTATTGGAGGACGGTGGTGATGTGTAATTACTTGGTAATAGGTAGGTACTATTACAATTGATAGAATATACTATAATATTGTACTATATCTACATAATATTAATATATTAAGTATAGTACCTGCCACAATATTCTTATTTTTATATTATCTTTATAAACGATTTTTCAATTAGATGTTTGTCTAAATAATTAGAAAAAGGTAGAATATATCCAAAATTAAATAGGTACATAATATAATAAACATTTTTAATACAATGTTCTAAGTTAATTACTATAAAAGTAGGTACTTTAAAGCATATTATGACACATTTAATTCCGATAGTCTATCGGAAAGATTGACTACTCGACAAATCAATTCCATAGGTCCTACTGTATTTAATACCTACAAGAATATTATCCAATAATATCTACTACTTGTCAACAATTAACCTTACATTTTGATCATGTTATTTTCTGCAGTAATTCATTATTTCATTAAATTATAATATAAGAACGTAATTTTTCGTAAACAACAGTTGAAATATCAATGTATTAAAGGAATATTTGTCGTGATAGAAATACATAGTAAGGAGGTAAGTAATCTATTATAGGTACCTTAAAATAGTATAAAATGCAATTGTTATATTACCTAACCTAACCTATTATTGTCTGACTGTATAGGTTAGGTTATAAGTTTACCTATAGCGGCTATATAGGTTCTATTGCCAGTGGCATAGCTAGACACTTTTTTCTGGGTAGGCCCGATATTTTGATGTAAGGATTACCAATGAATATTTTTATAAAATAAAAAAGTATCAGAATACCGTATGTTATACATTTATTATAGGCATATTAGGTACATGGATTTATTTTATGTTTTAAAACTAATAGTATAAAATTAAATTCATAAAAAAGATATAGCTTTATTAAAATATTTTTAGATAGAAAATTCCAATTTTCTTTTTTTCATTGATGCAAACTCGTCAATTACAGCAGATGGATTTTCCATGAATTTTCCACTTATTTCTCTCTCAATAGACAGCAAAGTTAAATTATTTAATCTGCTACTTGTCATCGTTGACCTTAGATATGTTTTTACTCTTTTCATCGTCGAGAAACTCCTTTCTGCTTCAGCACTAGATACTGGAACTACCAAAATATTTTCAATAATTTTTGTTAATTCTTTAAATCCAATTTTGTATTTTTTTATTTCTTGATATAATTCAAAAAGATCAGATATAGATAAAAATAAGGTTTTTGCCAGTTGACATTGGCATTTTAATTTGGTAATAAATTTATTTGATTGATAAAATGGAAATTTTTCAGCATAACGACAAATTATTTCAGTGTCTAAAAATATTGATGAATTTTGGTCTGAAGCTTCTAAAGTTGCATACATATCATCATTTGTATTAAAACGTCGGTTCATTTCAAAATATATTACTATCAATTCTATCAGGTAACGGACAATACGGGCTGTCGGGCTATAATATTATACACTGTCTTTGATGGACTATAAATTTCGATGGATGCCGATTAACAGGAATTGGCCGGTTATTAAACTACAACACTCAAAATAAAAGATTAAAAACCATCGGGATTTAATTTTGTTAGTTAAAACCGTATTTAAAATACATTAATTCTATTATTTTAAATTATTCACTACACATTTAATAGGATAAAAAAATATTTTTTTTTTGTGAAAAAAGTGGGTAGGCCCGGGCCTACCAGGCCTACCCGCTAGCTACGCCACTGTCTATTACTTGATTAATACTTTATGCATTGAAATAGGTACTGTCTAATATTGTAGAGTATCATGATACACATACACTGACGGATTGAAAAGTTACATAGAATATCATAAATATAAGCTTTTATGAATAAGTACTGATTTTTTATTACCCCATGGCCCAAACAATATAAAATTATGTATAACGTTTCCCGTTTAACATAATCAATCTATAATGTTATATAGCGTAGGTGAATATTTTTATTTTCTCATAGAAATTATTATTTATAGAATGAGCTCTGCCTTGTATGCAATTATAATAGATGTAAGCCTTTTCAATATACATTTTTATTCATATTCATATGTACTCAAATATTTCAATCACACCTATAGAATATATTTTTTTGTAAAAAAAATATAAGGTTATATAATACCTACGTACGGTTTATAAGATTCCTAGAACTCCAACAGTACGTGCAGACATATTATGTAAGGTAGGTACCTATATTTTATTTTGTATTATAATAGCGCCTATGACTTACACGGTACAGTTGAATCGAATAAGTTTTTTAAATTGACAATTGATTGAACTAGCCTACTAATAGCAGCTCTTACTTCTCCAAGCTTGCCATGGCAGAAATAAAACAACGACCAGCCATTCAGTCCTGTTTTATATGTACCCATTATATAATATGTACCTACCTACCTATACTGTAGGTATACATAACATTAATGATGACATTAAGGGATCGTAATCTAATGAAATGGGTCACTATTCTTAACTTTCATTACAACCACAGCTTTAAAACAGTTTTCTTCTGTGTAAAAAAAAAAAAGATTGTGTACCAACGCTTTATATGATTCCCGGAGCTTCGGACGGTAAGTAAAAGTACCCATACACTATAGAACTATACAGTATATAAAATATTTGAAATTATGTAATATGTAGAACATTAAAGAACCTGCGTGGTTACAGTAGAACATATATTGTACGATAATATGTTTTACAAATTAAATTAACTCTTTGAAAATTCGTAATGTAAATGCGTAAATAAAATAACTTGCAGCACGACCTCACCTTGCAATAGGGTCTTTATTCTACAACCTTGCCACACACAAGAAGCACAATGGTCAGCTATTCAGCCATACAATATATATATTATACTAAACAGGATATGCAGGACATTACGGTATCGTATAATATTATGGTGCAACATCCTATTTTTTGTGTCACACCTATTATGTCCTCACAAAGTCACACATGTGGTGTATATTATTATATTGCAGGGGTTATATTTTTCCTTATTCTATTGCAATGTAGTAGGTAATCCTCGTGCACGAGGTAAGTGTGAGGTCGTGTCGTTTTTAAAGAGAAATTATGTCCCTTTAATAACTATGAACACTCCTTAATACTAACTACTAATACTAACGTAATAATACGTTCTCGGCTAATGCAACAGAATAATATTATATTCATATTTACGTGTTTTTTTTTTTTTTAATTGATTAATCGATTATTACAACTATGATAATCAATTAGATGATAAAACATTTTGATTCAACACGGCATCATTAAAATTGTGATACCAATATTATTATAGCCCGCTAACCAAACGTTGTTATAATTATCTAATAAAACATTGAAAAATATTAAAAATTGTATTATAATAGGTCATTTAATATCTTAATTTATTTTATTCGTATAAATATATTTTTAATTATAACGTTTATACCGCGTGGTTTGAATATTTAATTGAATTCTGATTTGTAATATCCCTGCATTAGTGCAGTACAGTGTGTTAGAGCAAGTCGAGTCTTCAAACTGCGACCCGCCATGTATATATCTGAGGCTTATACGAACAGGTTTTAAGCATAGCTTGTATATTACATAATATACGTTAAAGTTATAATATCGATAACCTTTTTTATTTTACTTATTATAATTATATATAATATATTTACGGCCCACTAGCTTTTTAAAAAATAATAGTTGGTCCACTGTCTAAAAAGGTATAAAATCATTGTGTTAGAGTGACGTGTATAGTTACCACGCTCAAGTATTTTAAAGTTTGGACATTACCGTATTATCAATTATGACAGTACCTATATTGTATTGTAAATGTAAGATATTAGTAGTTGATAGTAAATTGATTGTTATTTGTGTTTAATTTTCACATGTTTTAATAGGTAATTAACTAATATTTTTTATTATTATGTATTCATTTTATGTTTTACCAAAGCGTGGAATGGTTCTTGTCGATAATGTTTAATTGTATAATTGTATAATAATTTTGTGTAGCTGCTATTATTTTTTAAAATGTGAGTATGATATTGACAATAGTATAACCATTGAGTATGTAGGTACCACCAAGTACTTCTCGAGTAATCACTACTTGCACACGATATAAAACTAAAAGACATAATAAAGTCCTAAATATTTAACACTATTCATGTTGGACCTTGAAATGACTTTGAATGTTCATATATTTTATCTTAATAACGTTGTACACATTAACAAATATTATACCATGATTATCATTTAAAAAATATATTTTTTTTTATCAAACAATTAAGAAATTAGTGTTGGCGTAGGAAATAATAAATGGTATTCGTATAACTACAAAACATTTTAATGAGAATAATGAATGATTTAGAAACATTATAATATAATAAAATATATTTTTTATGTGAATAGACATTTAGAAATTAAATTTCATATTTGATGATAAATTTAATTTTGCAGTTTTCTCGATAGACTTATTATTCTGGTAATATTAAAAAGTTAAAAGTAGAACTGAAGTAATTTAATAAAGAGGATATTATATTTTAAGCTGTCAGATGGTTTTGTTTAGATTCTATTCTAATTGTGACATAAACAACTTAAGTTATTTTATTTGAAAACATTTTCAGGCACTATGTCGCACTATTTTTTTATTTAGATTAAACTTATGGAGTATTATTGTTAATAGTATTTAACTTTGAAACGGTTGGTAGTTATTATTATTATTTTTGTATTGCCTGTTTATGTTTATTTGTTTTTTTATGATTTTTAATTTGGCTCCATGTCCCTCACTGTGTAAGAGATTAAATAATTTGTTTTTAGTTACTAGATTATGGTAGAATTTATTCATTCGACTATGTGTAAGCTCCCAAATATAAATAATAAAATATTGAGCTTTTCCATTGATCGCTACTTCATAATAATTAAAAAATATACATTTAATGATTAGCTTAGCTTGATTAAAATTGAAAGTTGAACATTAAATTATGTCTTAGATACTCCTTTAAAATATCAGCCATCAGGTATCTGTCTAAAATAGCGAAAGTAATAATAGCGAAGTAAAAAGAGCGAAAGTAACAATAGGAATGTAATAATAGTGAAATCCAAAGAAAATATAACTTAGGTATAGATAGGTACAGCGGATAAAGAAAGTTTGAAAATAAAATTGGAAGTTAGCAAATACTCTGTAGGTAGTATCCAAAAAATATATTATTTCATTTTTAAAAACATAATTTAAATATTTAAATTAATAATTATAACCCTAGTCATAATACATTACTTCTTTCGATATTGTAATATAAATAAATATGTGTATTTTAATATGACAACTTTAATTTTTTTTTGCTTCAGATTTTGTTGTTTGTACTTGGAAACTATTATGACTTTGCTATCATTAGTTTCTCTATTTTGGCCTAAATTCAAAATATCATATTTTTAAGAACCCTTAATTTATTTAACTGACTATTTATGCTTATACATGTGACGGGTAATATCGAGTGTCAAAAATAGCCCGAATAAACTTGACATTAAAAAAAAAAGAATTGTAATTTTTAACATTATGTTAGGTAGTAGTTACCTTCTTAATTTTAATCACCGGTATTATTTTACTTCTTATGAATATTATAGATTGTTTAAAAAATGTCTAATTATTTATTGGAATACAATTTGATAGTATGATGATTATTAATGACCAAACCATATTAATGAAACAAACATTAGTTTACCAATTACCTACTGGCTACTACTTATTATTACATGTTAAAATATATTGAAAATTTATTAATTTAGCTGAACTTAATTTTTGTTACCTTTAATATTAAATGTGCTCTTGATTGACCTCTTCATCAGTATAATCATAACATATTTAACAACGGAATTTGTTTCATTTTATAATTATTATATATGCATCCTATCTAATTATATAATAAGTAATGCGTCAATTACGTTCATATTACGAACAATGAACATTACATATTATATAGAAACTGAACTAGTGACAACAGCGACATGTATTTCTAAGGGGTTATAAATTGGTGATTTCGACATTGGGCATAGTATTCATAAATAATTGTATAAGTGGGGCTAAAAATGGTGAAATATGCATTCAGCTATAATATGCATCCAAACAGTAGAGAAATTCACACTTCCATGATATATATGTACGCCAGTCTACATCAGTCAAGCATAAGCACAAGAACATAAACAAATCATTTAATAGTTTCTATATACTATAGTAAAAATTTCGTTAATAATTTTACTATTAATTTACGGCTCA
Source organism: Nasonovia ribisnigri (assembly GCA_027563435.1). Classification (NCBI taxonomy): domain Eukaryota; kingdom Metazoa; phylum Arthropoda; class Insecta; order Hemiptera; family Aphididae; genus Nasonovia; species Nasonovia ribisnigri. The sequence goes on along the minus strand of JANEHU010000715.1, from coordinate 56,227 downwards.
AAATCTAACTTAAATACAAACAATTTTCAAATAATTTTCAAAAACACATTTATTAATCAAGGTTTAGTCTAATACCTATACATAAATATGCATATCATACTATACTAATAATAATTACTAGCCAAAGTACAAAATATTAACCTGGCTGACAAAACACGTATAAATTATATTATCGTGTGTACCTACCTACTACCATGGATTATTTGCATAAATGTGTAGTTGTGAGTTTATGACCGCTGACATATAAGATAGCGACCTATATTATAATATACATTATTTGGAACGGGTTTACAGAGTTACAGACATTGGAAATAACAAATCAATTATTCGTTATAATTACAACGATTCCTCCAGGTTTAAGGAAGGAAATGTATGATTGCGTGTATTTGTTACTATTTTTCTCAGCACATATATTATATTACCTACAAAAAGGATTGGTAAAAAATATTCAAGAAAAATACAAATTTAATATATGCATTGAAAACACTGATCTAAAATAAATAACAAGCAAAATATAAGTTGTAATTATAATAATAATAATCAGCGAAAATGTATATAATGTATGAGGAGGAGGACATGTCTATAATAATTAACATAACACTAAAATATTGTTAGTAGGTAGGCGAGTAAAAACCCACCTATACGGAGAACAGTTATAATTGATAGGTGATCATTATATCCATCGTTCTGTGTTGGTTTAAGATAAAAACACAAATCATACGATTTAAAATAAAGAATATTATGGCGGATAACCACCGTAATATATTGTAATATGCAAAATCTGAAAGTTCTGAACTTAACCGGTTGTTCAGACATTGTGTAAAATAGCGACTGTTTGAAAAGTCAATAACACACATTCGCGTAACACAATGATATGAAAGTGAATTTATGGACATTCGTGGACCTTCCTTTCCTTGGTGGAAATGAAACCTATTTATAGATACAGCGAAGGTGTCTTATAAATTCGAGGGCATGGGTGCATTATAGGTATATTGTACATTGTATATTATACTATACACGGTTAAAGTGAACGGAAAAAACAGCTTCTGAACACGATAGCTGCACAGTTCCAGATGAAATATATCTTGTATTAAAAAACCACAGAAAATTAGAAATACACAGCAAAATAATTATAGGTACCTTGGTACCTATACCATCATTAGCACGGGAAGAAAAGGTCACTAGTTATCAATCCGACTCCGATCCGCTATTCAGACGCACACACACACACACGTCCAGACTTGCTCGCAATCAGACGTTTATCACTTCAATGATAATTATGATTTATGATTTTGTTTTTTTTCTGTAACTGTATTTACCATGACCCTTATTTTCTTCCTCCGAAACTCGAAAAGAAACAATTTCTGTTGTTCAATAAGTATTATTATTTATTATTTTTTTAAATTTTTATTAGCTTCAACCAAAGTTATTATAGCTCGACAACTAATTGAATATCTTAAACGTAACAATGCAACTCAACTACTTAATATACTATGACATTAAATATGAAAATAACATGATATGGATACACAATATTATTTATTAGGTATCATAAATATATGAATAAAAAAAAAATAAGAATAAAACTCATGGTTCCTCATTAAATAAGGTAGGTACACAATGCGATTCTTTTATATGCAGGTATATTACTATAATATTTTTTTCGTAAATCGTTAACGGTATTGAAAAAATATATTTTCGATAGTATCTAACTCAAAAATCGATTTTATAACTCAATCGATTATTATATTATACTTTGTTATTGTATCATAAATACCCCAAACGATGCTGAGTTACTTCAAAATGGTATAAAACGACCTCTATGATTGGTGTAACCAGAACAGTTTACATTTAAATATTTCTCGAAAAAAAGGATACCATATCTTTATAACAACTGTTGAAATGATTCTGAACTCGCTTGCATCTAAAAGAATAATGACCTACGTATAATCTTTGATGCATCTCTATCATTTAGTGAGCATTATTTATATATTAAAATTAAAGCTTCTTCTATGTTAGGTTTAATAAATCGAAGCTGTAAAGGTTTAAAAATACATATGCATTAAAAGCACTTTATCCCTCATACATACGATAAATTATTGATTACAGCTCTATAGTTTGGTCACCTAGACTAGGTCCAATTTAAGTAATAGAATTGATACAAAATCGTTTTTGAAACATTTGTCTTTTAACTGTGACATTCAACGCCAACCTCAATCTTTATACCAGCCACTATTATCTCTCTTAGTGGACAAGTTTACCATCCAGAATTACTTTCAAACTTAAGCTTCCTGGTTCCTAATCGTAGTACTAGACAACTATATTGATATTTTTAATGTATATTTAAATAATTTAATAAAATAAAATGTAAGGAATAACCTAGAACCTATGATTAGATGTGTTTGTACCTACTCATTTATATTGTAATTAGTATAATTAACTTGATGTTAATGTTTATCTAAAAACTTATAACTTATTTGATAAGTGTGTATTAATTACTAAGAATTTAATTTAGAAAATTGTACGCTACCGATCATCTTATATTTCATTTTTATTGGACATTTTTGCTCGTCCAAATAAATAAATAAATAATTATTGAAATTCTCGAAAAATATTTAGCCTAGGAATATAAATTAAAAATATGTAGGTATATATAGGATAAATTAGAAGATTTGTAGGTATAGTTTGTAGCTTAGCACTCAATAAATTGAAAATTTAAATAATGATAATTATATAATATGCATTTTTAAAAGGTATAATTTTTGTTTGTCAAAAATATTGTTTAGTATAATTACTTTGTAATTACTAAATATAACATGGTTTTAACATATTTTCTATGATATTGCTAAAATGTTTCAAGAAAATAAACCTTTAAAAAATTATCATATATATTAGATACCCATACTTATATAATATATTATGTACCCACCGCGGTATGGTATATAATAACCACTGCACGATTGTTTAATGAATATTGATTTACGTTTTATAATAAACGAAAACATGATCGAGCTTCCCCGTGCATACTTCAACGATTGTATGTCTTTCAACGGATATAATATAATATGTAGGAGTACGTTTTAGAATTAATTTTTTTTTAAAGATTTGATCTGACCTTACATTAAAATATAGTATTATTATTATATGTAATTATATAACATTATAACGTAATTAAATTAAAAATATTGATGTATTTTATTAATATATAGGTACCTACGTATATTGTATACATTAGATGAGGGCTGCGGTGTTTACGTTTATATCGATCAGCTTCGGTGCATGATTTCTATAAAAATCATAATATTTGACGTAGGTATGTAAAAACCAGTTACGAGACTATAATGCGTTTGAACTATTTGCCCTCTAACGGAAGTATAACTTTCATTTCGAACCGCTCTGTATATTGCATATTATTATACTTTATAAATAATTTTAAAATGCAACGTGGAGCGGTCACGGCTAATGACGTGATAGTATGTAATAATATGTTTATACAGCGATTGTTGAAGAACTACACGCCGATTAGATTTGTACCGCAGTGGGGCCGAATTTAAGGATCAGTCTCGAGGCCTAACTAATTATCACCAATCGCGCGATTAATGATAAAAATACAACAGGAAAATCGACCTTTTTCAATGTCAGAATGTCTTAGACCTATAACTACCGAGACACTAGATAATTTTGTAGAATATTCAAAATAAATAACGTATAGTAGGTATAGGTAGTTGTAGAATATTCACATGAATATTACAGCAAATAATTTCAAGGTAATCACATAGGTAGCATAGATATATAAGCTATATAGACACTTACCTATAGCTATATGCCTATAAATATTATTCGTTGAAACACAAATGAAAAATATAATATTGATTGATGTTTATGAAAAACTAGTATTTTATACTGGTAAGTAAACTACTAAAATTTACCTTCAAACTTAAATTGTAAGTATTATTTACATAATTAATACGTATAGTGTTATGTCACTGACGACTGACTATAATAAACTATGAAATTTTAGTAGGTATTTAATTATTATTCAGTTTAAAATTTAGTCTTAAATCACCTATATTCCTATGGTACTGTTATAATTTAAATTAAAAATTAACTCTAGACAACTACGATGATTTACAAGTACGAACCGTACGATGTGCCTAAATACAAAATTATTGAGGTTGTGAATTCAATGGACTAAAAACCACAAAAAATGTACAAAATATTATGCACTAAAGAATTCAATTTTGCAAAATAAATTCACAACGATGTTTGTGGTTTGAAAAGTACTTACTAATAAATAATATACGTTAAATATTTAAAACTTATTTAATGAAATACACACACCAAAAAAAAAAAATAAAAAAAATAGGTAGGTAGCTTTTTTAACTAATTTTAGAAAGAGTTTAAGAAAAAAAATATTTAGATAATTATAAAAAATAATATTTGCACAAAAAACTGATAAAATAGTTATACAATAAACTATCATCTGTAATTATAATATTATAAACCACCAATTTATCCCAAATCTAGAATTCCTGTATTTCAAATATGCAATAAAATATAAAATCAGTTATATGCACTAACTTCTAAAATATGAAAATTGAAATTTTGTTATAGATTGGTAACGGCTTAATGCAAATTTGTTTTTCATATATTTTAAAATCAGATTGAGTGAAATCGATGTGCTAAATCATTTAATTCACAGCCCTAATATGGTTAAATATCAGCTGGTAGCTACTATAAATTTAAAAAAATATGTACACAAAATTATTTATCTGGAAATGTATAAATACATAGACCAGGGTGGTCCAACCCGCGGCCCGCAAAGCTTTTTTTTTTGGCCCCTCCGACAATTTAAAATTTAGATTTTAAATCACAATAATAGCATTTTCTACAATGAATTTAATAAATTAATTTTTAATAATAATTAATTATTTGTGTATTATATAAAATAAAATATAAATAGGTACCTAATAATATAATTTTTTTCATCTGGCGGCCCCTGGTGTTTTTATGAAAGTGTAAATTGGCCCGCCAACTACAAAAGGTTGGACCACCCTGACATAGACTATAGTCTATGAACTATTATAGTTATATCTATATAAACGAATTAATTTTAATTTAAGCAATTTTTATTTTCTATTTGGTATGTGATACGTATATAGGATACCTACATTTAATCAGTGATTACAACGTTATATTGATTTTTTTTAATTTAAATTTTGAGACGATTCCGGTAAAAAAGATGCAAGTTGAATGAACTAAAAAAAACAACAAAACACAATTTAGAATAATAATTGTTAACGCCTGGATCTGGAATAGAGATTATAAATATTATTGAGATTTCAGTTTTAAAATTATAAGTGGATTAAAACATAATATAAATTATAATGCGCCTGTGTAATCTTTTCACCGAAAATGTGATTCTTATTAATTAATTAATAACTGAATACTACATATTTTGTAAATGGATTATGATTATGTTTGAGGTTTAATATAATATAAGCACTAAATTTTGTTTTTAATCAATTACGGTTTATTACAGCTCCGGCCTCCGAGGGATTTGGTATGTTATTATAATAGTCAGTGAATTAATCATGTAGGTAAATAGTTAATTCTATTCAATGTATTACATGGAACCAAATGCTCTGAAATCGTCATCATAATATATAACCCCCCAATTATCATTTTTCATTTTTTTTTTTTGTTAATATTAGTATTAGGTGGGTACTCAATTTATTGTAATTATTTTTACGAATAAAACAAATTCAGTTTCGAAAATATTCACGAATTTATGTGGTGGTGTTTGAATAAATAAAAAATGTCTAGAAGAAACTCATTTAAAGATACTGGAAAATGATATAATAATATATTCATTATATAATACAATATATATTTATTATAGTGAACAAGGTTTGAAATTTTCGAAATTTTGTGTATTATACCGTTGCGTTTTTTATTATGTACCTATAACACTATTTTATCAGTCTCATTTTCGACTCCTTCTCCAAAGTTTTTACCCTATACCAAGCTTAACTCACTTATATCTGTAAAATATATTAGGTATGTATATTGAGTTGTGCATTTTAAACGTAATCTTGTGTTTGCAAGAAGAATGGAACGAGGTGATCAAAACAACTAAGATAATAAAATGCCTCCACGCTATTTACCTACGGATTTTGATTTAAAATAATATATACTACATATAAATATATAATATTTAACATTTGTACGTATAAAGTAAAATAACTTATAAGAATTCTATCTGTATTATTATTATTTAGAACTGATTTATAGGAATAAGGACATGATTATTAGAATATTAGTAACTTCGTTGATTATAAATAGTTATAATTAAGAAAATTATAAATGGGTACCACAAACAATTATTTAGATCTATAATAATCTTTTGATCAGTGTTTTTCGACAGTAAAGTAAAAATATTTTTAAAAAAACATTTCCTTTATCATAGGTACTTTAAATAATTTATTGTTTAGTGTATTCTTTTTATGCTCTAATACATTTTTCTCTGTACTTATACCTACATTATACGAAATATCTACACAATAGTTTGATCGTACGTTTTTATTCATAGTATTTTTAATGTATTATTTGTGCCTTGTGATTGAAAAATACTTTTTGAGTACTTTTTTTATTTGTTATATAAAATATGGTTACATTTACATATAAATAATGTGCAGGGAATTTTCGCCTTTGTATATTTGTTCATAAAGTAAACTATGTAAATTAATTTGATTCTATACAAATGTGATTCATGAAGTTTGGATTTCAAATTTAAAAATGATTAGTATACATTTTGATTGATTTCTTCTATAAGTCATAAGTGTATATTACGAACGTGTAATGGTTTTTGTTGTATATTTTAAAACACTCTATTTAACAAACTAACGTGTTTAATATAAAAACATTAAACGTTCTAAAATAATTGTAAACAAAAAAGCATATAGTTTCGGGTTTCACCACTAATATCAATTGAAACAGAAAAATTACAAATCTAATTTAACTGATTTTTAAACTTGTATCTGTTATTAGATACAAAATAATTATTCCACTTTTTTTGAGAGCATATTAACAAACTTTAAAACTATTTAAGCACAACAATGACCAAACACTGATAATTATTCGATAACAATATATTAAATGGTTAAATCACTAAAGTACCCTGCAGTTATCACATTTACACCTACGGAGATAAACTATAGGTAATTTAGGTTTATAATATATCAGATATTACGTGTTTTATAACCACTGGCGCTGTATCTAATACGTTTATGTACATAATAGTGTATAGGTAATACATATTGCTACGCAATTAATTAATTGATAAGACGCTATTTATTATGGTTGATATAAATTACTTTAAATTAAAAACTATTATTGTTGAAGTTCAAGCCGTTTTAAATTATGTAGGTACCTGATAATGAAATAAAATATTTTGAAATTATAAATTGTTATACTATCGATGGTTAAAATTCGTAATTATCACCTAAGTCCAAAATTAGGTTTCAACGGAATATTAAATTAAATTAAATATTTTTAAGTTTTAACTAAGTTTGAGTATAATCCTACCTAACGTATCTACAATTTGATTTTTATGATTTAGTTTTTTTATTTTTCCATAATTCGTTATTATTTAGTCTTCAGTCATTAATAAATAGTGACATATATTGTAAGCCATATGTTATACGTATCATTGCCATCAAAGTATCAAACAAAATGTTTTAGATTCTGAGTGGACAGTGAATGTATTGATTTTACAATGATGCGTGTTTTTTTTTACATTATTAGTGTCTGTCATGACCTTTTAAGATAGTAATTATGCTTAAATTTTCTTCAACAGTATCTTTTCTGATAGTAAACTGAATCTAGTTGGTACTTTAGAGAGGTCAAAAATAAAAAATTCCCAAGTTTTCAAAAGCGCCGGGAGAAAACAAAAAATAATTAAGGAAAAACGGAAATTTTCACGCAAAATCAGTTTTCGACAAAATCGATTTTAGTTTTTGGTTTAACTCTAAAACAAATGTTCTTAAATATATGCAATTTTCACTGAATGTTTATAAAAGTTTTTTGTTATACACCATAAAATATTTCATATATTTTTTTTTTATCAATAATAATCAAAATATTTTGACTTGTTTTGAGCTGTTTACGGGCATTTTAAGTTTTCAATTTTTTTAGTTTTCTTTAGTCACAATTTTTTTTTATAAGCATTTAAAGTTCGAGTTTTTACAACATTTATCAAAATCTTGAACATTTTTAATTATGGTAATTAAAAACTTTATAAAATCTTCAATTTGTACAGCTAAGGATTGCAATTTAGAACAAAGACTATCATAGATAGTTCATTTGTTAACCAAAAAATCCAAAAATTATATAAACACAGTTATATTAAAAGCAAGAATGACGATTTTAGTCATTTTAGTCGAATGGATCAGGATCATTAAGTATTATTTGGTTTATTTGATATTAATAATAATTGTGCATATTTCGTTTTCTTTTTATGTACTAAAATGCTTATCTATACTATATCAAAACTGCGTAGTTCCCAATAAAATTAAATTCCATACATATAAAATAACGTATACATATTTTTTGATAAGCAAGAAAAAAGTTTTCCGGTCAAGTGGTACATGAACATTTCCAAACTATGTTGGTAGTACGCAAATAGAGAACCACTGAGCTATATTATCGTAGAATTATCTTATAACGTGAATGATCTATATTCGAAAAATACGATTGGTACCTATCTATTATACCTATTGTTCAGGTATAAAATATATATGCTTTATTTAATATATATTAATTTATGCATGTGTGCAAAGTGCAGGCAAAATACATAACTTAAATTTATTAATAAGATAAATATAATAATTTACAATTATTAGACAGGACAGGATTTTTTTTTTAATGTTCGTTTCAAAAAAAAATGTCACAAAAATTCCCATTAAAACTATTAAGATCATACATTTTACGATGTATGAAAATTGTATTGTGGCATTGAGTAATTGAGGAGGTATGCCTAACATTTTTTTAATGACAATTTAAGTATCTTCGATATTTCTTGATAAAAAGTTTGTAATAATAAAACGTCACATGTAGGTATATGCACAATCCATAGATAAATAATAATGTAAACATGTTGTAATAGATTAAAAAGTATGACGACGAAAACCGTCATAGGCATTAGGTCACATAATATGTATATTAATGATCAACCGATACGCATCAGGTCCGACATCGCTATAATTATAATAATAGATATATTATCCGTGTATAGTTGCAGTAGCCAGTAGGTATATTATTATTGAATCATGTATTTTACTTTTGTAATATTTTGTTGGTTGTGTAATTTTTTCCGCGCGTTAGGTAATCAGACACTATCAGATGGTATGGGGTGGCCCACTCGCTTTGTATCTACAGACTAATATTAATAAATGTGGACAATAATTTATGAATTTATATAGATTTTTATTATATTATAATTTATCATATAATATCATATATTTTATTATAAATTCAACGTGGTAAAGTATTTAAGCACTGCGGGTATCAAAATATTTTTTTCGAAAACTAATAATTAGTTTTGAAATTATTTCAAATGCGAGAAATTTGTTAGGATCGAGTATAAGTTTCATATAACTTTATTGTAAATTATGTATGTACGTATGTAGGTATACAATTATTTATTATAATTAATGAACGATGAACCGACAATTATTATTAGCGTCACGTACAAAAGAGCAATATAAATTGTAACCCAATAAATAAATTGATAAAAGAATATTTTACTGTTTACAGAGCCGCTATTACGATATTTATTATGAGTGTTGGTTAGTTTAGTAATACCGTCAAGAAGATTATATTGTTTTGCTTTCCGTCTGTACCTACAACTCTTCTGCACAATACCCATGCATGACGCGGTCGAGAATGACTTTTTGATAGTACGCATGTTAGCTCTTGTAGTCTTGTAACACGCTAGCGTAATGTGTAAAATAACATTATAGTTTTTAAGCTGACAATATTGTTGTATGGGTATATATAGGTAGAGTGATTGAATCAAAATTAAATTTGTTTTTCGGATAGGATCGGCCAAAATAGCGAGAGGAAAAAGAGTGATTAGTGTTATTTAATGACCACCTGGGTCACACATATAACAGTGAAATTTCAATGTTTAATAAATAATAACTAAAATATTGTGTTAAAAATGCAACTTTAACTGTTCCTCATTATGACACACTAGCTATATCTAGTGGTTTAGGCCATTACACATTTGTGTCAACTGATGAATTATTAGATATTAATTTGTTTATTTATAATTAAAACCATTTCTTGATATAAACAACACACAACTAACAAAACAATTATTAATTAATCAGTTTATAAGACAGTGTTGGTAAACGGACAATTTTTTAATACCCACGAAAAAACGTTGTAGGTACACAACCATTTTTTTTCCATATATGACATACTGCAGTGTATTGATGATTTATGTTTTGCAACAGTGTATTTTTTGAAGTATAGGTAGTTAAGTTAATAATGAAAAAAACTTTTTACCTTGCTAATGTCTACCTTTGATGTATTGAATACTATAATATACCTAACATACTTTTTATTGAGTAATTGATAGGGTCGAGAATTTGATAGTTAACTTTACGGTTTAACAAAAGCTTTTGAAAAATAAAGCGAATATTTATTTAATTACTGCATCTATACCTCTGCCGTTGTAAAAGGTACCATGTACATCATAATATTATATTTGAATTTCGTAATTTATCAGTTAGCGGGCTTGTCGGATCAAACGCACGTCATATAACACATAGATATTATGGTTTATTATTATCTATTTTATTGTTGCATTAAACAGTAGGTATATACACCGTAGGTACAAGTAGTATGGTCTATGATGTAGATAGCAGCAAACGAACATTTACATTCGTCTGTATTACTTCGTATATTTAACTATTTATACATTGTTTATTGTGATATTTATTAATTATTCTCAAAATACGTTGGTTGAAAATATTTTTCGTGGGGATTTGAAACATTTACATAATTACGTATATTATTATATTTTATAATTACATTGTATTATACATACCTTTTCCAACCGGTCCGCCATTTATTGGGACAAATGAATATGCAGTTTATTACGATAGTGGTGGAAATATGTTACACAATAAAAAAGTTCAGTTACAAGAACAATAAATCATGGTAGGTACAGTAATGAAATAATATAAAAACGATTAATATGATGTCTGTACACTATTTATTTTTTTTCGCTGTCCCACGAGCAGAAAAGTAAATTTGCGTTCAGTAGATAGAATTTTGTATTTTTAGATATAATATTAGAATGAATCATCAAACTATAATCTTACTATCAACAAACTTAAAAGTAAAATTATTGTCTCGTATAGTAACTTCGTATCAGTTTTTTTATTTGTTATCCTCTTTATTAGTGCGTTCTATTTATACAAAATATTTCAACATTAAAATGCCCAAAAACATTACGTGGGTACATTTTCCTTTAAGAGCACCTACGTTACACTCACGTGTATTTACGTGTATTTTCGACTTATAAACTTACAACATTTTTTAAAATGTATTACTAACCTACTTACTAGGTGCCTATAAACAATAACATTCTAAATTTTAATGTCTGGAATAAAATACTCAAGTATAAATAATGTCAGTGCTTTTAAACTGTACTATTTTTTATCAATTCTTGGTGCTTTTACTTCAACCACTGATGTGAGTACTTTTTAATGGCGTTTTAATCAGTAAACGTATGCAGCTAGGAACATAATGTATGACGGCATCAAACATTTTTCCAAACTAAATTTTTGAAATACGATTTTTTTATAATGATTAATACTATATAGTTGAGTTTAAATATATAAAACCTACTTACTACTGATATGCTAATAATAAGTAATAGTACATACGTAGTTTTGTACGGTGAGTTGAATGTATAATTGTGTAATACGTAAAATGTATACGTCATACTTGAGAGTTTGGTTGTTGTATAACCATAAATCTGTATGCAATTTTTTTAAACGCAGTTCAAAATACAACCAAACAGCGATAATGAGGATCGTAGGTACCTCTATTGGAAAAAAAAATTTTCAGGAATGCCTCTCAAGTCCAAAAAAAAAACCGAAAATAAGGTATATTATATACCTATACATCTACTTTTGCAGAAAAAAATAACTTATATTTAGGAGTAAATATCTCGAAAGCATTCAAATTTCTAGTAAGTTATACGATTATAAAATCAAGTAAATCCAATCTCAATTTTTCATCTAAAACACCTCGTATCTCCGTGAAATCTACATTAATTATATTTTGAAATAGTGTATGTTAGACTATCCTCTGACACTCTCATACCCAGAAGGTTAAAAAGGCAATGTCCCAGAGACCTGCTGAAACCATAATAATATTAACTTAAACTTGTCAGGTGCACCCCTGTGAGCCTATTCTTATCTTAAACTCTACTGTCAAATTTGTCATCAGACTTACTTATTATACCATGTTTGGCATGTTTGTATAGATTGTAAAAATTATATTGTGTTTTATATATATAAAAAAAAAGTTTATGTAAAATAATTGAAAATATAATTTTATAAATATATTTTTGAGTCTCTTGAAAATTGAATTTTTAGACTTACCGACGATTATACTGCAGTATAAAAAAACTAACAAGAACATACAGCCGTTAAAAATTGAAGTCATGAAGTTGGTAAGAAAAAGTTATTGACCACGGGTACAAACGACCTTAGATGCTGTATTTTCTAATAAGGCCGTTTGTAGGTTTCATTTTAATTATTCAACGATATCGAAAATAGTGGCATGACGTCATTAGAGCCAGTTCATTGCTTGGCGGCCTATATTTTATTTTTATTAAAGTCATTCCATTCCTACGAACTACTTTAATTAATATTTGTGACTTTGTTTTTCATATCAAACAACATACCTACTATAGTACTCTGGTTTGCTAAATAAATAAATAAATATAATATAATATCATACTTTCATACGTATCAAAACTATCACGGCGGTCATTGTCTTAACGAATTTTACGAATTTCAAATGGTTTAATACTAGGTTCTCCTGTTCTTGTACTTATATTATATTTCATATCCTGATATACTAATTACACCAAAATTATTGTAAATTTGTAGCGAAAGAAGGCCATCTGGTCTACTTTCTTAAATAGGTTTTTTTTTTATTTAGGTACTATTTAGATGGATTAAAGAATATTTTTTTAAAGACCCAACTTAATATAGCTGTTGAGAATTTCAATGATTTGCTCTTTGTTTAAATATGATCACTGCGATTCATTTGATTTCGATCAATAATAATAGCTTTAATTGCACAATATGCCCACTGTACGTACAAAATATTATTTATTTATTTTATAACAAAACGGGCCGTGGCACAAAGTGCAGAAAAAAAAATATTATATGCGCAAGAAAAATATAAACTCAAGACATTGTTTACATAATATTAACAGAAAGAAAACGACGGGTACTCATTAGCAGTACCTACCTACGCATCATCCTGAACATTGGTATATTACAAGAATAATTGGTGGTGCAAAGGGGCATGAAAAAAGGATAAGTTGGTTGTGAATGGAAGCTAAGGATTTTTAAAATAAGTTGACTTAGCAATTATACAGAACAGTCTATTGAGCCGTTAATGAGTTTTCTTAGGAACACTTGATTTGCAGAAATACGTTTATCAGCTAGGATTGATATATATTCCTAGCATCGTAAGTACCGGATCATAATTATGAGGTTTGTGGTCAATGTTCAGTACTCTAGATGAAAAACTTAAATATTTACGTTGTACCCTTTATATCTGGTTCCTATTACTCACAGTAGGATATTGCATATATATATATATATATATATATAATATATACACATATTGTTTATATAGAATAAAAAATAAATACATTGCAGATTGGTCCTGTCTATAATATAATAGTGGCTATAAAAGTGCATTTTCTGCAAATTGAACAAATTTTATCTAGCCTGTAGGCTATCGTGGAAATAACTATATTGTACATTTTAAAAACATTAAAAACACTACAAAATATCAACACATTATCACTTAGACTCCGTGCCATAGAAAAAAATGGATTTTAATATCGTGTTAAATATTTATATTTACTATAAATTTAAATTTAAATTACACAAAAATATAATGTTTCCATACAACATTATAGATACTTACTCTTACTTTTAAGTTTGATAATAGGCCAATAATTAACTCTAATATTTAATCTAACAATACAACATTGGATCTGCGGGATGAAAATTTTCTATCTTTCATGTGGGTCAGAGAGAAAAAAAAATAGTGCACAGAGATTCTATTAATCGTCTTGTATTTATTTTATTACGCTTGCTATGCATTTTTGACTTTTGTTGTATGATACATTTTAACAAGTCCATTATAGTAAATTTCATATCCAATTGTCTTGAATGGCAGACTAATTGGAAAATATTTGTGTAAAAAAATGTAACTGCCGCCAAGTTAAAATTAAAAACGCATTTAATAACTGCTATCAATGAAAAAAGGGGGCTAGTAGGTAACCACTCTGCTGTACAGTAGAAGTCGAGTACTCTTCATAAAAAGTAGGTCACTATAATTTATGTTTGTGTTAAATTTGAATTCAATGATGATTATTTATTTATTTATTATTTAATTAACTCCAACCGTTAATTATTATTAATAACAAAATTACGAAAAATAATTCCGAGTAACGATGGTCCATCAGCCTACTATATTACTAGGTATATTTCATGATATATTTAACTATATTGATATTGCAGCATTTTTTACCATTAGTAAAACTGTAAGTTGAATTAATTTTTGGCGAAACATTGCATCTATTTTATGATTAATATTTAATTATTGTAATAGTAGGTAATATACCTATATATATATTATATTATATAATTGTTAATTGTTATTAACTGTTGATTCGATACTGACTTAGGACAGTGTTAATAGGTTCATTATGGTATTAAGATGTAGTATGATGAAATTAATCTAAATGTTTTCAAAATGTCATTGTGTTTATAATATATAAATACATATATAATAATATACAAAAACAGTTTCCAGTCCCCCAAAAATATTTTTTTTGAATTAGGTACCACAAAATAACTGAAATAGCTCTTCGTAATTTAAAGATATTTTAATTTCGTCCAAATTTGAACTTCAAAGCATACACAATTATGAGGAACCTTGTATTCAATTTAAAAAATGAACGTTTAATAAATATTAAGCCAAAAAATAAATTGAAAATTTCCTTTGAAGAATTCGGTGAAAAATTGTAAACTTGGAATGTTTATAAAAAGATTATGGTATGTTGTACCTTTAATATTTTTAATTATTTACAATAAAACTAATGAGAAACCTTGTAATTCATTTTCAAAGTTTTTAACCAAGTCAAATTATTTATTGACAAATATTAAAAAAAAATCAAAATGTCATAATAGGTCTATAAAAAGAGAGCTCAAAATGAGTCTAAACATTTTTTAAGTTTGCCCTGTATAGTAATGATATTATGATAATATATAAACATTTTCTGACAATTTTAAGTATCTATGGTTATTCGTTTCTGAATAACAACCTAATAAAAAAAACAATTTTAACTAAGACCATTAATCACTTTTTTTTAGTTTTTCCCAATTATTAAAAAAAAATGAGGCAAGTTTACTATTGATCCCCCCCCCTAAAAAAATATACTACCAACTAGATTTACTTCCCACCAGAACAGGTATTATAGTTGAAAATCCAATTACTTTTATTTCTCCAAAAGGGGACGACAAAGCCAAATAATTAAAAAAAATAAACATATTATATCATTGTAAAATCAATAAAATATTTATCACTACACTGAGTATAAAATAAAAATTTAAATACAATAAAATAAAATGTAGAATTTATACATGGCATCTACTGATAAAAATATAAAATCAATTTAAATAAATTGTGAACTACCACGTATTATTTATAGGTATATGCTACGAAACATATTGTATTAGGTATACCATCAACCATTCAAAATTGTCATCTTAACATTTCTATCTGCTACAACATAATTGTTTATCTTTTTGTTTTTAAACCATTACGTACTAGCGTATGTAGTTTGTAGGTAGTAGATATTATTACCTACGTATTTACACAAACGTTTTTTAAAGAAATCATTTGTCAACAAACAGCAATGAAATTGACACGGAACCAAATGCAAGTTGTTTTAATTTTAATTAGTTTTTTTTATTAATAATATTTATGTTTTTCGGTATCTGTTTATTTTTCCATCACGCGGGTCTTCGAATAGTGGACTTTGGATGAGTGTCAACGGGCCGCTAGAGTGCAGTGAATAATCTAAAAGTATACGACCGTATTGTCGCGTTGCGGACCTGAGGTTAAAGAAGGTTTGTCATAATTTGCAAATATGATTAGAGATAAAATTCAGCAGAGAACTGAATATCGATGATTAGGTACTGCAGAAGTTTTAATAAGCCTGTTTTGTTGTATTAAACATTTGATACGGTGATGTGTCCATAATATAGCCTATTCACAGCGCCGTGTGATCATAATAATGAAACATTAAGTACAAAATATAAACTAATAATGTTGGGAGCTATAATGATTAATATTTTAATCATACAATTTAACGTATCAAACTATACAATACGGCATGTTGGTTTTCCTTCCACCATCACACCGTACAAAATGTATGGATGTGATATAAGTTTTTCTTAAATTTAAAAATTAAAAATTTACGAGTTATTCAGGGCTTGAAATTAAAATCGAATTATGATTTAAATTTAAATTTACTTTGATATAAGTTTTTTTTGGATTATTAAATTAAAAATAATATAATAATTTTATAGTTTTATGATTTTTATATTGTTGCACAATATTGATTGAATTATTTTCTAAATTGCAATTAGATTTTAAACATAATTTTTCAATTTAAAATATTGCTTTTACATTTTTACGACATTTATTGTTTTTTGTTTTAACCTAACCATACGTGCAGGATAATCGTTTGTGTTCTCAATCTCATATGTTGCTATTTTAGAATCTGAAGTTTTAGTTAAATTTTAAATCGATTTTAAAATTAAGAAATTAAGAATTATAAAACAATTGGGTACCTAGGTATTATTGCAATATAAATGATCGATTTCAATTTTATTAAACTTCAATATACATTTTGAATTTTGTTGAAAAAAATCAATTTTGAAATTAACATCGAGAATATTATATTGTACAATGTATACTCAATGGATAATAATATTACTTTTGGTTTTCAGAAGATTTTTAGAAAATTGTATCAATAGTTAAAATAAATTTCAAGCCTGAGCATTTTTGATATTTCTCTGTGCTTGATATCTTACACAGCTACCCTAGTATAAAATTAAAACGTGAATTATATATTGAAAAGGGTTAGATAATATTACGTAGTTAGTTTATATTTTATTATTTTATCATGTTGGTAAAGTTGTAAGTATGTTGTTGACTTGTCAGTACTGAAATTTTATTTTTAAACGATAACATAGGCATTGTTAAAACAAATACAAACATTAAAATATGTCAGACAATGTTTAAGAAATTACGATAAAACCATATTCAGAGAATAGCCTTACTTGTTTGTTTTTAAGTTCGTGTAATCGTTATGAAATATTAATTAACGACTAGGTTAAACTATATAAAAATTGTTTGGGTATGATGTACGGCCGTCTGGTATATTCTGGTGGCAGCTAGTATACGGAATTGTGGCGGGACAATAGTAACAAAGAAAACAAGTAGGTAGCCTTAAGCCTACTAATTGTACCAAGTCTGATAATATGTGTAATACAATTTGAGCGTCATCCATACAGTTTAGATTAAGAGATTTGATTAAAATTGCTAATTCGTTAATTCACGTGCTTCCTGTTTATTGATCCAAACTACTTCTATATTCAACATTTAAAAATAACTTTTAACTATTTCATCATAATAGATTAAAGTTCTTTATAGATATTGAATTCATTTATTTGCGCCTTAGATTAAATTCTTCTCAATATGGTTTATTATTTATTTCATTTAATCATTTGTTACAAGTCATTAACTATATATGTACTCAAAGAATCACAAAGAATAGCTTTCGATGAACTTTGAATATTATAATATATAATACGCACCAACGTATATAATGTGTAAAAATGTTTGTACTCAGTTAACAATAAATGTCAAATGGAGAGTGGAGATGCATGTAGGTACCTATTCAGCAAACATAGAATCGAACTGCGCTGTCCAAACTTTTCTTAAATGTTGTTATGTTGGGCATTTTCTTTCATAAACATGCTTTGATCATTATAACTTTTATACAGTCTTCCAGATATTGTATAGTATTTCAGATGCTATTTTAATTTGTTGAATAATTAATATTTTTGTCATGATAAATTTAGTCGGTAAAAAATGATCGGTTCTCTAAGAATTTGTAGGTAATCTACTGTTTGATATCATTGCTACTCCACGAAGGCAAACTGGAGATACTTATAATTAATAAACAATGTATAATATAGTTGCAATCGATAAATCAAAATTTTCACTGTATATTGGGAAATTTAAAATACAGGTCAACATTAAAAAAGTCAGAAAGGTGAGTTCGTTTCTGAGAGAATCATTCAGCTAGTACAATACATTTTGGTCCTGTCCAAATTATATAGACATCATGTGAAAAAAAAAACAATGTGCTCACGGAAACATTAAATATCGCATTTCAGCATATAAAGTAAATACGATAGGTCATAGGTATACGATACTACGGTACATATATGATATTATTGTTGATAGAAATATCGCGGAGAACGTTATAAAGTAATATATAACATTATAACATAACTAAAATATTATTAAAATAATAAAATATTATATTTTTTAGTCGTACGCATTCTTATTCGTCCGATTTGTTTTCATTTTGACAACTGTATTGGTTTGTCACAGCAGATATTGTAATGTAAAATAATGACAGCATAAAATTTATATTTTTTTTCTCAAAGCCCTTAATCGTACACCACAATATTCAAATAATCAAATGTAAGAGCACCTGCATGCAACTTCATGACATTGAATTCTGCAGGATCTGTTTAAAAATTAAAATGTGCCTATTGCTTTTAGATCTGACTTTGTAAAAACAAACACCTATTATGCTTGAATCTTATCTCAAATCGCCTTTTTAATTTTTAATTATCTAGAAGTCGGAGTCTGAAATACAGTTCAATATAAAATAGGTAGCTACAGTATTACTATATATAATACTCTTCGGTTCATATATCGGTTCATCATTTGAAAATGTCTTATAAATAAACTAACTGGATTCTTCTAAACTATTGTGATAATAAGTGTACATCTAAAAATTCAAAACCTTATCATATTATTTGACAACACTTTTTTTGAATTATGATGATTCGTATAATTTAAGACTTATGACACCGACTGTCCTAAAAATGATGCGTCTAATGTTTCTATTTGTTTTCAAAACAAGGTGACTTTTTCCCCTTTTACTGCTTCGTTGGCTTTAAATTAATTACTTATATTATTGAAAAATATTTTTAAATAAATAACTATACAGATAATTATACAGATTTAAAGTTTAAGGATAGTTATTAAGGCCTGCTGATTGCTTAACACGAAGATACGCTGCAATGTTCCATCATTGTTGATTAAAAACTTGTAAATATTAAAAATTTGTATTTTTGACCATTATACATAATTCGGGATTGAAAAAAATAAATAAACGGCCCCGCATGGGGAGGAGCGATGGGACCTGGGTATTTTAATTATAATAGTTATAAGGTAATTTTGTTGTTTTAAGCTGTTGGTTAACAATTGGTTACATAGGAATCGTGTACCCTTTTCGATTGTCTAATGAGTTGTATTTTATTGGCATTTTTTTATAAGTCCTCAAAAACATTACGCAAAGAAACCCAAAATAGTTTGTGGGTTGAAATGGATGTATACAATGTACATTGTAGATGTCGCAGACGAAAGATATAAAACTTTATTTAAAAACGATACACATTTGACATTATCATTTTATGATGAATATAGTGTATTATAGTACAATTTAAATTTTTAAATGCTATTTATAAATATTGTATTATAGTACAAAATACCTGTTTCAGTGTTTTTCAATTTAAAATGTATTATGAAACTTGAAACATAACTGGGTTACATATTTTGGTTGACAGTTAATGATTTGGTTATAGAATATGTATGTATAATGTATATTGTATTAAAACAACAAATATTAAATTATTTTTCATACAATCATACTTGAATTTAAATTTTAAATTTTAAATAATAAGTACCTATAGAATTTTATCATTGTATAATGTCTCACGTATACTTAATTTATACCTATAACTTATTAAATTTTTCAAGTCCATCAAAAATATACATCTCAATGAACCTAAATAAATGAGTATGTGGTTTTTCATACGACTATTATAAAATTAATATAAAGTATAAACATGATGATAATTCAAAATCTACATTAATTGATATTGCAATCTTCATTAGTTTCCAAATGTATGTTTTCACAATTAGTTAATTTTAAGTCCTGGTGACTTTATGGGGAATATGTGTTCTGTTTGACATTGATGTAAACAAAATTAAAATAATGTTGTTTATAAAGTAATTTAGTCTGTTGTTCTCACTTAAATTATATACGATTTGATTATTAAGCTTCAAAACCATGGGGTGAAGTTAAAATCTTCGAAAGTTTACTATATTATACAGATGCCGCATATAGGATTACCTACGTAAGTATATTGCTTTGTAACTTTTTGACTGCCCCATAATTTGTTAGTGCACAAAACAATGAAGAGATATTATATTTTAAGTAGACATCCTATATTATATAGACAATATAAATATAGATAAATAACATTGCCAAAATATACCACAACTATATTTTGTAATCGAATAAAGATAATATTGCGTATAGAAGTATACTGATTAAATACTGAGTTGCTTTGGCTTAATATAGGTACAACTATTCAAGGTGTTCTTTATTATAAATCAATATTGGATAGATATGTAAAATATATACCTGAATGGGAGAGGTCCTGGTAATGAGCGACTATTTTATCACCAGAGTCGTCTTGTTTGCTTTCGACTATTTATTTTGACTAACGCTGAGATAGAAAATCAACCAATATACATAATATTTTCTAATACTATAAAAATATAGCTGTGATCACTAAAGTTATTATAATTTACATTGTTTCATTAGAGGTTTAAAACAATATTTAAAAATCCTTTCATTTTGATATAATATTATTGCAGTTAATAGTTATATTATATTTTTTTATTGAATTATATTCACTGGGAAAAAGAATGATCAGTTTAAGAAACTCAGCTCAAATTTTTTGAGTTCAATATTGAAAAAAGACTGTTTCTGTGGAACACATTTCGTTAATAATGCATTGATTTATATTTCCAAACTATGTTATGTTTATAAATCATACTAACTTTAATATTAATCCACCTCTCAAGAAAACTAAAACCGTTTAATAGAACAGTATAAGTGTATCCTTGAAATTAAGCGTACAACACCATCGTATATTATAACTAGTTATTGAATTACATTTGATGAAAACTATATAAACAACGACATCATTCTTCTACTATTTTTTTACGTGGCAAAATGTTTAAAAAATAATGAATACACATAAACTATTTATAATATTCTTGTTGTATTCAGTTATAAATTAGGTACTAATAATATCTTTAAAAAATGTATTTAAGACATATTATTTAAAATATATCTGATAAAAAGTAGATAATACAAATTATACAAATAAATAAAAACTTTTTAGGTACAAATTAAAATGTGGATGTCTCTCTGCTCTACATTAGGCTACTAGTGGATCACTGTAATGGATGATGTTAAATTTGAATTCAATGATATAATATCATTGAATAAGAAAAACAATTCTGAGCGAAGACGGTCAGTCAGCCTCTGATGTCAAAAAAATATATTTGATGATATTATTGTGAATAAAGTAATATATGTATAAAATATTAACGTGAACCTTGTTTGAAATTTTCAATCCTCAGTTATAAAAGTCATACGTTTTATAAATTTTTAACTACCAAATAATTATTACATTTTAAATTTGATAAATTTTGTCAAAATTTGAACTTCAAACGCTCATAAAAATTTAATTTGACTTCCCGCTAGAGAGTTTTTTTTTTTGATAAAATTGGAATAATTTAAGAGGAATCTAGTATCAGATTTTGAAATTTTAGACTTAAAAGAAAATTTTGTATGAATTTCTAATACAAAATAATGTGTACATTTTCGTGATTTTTTACACAGTGACAAAAAAATTGTCACAATGTATTTTTAATGGTTTCAAACTTCTATTGTAACAATGTCTTAGAATCCTTGTATTAAACTTTCAAGTTTTTTTATCCAATAAATACATTTTATTGACATTCATAAAAAAAAAATTTAAAATATTGGAAACTGAATATGTCCGTAAACAGTTCAAAACAAATGTAAATATTTTGAAAATTTTATCTTGTATAGAAAATGATTTGGAATTTTGCGTAAAAATGCCAGTTTCTAAGTAATTTTTTTTGTTTTCTGCTTTTGAAAACTACTGCTAATTTTTTACTTTTGACCCCCCAAAGTATCAACTAGACTCACTTTCTTATCAGAAAAGTTACTATTGAAGAAAATCCAAGCATTTTTACTGTCATAAAAGGAGATGAAAAATTTTTACTGGTCATTATTTTTTTGGAATAAAATTAGGTAATAAAACTATTAGGCATTTACTATTTTATAAGATCCATATTTATAATTATTATGTATTAAGTAAATTATTTTTTAACCCAACTTGGAGCTATACTTTAATGGTTTATTTTCATGTACCTATCATATAAATTCATAAATAGAGAATTAATATACATTTTTTGAAAGCTAAGTCGGTTCAAATGTATAAACTTGTAAGGTATTACGGATTCAAAAGTATCAAAACCTATATAATGTTTAGTTAAGAATAAAAATCCACTTACGTCATTGATGATGCAATCGATTAAAAACTTTATTGAACACTTTAACAGAAAAATACAGGTACTATATTACATATATTCCTTTGCAGTCCCTTTGAGTACCTACATTTATATCTATTTTTAATATTTAATTTGTAATATTTTAAATATATTATAAGTATTCGCTTCTCAATAAACTCAACTCCAATACGCATTTTACTGAAAAGTTTATCATAAATTATGCTAACAACGTAAATAATAAATAGTATTAAATACAAAAAAAGAAAAAATGTTTTGACGGAAGTTTAAAATTGTATTTTAGAGTCTGACTTGAGCGATGAGTGTATTGCTTTCCAACTATGTGGGTTTTCTATTTGTATTTAATTTTATGTCTTTTTATTTTTACTATTATTTATAAATACGCCCTAACTGCTAAGGTTATTGGCGTTTCTGAAGTACATTGTATTTTATAATTTATACAAAAACATTTTAGGTATTGATACATGAAAGCCATAAAATGATTTTCCATTTGATGAGTCTTTTTATGGCAGATACAATGATTTAATATTCAATATTGAGGGTGATTTCTGGTACCCAATTGGATTTTCTTTGTAGATACTCAGAGGGGTAAAAACGCAACAAACATATTATTTAGGTAGGACAGGTAGGTATAATTAATAATTCTACCTAATCCAGTCAAGTAAAATCTGAAGTCTCGTTGAAATAAAATAATTTTTGTTTTATACTTTTGTTTAATTTAAAAGTAAAAACATAAAGAAATCAGTAATTACATACATCAAGAAAATTATGTATAATTCGTATTATATTCGTTATTAATTTTACTTAACATAGAAAATGCACATAATATTATACATACCGAGGCATTGTACCTAAGTAATAACTAATAAGTAGATACCTATATATTATATTGTATATTATTTAGTAGTTTAAAATTTGGACCTTAGACTTAAAAATGTACTAATAGAGTTTCCTCATAAGACATAGGTAGGCAACCTAAAAGTATCAAAAATACACACGTAGATACTTGCAATTTTTTTTATTTCCATTTTAAGTTACATTATGACATAAATATCGATTTTTTTTCTCTAATAGTTTTGACATTTTGTTGTAAAACAAAAATGTTTGCCGTTAGGTACCTACGTATTATTTTTTCGTAAACATTTATTCTACATTCATTGTAATTCGATTACGAATCTATTTACACCATTCTACGATAAGTATCGATAATGACTTTAAGTTCATAATGATAATTTATGGTATGTACTATAATTCAAAATGTATTGAATTGCAATTTCTAATTCTGTATTGCTGTTAGTTGTTACATAATATATTACAAATATAGAACTGTCTTTTAACTGACTATTTATCGCTTATTTAATTGTGGTATAAATTACATTTTCAAATTCCGAACCTAAACGAATTAGTACAATTTTTAGATTAGAGAAATGAAAATGAAAATGTTATTTTGCTGTCTTCTTTTTTTTTACGATATACCTAATTTTGAAAATACCTATTGGTACCTACCTAATATATCAATAGTAGAACAATTTGGTACATTATTTTTTCACCCTGATCTTATGTCTAACACTGTGTAATAATGTATGCACAGTATTTAAATATTAAGACTCATTTTACAAGTCAATAGCATATTATATACGAACGGCAAGAAAATTATTTGTTTAAATTATCAACTCAAATTTCAATCAGCTTTGAAACGTATACCTATGCAAGTTCTTCGTTAATAATACAATTTGTTTATGACACATTTATGTAATACGTACATATATAGTTCATTACCTAATGCAAATACTATTTTAAGCGCAAGTGCATGAACGAATAAATTATTATCGAGTAGGTAATACAAAAACGAATATTCATATTAGATAGGTATATCAGTTGATATATTGTATTCCTAGTTATGATTTACTAAACGGCTTCAAACGTCGAACAAAAATACTACAATATTTGTAGCTAGTTAGAAATAAAACTGAAATATTTTTTGAAACTTAAATAAGACGTAAATAATACATTTATTATCGGCGAACCATGTCATGTCAATTTGATCAGAATCATAACTTAACAAAGTCGTTGTGTAGCGTATGAGCAGAATTACACTTATTAGCTATATAATTTGAAACGTTAGTGATTGTTTCGCCAATTCTCAATGTACCTGTAATGATTTCCAGTAGACTTTTAATTGTTTATGCACAATCATAGATACAACAGTAATTAGAAAACAACTAGGGTGTACACGTTGTGATCACTTAAGTTATTTTATAAATATTATGTTTAATACAATTTTTTTTAATTTTATGAATCGTTTATTATTTTTTGCAAATTTAATTTATATATTTTTGTTATATAAATCTAAAGATATTTTATATTAATAATATTAATTATTCCTTATTATGAAAATTATAGTTGTAATCTTATAATCTATGATTCTATGATATTAACACAATTGCTTGATTCTCTAACTAGTAAATTGACATTATAAACCAGTAGATACGTGTTGGTTTATTACGGTGATCGCGTATTGTTATTTTTTAACCCAGTAAGTACCTATATGTGTCATGTACTAGTTTTTTAAAATTAAGTATTTTATTTTACGAGTTAAAAATACCCAAAATTTATAAATTCGTATAAATAAATATAATATATCCTAATTCGGAGAAAATATATTTTCTAGGTACCGCGAAGAAATCATTTTATTTTTTAAGTTGTGTGAAACGAGAAATTTTGGTTTCTAAAATTGTAAAATGTTTTATACCTTATTTCAGTAATATAATAAAATACTACCCGCTTAATTGTAAGCATATTTTGACGATTTTAACTGCATATTTTGATCATTTTTAGTGCAACAAGTTCCGAACCGTAGTTATACTACAGTTAGCAAGTATAAATATCTCGATAAAATCAGAATAACACCAGTTCATGTGAACTATTGAAATGGAACTAGAAAGTGTAATGTGAAAAAAAGTTAGTTCAATTAACCTTTGTTATAACGAGTAATGTAGACCCGTAGTTTTATTTACCTTTAAAAGTAATCTACCCGACACTACGGCTATATAGTTTTGTAACTTGATGATCTTGTATTTTCGTGCATAAATTGTACAGTACGCACACCTAACCTAACCTAACGTACCCAAATACAGTAGTCGTTATGGACTTCACAATTCCCACAAAGAGAACGAGCATCCCTTAGGGTGGATAATCACCACGTATATTATAATAGTACATTATACAGAGTGTATTTAATGTTTGTCTGGTGATTTTACACTCAAATCGTTTTCAAAATTCTATTATTTTCGGTATCTTCGAAAAACATCCTGTATATACCTACCCGAATGGGCTTTCTTTCAAAATATTACACAATCAGACAGATACGATGACTTCCTTGTTCCTGGGTATTAATTAGGTATTTATAATAATTGTGTTACCATAGTGTTGTATACCTATTACCTACATACACCAATAATTTGTTAATATAAATAATGCTTTTCGATTTTTATTTAGGGTTATGAACATTTGTAATTGTAATATTTTACATAATAATTATAAGTTATAACTCACTTAAAATTAAAACCTAATACAAAATAATGTATAAACACATATAATATTCTTCGCTTCAAGTTCAATTTCAGATATATTTACTATACTAATAAATCTGAAAACATAAAATTGGTTTTGTTTAATCTAATTTTTCTACTATAGTTTATAGGAAGGAGACAACACAAATACAATCTCAATAAAACCGTTTGCTGCTTATTTGATTTTTAATAGCTATAAAGAGTGTACTGAATTGTACAGTGTTATAATATATATATTATATGTATATATATATGGTATATGGAATAAGAGTTAAGCAATCTTGAAAATGTATAATCCATAATTCTATAATTAACTTCTGTAAAAGTTCAAATTTTTTTTAATATTTTGATAAAGTCGTAATAAAGAGTCTGGTCAAATCAACGTTGGTATTCAAGTTTTATTATTTTAGTTTTTAATTATATATACAACGTAAATCGCTATAACTTATGTACTAAGTCAGGTAGCCTTATGGAAATCTGGCAAAACCGCACGACAATCTTATATAAAACCGATATTATTATTGTTTTCAGTAAAAAAATTAACACGATTTACTTCTTAATGGACAAGTCAAAAGTCAATTAAAACAATTCCGCTCTTGGTTAAATTAAAAATCTTAATTTCGTTCGTGTTGAAAGTATTAATTTTTTTATCATTACAGAAATAATAGTAAACAAAATACCACAATACCTTATTACCTAACCTACTGTAATACTTTTGATACCTACCTTATAATCCTTCTACTCAGAGTGAGTGCAGACAACTACAGAAAATAACAAAAACGTTATAAACACCAAGGTTTCCCTAAATCAGTTTCAAAATCAATAATATAAAATATAAAATCATCAGCAACAAAAGCACGATACGGGAAAATTAATATTTGTGCAAACGTTTTGTTATATTAATGCATGGTCCGGCACGAAGTGAAATTGAAATTTATTACGGTCAAATGTGAAGTCACGTGACCTCATTGTCACACTTCTTATCCAGTTTCGGACTGTCTTCATAACAATATTCAGAGGACGTAATAACACTGAATATTAAAACACACCTAAACAGAACAAATTGCTACCTATCGTTGTATAGTAGTTTATTGATGAAAAACATAAACCACACAATTTAGACATTTATAGCAAACAGTATTTAAGATCCATTTGTCAAATCCATTTTTTTCACAGCGATTAAAATAAAAAATTTAAAAAAAAATATTTTTCTATAAGCGGGTAGCTTAAAGTGTAAATTATATCCATGGTTGAAACATACAGGTTATTGCATACTTACTAGGATTGTTATCATCAGATACAAGATTTCTGCGTAAAGGGATATCACAAATATCAATTGTTCTTAATGTTCTTATCATGAGAAATAGCTGGCTCTTTATACGCTGCCATTTTTGTTTTTATAATCAAATATTTGATTGAGAAGGGGTATATATTCAACTACCTTGTATATTTGAACCATGATTGTATCCTAAATTGATCAACTTTTATTCCCTCTTATTATACCAATTGATGGGATTTTTTAATTAAAAACTAGTTTTGATTTGAACGTCTCATAATATGTTTACTTTGGATCCTACTAATAACTTTGTCGACTTATATATATGGTCACTGTTGGTTATTTGGAAATTATTTTTGCTTGGAGCTTAACATGTTGATAAGTGTATGACCAATTATGTTAAAAGTCGTTAGTAGAATCTACTAAATGGATTAAAAAATTCCTCATCGTGAAATTAAATTAATAAATCAGTCAGATCAGTTCAATGGAATGAAAAAAGGTATTTTTAGTATTTTTTTAGTCCGCTTTAATACCCTGAAGACTATTCATCAGACAAACATTATTATAGATATAAACTAATTTAAGTAACCAGCCGCTGTTAAAAAAGAAAAATAACAAGAATGATGATTCAAAATCTATAATTAAATGAACTTCGGCCACTAAAAGGTCTCGGGAAAACAAACTCTATCAAGTAGAAAAACCGTGGCTCAAATTAAAAAAAAGAAAATCGGTTATTACTTACGTTCCAAAACTAGACAATTAGAAAAAATATAACTATATAAAAGAAACAATTAAAATATTGGTGGGTAAGTCGTTGGTGTATGAATATTCTCTTTAATTATAGATATAAATAATTATTTATTCCCATTTTAATATTTTAAGTTGTTATTTCTCATTCATTTCTAGGAAAATTGTCTGTATTATCAAACTCTGTGCTACTGTTATTCTAAAGTCATTCAGCTTGGAACTCCATCAATAAATAATTTGTAGGTGTAAAAATAATAAAATATATATTCCGCGGACAAAACCGTTATAAAAATTTAAATTGAAACCCGACAGACCTAACCCGGTTCTCCTCTCAGATACGCACTCGGTGTAACGTGTAAAATCGGGACACGACAGAAAAAAAATAAATATATACAACAACAAAATCCTCCGGGATTAAAAACTCTGTCCAGTCGATTGTACTAAAATGTTGGTAGTGGTGGAGAAATTATTTATGGGTAAATTATGCATTTGTATAATACGCGTACAACAATATTATAGTATAATTTAGGAAGGTACTATGTTACATAAATTATTTTTCGATCTGTGTGATTTATGCCCATTCGGTCGATTCAAGTGTGTGGTTGCCTTAATAGTCAAAATAATGGTAACGGTAATGTGTAATATCATATTTTCAAGGTAAAGATGTATGATCTAAAGTTTTTAAAACTGTACAGGGTATTTGCATAGTATTTTTTGAACAAAAAGTATCATGCTTTAAAATTCAATACGGTTAGGATGATACATACCTACCTGTTACATTATAGTACCTATATAATATAATGTCAATAAAGGGTACCCACCGTTTTTCCCGAATGAATTTTTTCCCGAATGGTATTTTTCCCGAAAGTCGGGCAATACTTAAATAGTTGGACGGTCAGTCAGCCTATGATATTACTCAGTATATTTTATGATATTAGTGTGAATAAAGTAATTTATTTACCTATTTACGTGGAACCTTGTTTTATATTATTAATAGTTAACTATAAAAGATAAATATTTTATAAATATTTAACAAATCTAAAATTTGATAAATTTTGTCATGAATCGAACTTTAAATGCTTATAAAAAAAAATTGTGCCTATGCATTTTTATTAATTTTTAACTGATGTTGTAGAATATATCAGGCGCCTTGTAATACATTTTCTCGACCAAAAAAATAAATTTATATTTTATTTACACTAATAGAAAAAAAAATACTAAACAAATTTAAAATTTCAAATGTGCGTAAACCACTTAAAGCGAGTCAATATTTTATTAGGTTTAGGAATTGGTAAAATAAACATATTGTGTAAATTTCAGGTATCTACAGTTTTTATTCGTTTTTGAATTACATTAAAATAAGAAAATCCCTACACGAGAAATCGAGTAAATATCCAATGTTGTGGTACAAATTTGAACTTCAAACGCTCATAAAAACTTTTTCTTTCCGATCGACACTTTCATTTTTCCTTCATTTTTATTTTGTTTTTCCCGGCGTTTTTGAAATTGTTCAGGAGAGCATTTTAAACTATTTTCCACTTGAAACTGTATTATATTTTTTCGTAATGAATAATTTTTAATGGTCGGCACATTTAAAAATTCACAATGGTGTTCTGCGTTACGACTAGCAATTTTTTTTTTTAAATCAAAAGGTAACATTGAATGGTTCAACAACTACCACCCAAGAAGTTTTCTCAGATAATGTAATCTTTTAAATAATTAAACATTTAAGTTATCACTATGGTTTTAATTTTCATAACCTTAATCCCCACCTCATTTCTAAAATTTGTCTTGAGTACGTCCATGCCTACTTAAATAATATTTTTTTTTTATAAAAATCTTTGTTTTGTTTTTTGTTGATAAAAGTACAGTAATTATTAAAATTGTACCATCATATTATTGTTGTATGGTTAAAACAACAAATATGTGATACTACTTTTTGGTTATCACTAATTTATTTTATCATACAGATAGAACCTTTTGGTTTTAACACTTTTATTAAGAACCAAAAGGTGCTATTTAGATTGCTATCAAATAATGAATGTGTACATTTGACCGATTCAGCACCTTTTAGTTCTGGATACCTATTTATATAATAAACCTACAAAGTTGGATGTGAGCTTGGATTATAGAACATTGATCATGAAATCTGTGTGACGTGAGTACCAAAAAGTGGATTTCCAAAAAAATTGATTTAGTACCTTTTGGTTCTGAGCCCATGTACTGTAGAAGAAAATCGAAGTCGTTTTACTGCCCCAAACAGTGATGACAAACACAAAAAAAAAATTAATTTAAAAAAAAACACACATCGACATCATTATAAAATCAATACATTCATCGCTCTGCTCAGAATCTAAAAAGATGCACATTAGGGAACCACTCTGCTGTATAATATTTTTGAGCATTTCGTTGTAATAATCGTGTTATATTTTTTTTATTTATTTATTTGTTAATTCAGCCAAAACGTTTATAGTTAAATAATTACACAAAAATACATTAATAATAGCTGATACGGATACTAACTGAGCTCGTATCTGGTATACGGAGTTCAACGATATTACAATTCGTTAAAAGTAAAATACTTATACAAATATAAAAATATGATATAATAAAATAAAATAAATATAACATGATAATAGAAACTTTAGAAACAAAAATTAACATCAACATTACATATAGATTATTGGTATAATGTATTAAACGATATTATGTTTAAACATAATAAAATTATAGACTTTTTATGATTTTATTTATACACACATTATCATCAAGGTCGTTAACTATTTTATTTATTGCATTTTTTATTTGATTTTTATTAATTACATCAATGGTATTATTGGATCGACTTTCACATAAACTTTTTATTATACTCCTTACTTTGTTGTTTAAATTTTTGAAAATAGTTTTCCCCATGTAATTGGGAGAATTTCTAGAACTAGTTAATAAAGTTTATGACGGTTCGATGTAAATTCCTGTTCTTCTGTCTATTATTTATGTAGCATTGAGTGTGGTTCTATATGGATTTAACTAAAATTGGCCTAATGTATAATTTATAAACAGATAATATATTAGTATGCTTGAATAATTCGTCGGATGGGTGGAAATGCAATGTATTGATATATTTAATTTTATGATCTTTGTATACAAAAAATGGTTCTGAGCAGAGCCGTTTTTTCATACTTAAATAGTTATTAAAGGCATTTATTTATTTTTAATGTAAGATTTATTTTAATTTTGATACGCATAAAATATTTCATAAAATATTTGTAAAAAATAATTATCTTGACATTTTAAAACCCTAGTTATCACACACGTATAAGGATGGGTATTTTTCCAGTATGTTGATATCCTTTTCTAAATTATTTAGTTGATTCTCGAGCCGGGCTTTTCGTTTAATTTTTGGCACTGAGTCTGTTACCATCGGTAATAACAAAAATTCTGTATACAATTCACCCCAATTGGCCTTCAATCCCTATTAAAAGCAAAAAAACCGTCAGACAAAAGTTGACGTGGTGAAAAATCATAAAGAAAGGTTAAAATAATAATTGAACCCAATAACCCACTCACCGTCAATAACTCGTTACGCTCATCCAAGGGCAAATAACGCAACGGTGGTTTGATCGCCCGTATGCGTTCTATCTCAGCAAGTTTTTCCGTTTCGTTGTTTTTAATTATTTTCTTAATGTACGAAGGTGTTTTACCAAAATTCTTTGCACAAAACACAATCATCATATTTTAAAGACATAATATTTTAAAAGTGTCATCAAGGTAAGTTGAAAACGTTTTATTCAAAAATAGATAAATACATTAAGTCATTTAAGTACCTTTTTAGACACGAACGTCGGCTCGAGGCCGGCCTCATCTAGAACTATAACATGTCCATTCCTGCTGTCCTGTACCCGATGCTTGGGCAATGGTGGCACTTTTCTTATCACATCAACAATGTTTTCATACAGAAAATTTCTATCGCTTCTTTTGGTCTTCTCCCCGGATTTTCTCTCTAATTGACGACAGCGTCGTCTGGGATATACCGGATTTAAAGCATCTGAAGACCCGGGAAGAGTAGTTTTTTTGTTTGTACCTATTTAATGTAATTTCACTCATAAATAAAATATGTTAACGAAGTTGAACGTTATTTCAAAAGCTTATTTTTATAGCGGCATGAGCGATGTGATTTTATATAGGTATATCTCAACCTTTTATGAGTATCATTCCAATTTAGCTAAACTTATGAATTGCTTAACAACTGAGAACTATATACAATGCATATGTTTACTTCAAAATTTTAATATAAAGACTCATTAATGTCGTATTTTTCTTTCATTCAATACTAAATATTGTCTAAGACTCTTAGTATATTATATGTAAGATAAAATTATGTATTTATCCTAAAAAAGTCAAGAAAATGTTTCTATCTATACAAAACAAATTTATTTAGTGATTATTTGGGACATTTTCGCGGCATAAATGCGATAAACCTACGTGGATTATTTTTTAATCTTACCAACAAATGGTCTTATCACTATTCTGGTATGTTTTTTTAAAAACTTTGATGGTTGATTTGGCTGAATTTCAGCATAGCCCATCGTTTGATGACAGCCCCTATTTGATTTGTATTCCCTCTTAATCGATTTGTTAAAGACTGAACGGTGCATCGGGGATTTGATCACTGGAGTTTTTGGCATTTGTATCAAGTGTTTAATATTTTCCTGGCCCTCACTCATTTTTAACCTTTGTTAAGTATCTAGATATTTTATAAACTTTATATACAAGAACTGAGCTCTGTTACCGATTGTTATAAAATAAACAACGTAGTATATGAAATGTATACAAGAGCACCTATGGCAATGCATTTATTAAAAATTAATTATAATACAGCTAATTCAAAGCTGTGTAATTGTAAGTAACAATTTTTATGATAAATGATTCTTTTAATTTTAACCTAAGACCCCTTTAATGGAAAATGCATATTATAACGTATGACGAATATGATGACAGTTATCGATCATCATTATATAATATGAAATGACTGTTTATCGTCCTATTTGCATAGTCAGTAAATAGTAATTCGTAATTGTAATGTAACATTTCTTTTCTAAACCAGTGGTTGATCAGTTAGGTTTTAGTTTTTGGTCATTAAGTTTTCTGAGGATCGTCTCAAAATGCACTCTTTCTATGCACCGTACCTACTGGATCAAATATCAGTCATCTTTGGAAATGTACCACCCCTATCAGCAGTAAAAAAATATTTTCACACATTTAACATTATTAAAATTAAGTAGGATATAATAAAACACTATAAACTACGGAAAAATTGTTTTATATTTTGGTGATATTCAGCAGGAACTTCAGCTAGGAATAATACTATGGTGTAACATTTTTCTGCCGTTAGGTGTAGAAAATACAGTTAAGCATAAGTCAATACAACCGAAACTTGGCTCTACAATGACATAAGCGATTTTGAAATTAATTTCACTGGATATTTTGTATCTATGTGACGTGATAAAATTTTACTGTCTAGTACTTGTCCGGAGGAGGTGGAGTGCTAATCACTATTAAGTATTATCTCTGCCCTACCTGCATTTTTTCTGGTTATTCAAATGTTGGAAAATTATTTATTAGTATTTCTTCAATTCTTCCTATCAAAGCCATTGAACTTTTATTAGCGTAATATAAATTACCTAATTTGCTGATATTAAGGTATATGGGAGTTATTCAAAATCTGTCGAACTTGCCTGGAAATCAGATAACTGTGGAGTTGGTATGTGCTTTGATGATTTTAATCCCCCATGGATATCACGGAGTTCAGTTAAGCGTTGGTAAAGATTTTCTGGTGCTGGTAACAATAAGGCTTACTAAATAGGCGACTAATTCACCAATATAGACTTCCTTCAATTTTACTATGTCCCTAACCACTGCAATTCCCTCCTCGATTTATCTTTCTCCAATACTCATACTGCAGTAATTGAGGAAGCTCCGGACAGCTGTTTTTTTTTTAAATTAAAAATTCCTATTCCCGTTATGATGATCGAAGATAAACACTCCTTTCGAAGTTTCAAAAATACAAATTATAACTTGATAGCTTTTTCTTCCACCGCCAAAGATTTGATCTTCACTTCTAACCATCGATCAACTGAAAATTCTACTATATTCGTATTAAACGTCCTTAACGACACTATTCATCGCTTCGTTCCCCGTAAAAACTTCTACTGATCTTCCTTTCCCATTTTGGTCTTACCAGTGACTAAATCTCTACTGTATAATAAAAGGATACAGTACGAGGGGTACGTGGTTATACTAGAAATTCACTAGACCAGTTTAAAATTATCCCATGTTATCCCACACCGGGATAATCAACCATGTAAATGATATGGTCTAAACATCCCGATTCCTGGTGCATTACTTTTCACATTCATTTAGCCAATCGAATTTTTAGATGATTACAAAGAAAGCTCTCAGCCAACTGTCACATATTCTACCCATTGCACGCATGATGTTTTGAGCGGCATACTCCTACAAAAATACTACGACGCAATGTAGGTGATATTGGATGGGTATTACCACTAAATTCAATTGTGATACAAGAAAGTGCGCCGGGAAGACGCAAGATGAAGACTCGCAAGACAGTTGTAACGTGACTGGAGAAGGTCACTGGACTCACCGATTGATTCTTGTCTTTGAAAAATCAATAAATGGGAAGCATGGAGTGATAGACTATCACCTCAGCCAGTGCTTTAAAAGTCACTGGTGCTTCGTCACATACCTTATTTGATGAGCGTCAATTATGTGGCCACTCTTATGACGTTATGACGAGATGAAATATGCCGCTTTTCAGTGTGACGTAGAGTATTGATAGTGGCAAGAAATGTGTATATATCTAACTCAGCTACGAAAAGTACGTCCCAGAGAATAAGGTGGCTCTGTTGTCACAGTCCAATGAACGCCTGGGCAAGGATCGCCAAACTACATTGGTGTGCCCATTGGTAGAAGGGAACTAGGAGAGAAGGGAGTCGAGAAGCAGCAAACTGGTACAGCCTACTTTCTTTGAAAAATATTATAACGCCTTACCGTTATTCAATACCCGGTGAAAATTGTATACAAAGGATTTATTTAGTCATACTACTGATCACGAACTACTTCTTACGATTATATAATAAATTATAATATTATAGATTGTCATGATGATAATATGAAACCAGACGTTAAAATTGTCAAGTACCTACACCAAATCCAATATAGGTACTTATAGTCACTTAGATCGTATTTTAAAATAACTACATCGATTACAAAACACTATAATATATTAAGTATTATACATTTAGAATACAATATTATTGATAGTGAAAAATCTATAAGTTATAAACTTTACTTTATGTAGTAAATAATACGTGTAATATATTATTATAAACTACACGACGTAGGTACACGTAGCACAATATGTCATTTAAACATAGCCGAGTGGCTTATATGCCAATACATATTATCAAAATAAGTACTTAGAATTCAAATAAGAAATTGTATTTTGCACATTATAATAGGATTTGAAAAATGTTTCAAAATTAATTTTACTATTATGTTTATTATTCATATATATATCTAATAGAACTGAAAAAATAATATCTTATTTTATAGTAGTATTTTTGGTGTACTTTTTTAAGCTTTATGAGGAACCTCTTAGAAGTCTCATCTAACCGCCGAATTCCGTAAGAATCACCTGGAACCAAAAAAAAAAAAAAAAGAAGAGGTGAAGTGCGGACTGGGCAGATGTATCTCCCTCGTCACCAACCGTAGATACGCCACCGTATACCAAGTTATATATATATATAGTCTCCGTATGACGTTTGTGCTCGTACATACACCAATAATTCATTTATATATACGCAGTGCGTAATAGTTAAGTACGCTAGAAAAACGTGTGGTTGTAACTTGTAACTCGTAAGTCGTGAGAGAGCGGTTTGGTCGGGACGCGTATCGCCTTTCCTTAAAATTATATATATATATATACAATTTATATATAAATAAAAGATAACGCAGTGTGCTTACAATAATATATAGGTATACGTATTTGTGAGCGTGTGCGTCTAGTTATCGAGAATTCGATCGCCCCACAGTCCCCAACTCCCACCCTTCGTATCACCAGAGCAAACATATCGACGGATTGCTTTTCTCGATACACATTACACACATATGTATGTATTCAATACATTCGATGCACGTGAAAATGTATTTATTTATTTTTTCTTTCGTCGGACTGTTTATGTACATATATACCACCTGTATATATTATAATACGCGTATAATCTATACCGCACAAGTATATGTGGAAGGTTTTCGTACTTCTATTATACATATATATAAAATACAGGTATATAATATATGTGACTATACGAGTTGGGTAAGAAGAAAAAAACAAAATATAAATCGGGTTTTCCGTCACATTCGGGTGCGTAATAATTCTCCTTTACCACTATCCTTCCGCAACGTCAGAGCGGTCATCGGTTAGAGATCGTTACGTTATCTCCAGCATTTTGTACCCGAATTTGTATTTCATCATATTATTATATTATATTATTTGGGCACCAAAAACAACCTTCGTATTATAACTGTTTTTTCGTAGTTTTTCAGTCGTTTTTTTCAGTAGCGTTAAATAACAACCGAGAAAATCAAAAAATAACCTCTTTAAAGTACCACCTTGATCAAATTTTTTAAAATATAAGATACTATATTTTGAAATCTTCCGGTAGAAATTTTGTTTCCAGGATATATATATAAAAAAAAACACCATTTTAAAACCTCTAACTTCCTCGCTCCTTTCAGAATGTAAAAAATATTTATATCAACAATTATAAATAAAATCCAAATCCAAAAGGTATGGATACGAATCAAAATAAAAATGTTTAAGTAGTTTTATTATTGTGTATAAATAATGTTCAAAAAATCATAAGGGATTCATATTCATTCAACTTTTTTTAAAGATCTATATTTAAACAATTTAGCTTTATATAAAATATCTTTAAATTGATGGTCAACATTTTGTGTAAATCGATTAGGTACATCATTATAAGTTAAAATACTTCTAGAATAGTTTTAACAATTTCAAAAAATTTTCTTTAACATCCATCATGATTTTCAACCTAACCTGTAGTCACGATATCTAAAACATCATTCGTATTTGGTAGTCAATATTGCCACCTATAATTGTTCCTTTATCCCGATCGTTCAACAGCGGGTTAGTAGAGAAGTACGATGATTAATTACTAATTATTCATGGTTATAGTTAGTATTATGAAAGTTATCGATCATTTATTTATTTTAGTAATTTTTCTGGAATTATTTTATTACTTTGTATATTTACTAAAGATTATTCATAAAAACATAATTGTAGGACTGGTCAGTTTTAATGAATGGCTACAGAAAAAATACTACGGGAACGCTCGATTTATATTTTGTTTTTCAACGCTGCCATATTTAGTATTTTTTATTGAACGATTGAGCATGTTATTTGTTACCAGCTAAGATAAACAGTGAAAATCAATTTTGAAATACATTTAAAAATGTTAGTTATGATTTTGAAAAGTGGCTCTAGTCGGATTTTGGTCTACAATTTTCGTACATGTATTCAAAATAATATTAGCTTTTTGAGTAATCGGTGAGTTCTTTGTGAATTTTATGTTTATTTCAAACGTTGGCCAAAAATATATAAACTTTTCAATCTTTCGATAGAAGTATAACAAATACTTACTTATCTTTTTTATCTACGTAAATTCCAATCTTTTATCTTTTTCCATATGACATTTTTGTTACATATTCCAACACTATTCCAATACTACACCAGTGGTTCCCAAAGTGTGCACCGCGGTGCCCAGGTGCGTAGCAGTATCTCTACAATAGCGCAGTGCTGCCGTAGAATTATATTTGGTCTAAATGCAATGAATTAGGGAAGGGCACTTTGTAAAACCCTTATTTAAAAAAAGAAGTCTGTGAGCCAAAAAAGTTTGAGTACTGCTGCACTACATGAAAAAGCTTAGTAAAACCTACTAAAACGCACGAAACGTGCAGGTAGGTGAGTTTTCCTGTTAATTGTTTGTTAGTCTTTAAAGTTCCCACTCACAATAGCCACGCCTTCATATGTTTGAAGAACTATAAATATCAAATGTTATAAAAATATTGAAAACAAACCATAGTTCAAGTTTAAAATTGTAATTTATGATAAAAATTGTGGAATCGCTGGCGTGCAGCGGCTGACATGCTTGCATATACGACCTATGTCTTGATAAGTTACATTTTAGTGTATCTTTTTCCTAAAATTAGGATTGTAAAAACTTGGGACAAGAAGAGAAAAATTATTTTTGGGTGAACAGGGAAAATTGCTACATACATTACAATACCAGGCAGGGCAATAATAAGTACTGCAAATGAATTATTTTGAACAAAGCGTAGTATATTCACCAAATAGATACCATAATGGTATTTCAAAAATATTTTTATTCATTAGCTTCTAGTATCACTATTTAATAATTTAATTTCTGTTTTTAGTGGGGCCACCAAGTTTCGCGACTACCCCACTGAGTAGTAGACCTCTGGTGTTTAGTCAGTTATTTATGGTATAACATTGTTGAATATTCTCACCTAATAACATAATAGTTACCGTGATAACACTTCACTGTGTTTTTGAAATTCTCAAATTACTAGATCCAATAGATAGTCATACCTATAGCTCGGATACATACCTACCTATCTTGTTAAGATTAACCGAAATGGCTCACACACGTATTTACGACGACGTCGTTGTAAGAAAATATTTTTACGTAGTCGTTCGCACTAGTTTCGAGTGGTACAACTGTCGTAGCCGTCAGTCGTATAAATAGGGTGACAGCTAATACAAAGTTCAAAATGACAAAACGAACAGGTCACAGTAGGCCATAAGAGATAAAAAAAAAAAGAAATAATAAAAAATCGTCCCATGACAATATCACCTTCATTCTATGTATCTATTGATACAACGGTTCTATTATGGTTCTATATTACGGTTCTATTACGGTTTCATACATAAAAACTCAAGAGTAAAGGGTTTCAAATAATTGGTAATTCTGCTGCGGATGTAACCTGAAAATTAATTATAAAATTATTGAAATGTGAAGTATAACATTTAAATTCTCGGGACTATAATGTTATCATAGCTACACGTACAACAGCATTCAAATACTGTTTTGAATCAAAATTCGTACTGAGAAAAACATTTATGGTTTGAATTATAGGCAGGTATTACCTATTTGTACAAAGGAATAATATTATCATTTGTATAATAACAAATGTGAACAATTTGATTGTTTGGCGATTATGAAATTATATAAAATAACATATTTTTTTGTTTCAGTCGTGAAGTGAACCAAGTGAACATTCAATAAAATATAAAATTACTAATTTCTTATTGTTACCTATATAGAGTTTTGTTGCATGTCGATAACCTGTAATTCAATATGATTTTTATATTCCAAAATACTCTTAAAACCCACAGTCGGCTATACCAATAAAAGCTATCTAACCGCGGCATAGAACAAATAAAAATCCCGAATCACGGATAAATAGCACTCCTCTATTTATGATAAACGTGTGCAGCCGTGCAATTTATATTTTTGTATCACGAGTCACGAATCACGAATGTATTATTATGCACCAAACGGTGTCTGTGGTACGTGTTGGGCTTTTTCGATCGAATAACGCGGTTTCGAAGAATTTAGATCGGTGGTCTTGATTCGAAGTTGAGGTCTTATAGTTTGTAAGTATAATTTTATTGATTTTTTAATTTATATATAATATGAGTACCTGCTATGATGCCACTTACGATACTCGAGTATGTACTATTGATCATATATTGAACAGCTATAGGCGTATGTCATATTCGTCATAAATGTTATTTTATTAATTTTAATTATTTTTTTTTTTGCTAAGTAGATGATTTCTACATGGTCAGTTATATTTATTTTGTGTCAAAAGAAATTTGTATTTACTTAAAAGTCGTATACCTAATAATTTTTCTAAGTTTTTAAAATTATTTTTAACGTCAGGATATTTATTATTATATACAATTAATTGTATAATTTTTAACCAATTTGACCATCTCTACGCTTATACAGTTTCTTCAAGCCTGACCGCCTGGGCAAGTTAATGATAATTTTAAACTGAGTTTAGTTAAGTTGGTAGAAAACATTTTAAAAAGCTTGAAGTTAATACTTATCTTAATTTTATTTTAACTCGGTTATGTTAAAAATTATATGAAAACTTACAATTAATTTATTAACTTAAATTAGTTTATTTAAAATTTTTTTTTATATATATAAATAGTCAGTTATATGTTTTGAAATTTGGATTTAATTATAACTTATAAGTAACTGTTATTTATTAAGTTTATATCAATAGAAATCAGTTTAGTTAAAAATTAAGTTAATGATAATTACATTTTAAAGAGTTAAGTTAAAAAGTTAAAGTTAATTTAACTTTAACTTTTTTAACTCTTTTATGCCCAGGCTTAAGTTTCATTGCTTTAAATAATATGAAATTTAAGCCATCCTCTGAAGTCTGAATACATGGCACTGTGCATAGGAGAATAACGATTGTATTCGATAAAATGCACTTAGATACGAGGGGTAGGTTTCTGTGACCTATCCGATATCAAAAAGGTATGCGTACAAACCACAACAACAACAAACAACAACAATATAACAACAACAAATAACACTGGTAATTATCCTCTTAGTGGTTTAAGAACGTTACGTTATATCATTATACATACGTCATACCTACCTATAATATTAGTAATAATTCTACGTGTGAATCGCCGTTGCTATTGTAGGCGTGACGCGCAACTTACTCGAATAACGATCGACTGCATCCGACGATGACGACGACGATTGTGATTGTGATTTACAACCGCCATCAAAGCTCATAGGTACCTCATACCACGAAAAACCTACCTAAACATTGTGTATAATATATATATATAATATAACCTGGTACATACACACACACGCGCGTGAGCTCTGCACGTTATATAATATTATTATATAGTTCTCACGCACACTGACGTGGCAGTTTGGCGAGCATTCTAGCGTCTGCCGTCCGCCGTTGCCGTTGGTCAAAGATTATTAAGGTTATTATTATTATTATTATTATCTAACACGAGAATCGCGCGTTCAAGGATATATACCTACCTACTTTCCCAAACTCACCCCCTCACCACAACCCACATGCACGCCGTAAGCAACGTGTGCGTGCGAGGTGTGCTAGAAACCCCGTGAACCTCCCCCTCCCCTGGCCACCGGCACTTACGCACCCTCCACATGGAAAACTTATCGGTCATATAAACTTACATATATATTTTGAACGCAGAGAACCCACCCCACGCCACCCCTCTCAAAAGGAGCACACACTCAACTTCGAGCTCGCATGTGTCTGCGTAGGTATAAAATATACTTATACATACGTTCAAGCATTCTGTTATTTTTTTTTGATAAACACGCGCAGTGTCACACGTCGTATTTTTATTCCGTTTCCGTTTGTTTTTATACTGATCATTTACGCGTTGTAGCGTGTTAGGGTGCGGAATGGTTTTGAAAACGTCACTGTCGGACAGAAGCGACGCTGCATGCCGTACAATTTTTTGCTTTAAATATTTTATTGGAATACTGCAACGCAGATTAAAATTTAAATAATGTGACTTGATAATATCTATTTTATCTTTTTCAAAACACGCAATGTCATTTTGTTGTAATTTCAAAAATATTTTTCGTATAGAATTTTCATCACTACCGCACTGCGGTATTTATATTATCATCTATAGTTTACAAAATTACATTTTCAAAATAATTTTTATAATAATTTTAAGGTTAAAATACAACAAGTAAATTCAATCTGGTCTACCATACATCGGTATTGGCATATAAATTATAACAGCTAATAATATAGTATAGTATAGTATTTTACGGAATAATATTATAATACGCTAAGTATATTAATATATCATAAAATATGGAATTACTTTATTTTATATTTAAAAAAAGCAATAAACAAACTTTTAATTAAAATAAACTATTTCAGTGCTAGTCACTAGATAGCATTTTTTTTTTCATTTAAAGATTATTTCAAACACTTCTAAAAAGTTTTTGAGTACCTAATTCTCAAGTACTTTACTATAAATTGTAATTGGGTGATATGTTAAATACTTTATCTGCAAAGTCTTTGATTTACTTTTTAAAAGTATTTTTTACAACAGTGGAGATAAGCAGTATTTCAATTAAATGAACTTCAATTACTTATTTGAAAAAAGTAAACGGATACAAAATAAATATAAAATAAAAAATAATCGATAACGGACAATAAAATATTCACTTTAGAATTTTTGTTAACGAAATGATAACGAAAACATCGAGAACTTAAAGATAGACTTCTACATCCTTTTGAAAAGTTCTTACATCTTCATCAACTTTATCTGAAGTTAGCGAATTTGTTTTGGAGACTATTATTTCCATCAGTTATTTAAAATGAAGGTATAGATATCATAAAATACAACTAATATTAAAATAAATGATATACAACACCGATATATATATAAGTCCCGCAAGGAGTAGGTAAATTGGTAAATTTTAAAATACTTTTCGAATAGCAATACCTAGAAGAAGACGAAGATTTATAAAAATATAAGAAAACGAAGGGCTATAATCACCATAAAACAAACCAGTTTCTAAGAAAAAAAATACTCAATCACAACATTATATAGAACTCATTAAGTATTTATACATAACTATCCTAAAATTCGTTCGTTTTTTATAAAAAATAATATAAATGTAGGTACCTATACCGTATTTAAGTATGTCTCAATGTCTGCCATCACCAGTAAAGAAGTTTCATTCGCAGGAATAATTTTCTACCCACATCGAATTAAAACGTGTGATATTATTTAAAAGGGACCTATATTTTCGAGATATGAGTTTAATATTACTATTTACTAATTACCATGCGTGGTATAATGTGTAATGTACCTATTTCTTATAAATTATGTAAATTTATTTATTTTTCAAACTACAAATAGTCTTAATCAGATTTAATATTAAAATCTATTCGGTATTTTACAGAAATGTTGACATGGTATTTTGTATTTTTCTTACAAAGTGATGTATTTTGCAAATCCCTGTTACCATAACGTATACATGACCAAACCCACGGGGACTCACTATTATTCTATTTAAATATTATTTACATTTTACGGGTGGCTTGTTATCACTTTATCGACCTGTCCCAAACTTGGTCCGTCTAATGCTATTGTCGTAGGGTAAAAATACAGAGAGAAATAGGATAAAATGGGTAGGCATGGATATGATTTGTAAGGGCTATAAGAGAGAAATACGTGAAGCACAGTGTGTGCAGGAAGGTCAATGATCCGTCCAAATGGGGTCTTTCTAAAAGGAAGATGTCACGGCGACCCTATATTGTACACGTGTTAAACGTAGTAAATTAGCATAATATGTATAGTACGTAATATGATATGATGGAATATGTGTTTACACGTCTTAGTGTCATTTAAGATTGTTCAGTGGTTTTATTTTATTGGTCTAAATATATGTGTATGCATGACGTATGTACACTGTACAGTTATTTATTATGTTTAATGTGTATAATATAAACGTTACCTAGGTGAATATATTTTAATTCGCTCACCTTGCTCGTAGTAGGTATTTATAATCCATAAATAAATATAATAATAATAAAAATTATTTATTGGGTTATAAATCTGATATATTCATGGTACCTATGCGAAAGCTTGGTTACTTTTAGTGCTTGGATTGAACTATAAATTATTGTAGATTCTACATTTACCTACATTCATGGCTACCATAAGTCATTCTCAGACACCGATTGCCAACCGTATGTAATTTAAGTGATTAAATACTTATACAATCATTAAATCGTAAATTAATATAAGTTTTAAATTGTCCTACATTTGTAGCTACTATAGACCATTTTCTGACCCGCCGAATGTAGTTTAAATATGAAACACTAATACCAGCTACTACCCAAACTATGATTAATCCGTAAATAAAACTAAGTTTAGTGGCTCGGCGCGG
The DNA here is from genome assembly GCA_027563435.1 of Nasonovia ribisnigri. Classification (NCBI taxonomy): domain Eukaryota; kingdom Metazoa; phylum Arthropoda; class Insecta; order Hemiptera; family Aphididae; genus Nasonovia; species Nasonovia ribisnigri. The sequence goes on along the minus strand of JANEHU010000715.1, from coordinate 11,387 downwards.
CATAGTAGCTGAAGTCAATCACGCACGAAATTGAGAGTAAGCAAAAGTCGCTGCTACTAGTTTCCGGATGGGTGACCACCCGGGTCCATAGTGGTATAAATCTTGCCACGCATACACGTGTTGCCAACCAACCCTACCAACCGTAACCCCTACAATAGCTAATGGCCATAGTTGCCGGGCTCTAGACCAATAAAAAAACATTTAAGTTCTAAATTATTATATTATTGTGCTAATGATTCTAAATAGGTAATTAATTAGTATCTGAATTATAATACTATGTAACAACTATTTATGTATTATAATTAATAATTGCGATACCTACTTAAATTAAGTTACGCTCATGGCTAACTATTTCCATTGTGTTTTAGGCTTAAAAGTCATAAGGATAGTACTATGGTTACAACCACTAGGTTAGATGGGGAAGTAAAATAACAAGTGAATTTGATTGACAGTACAAGATGGATGATAATATCCGGTGATCATACCTGGATGATCGAATAACTCATTAAAAATACAAACGTGAACGCAATTACCTACTCGTTTGAATGCAAAAATATATCGAAGTGCATACTGTCGTGGAAAATGTGTCTTGAGATTTTTATACTAATATCTGCTGTGCTGATTTCTATTTTAATACTTATATAGGATATTTTTAGTATCATTCCTTCAACTATATTTATGAATAATGAGTATACGTTGCACAACATGTTAAGGGATCTCGATACGCTCGTAAGTTTATGTATTACGATAATACGGTGTAACAGATTATGTTCCATTAGACCATTTGTGTTGTTTTGTAGAACTTGGTAGGTACGTTTGTGCACTAATATGTAAATGTTTATTGCATCACCCTACACCCTTATTTAGTCATTAGTCACTTTGCAATTAACTATCCTGTGGATTTATTTTAATATAATTTGGAAATATTTTAATATATTACATTAGGTACATTATATTATTTAAACACTGATTATTCTATAATTAGTGCCTTATTGTGACTTATACATATCTATAGTTGTTACCGTTTTATTTTTCTCGGTTTGGCTTCACCAAGTTCATATCCAGACCAAACTTTCCGAATAGGAAAACCTAATTTTATAGTTGCCAAAATCTTTAAAGTATTAACGAATTCGTATTATTTTAATGGTAAGATAATTAAATTGAAAAGGTGGACAAGTGGGCACCGCTCTACTGCACTGTAGTTGTCGAGTATGTCATTGTAATGGATGTGTCATATTTAAATTCAATGATGAATCATTGCACACGAAAAATTATTCTTAGTGGAGAAATTTTGTCTTTATGTAAAATATAATCCTTGTATAAATAATCAAATTTAATAACTAAACAAAAAACAATAATAAAAATAGAAAATATCTCATAGCTAAAATAATAAAATCAATATACCAAAAAACTAACATCGATTTATTTTAAATTTCGACCTCCTGAATACACTAACTAATTTCACTATTCTATCAGAAAAGATCTTGATTTAATTTCAGCATTTAATTAGTCCCATGACTTAAATAAAAATGATAAAAATAATGGAAATAGTTGAGCAGAATATTTGGTTTCCACCTCTCAGTTTTTTATACCTACTGTAAGAATCAATCAGAAACCTACGAAAATGATGTGGTCAGTGGTATTTGAAACGTCTACAATAAGCTCTAGCATAATATATTTCTTAGAATTTAGATATTGTTTCTGCAAGTCTATGATTTTGCATTGATCATACTGAGCCTTGGTGGCCACGCCGAGAGCGGTGTATAACGTTGAGGAAATTAAATGAAATGGTTGTGTCCAATTGCTGCTGGAACCTTTTCGATTAAAGAACATCAGTGTGATCTTGATATACCGATCTGATGTTATTAGAACGTTTTCAATAAAATGCAAGTCCCTCAGGCTAATAAAAGGGGATTGGTCTACTATTTGTTAGCGATCGCCTTGTCCCGGCAGTATTCAAATCAGAGTGATTCTATATTGATCAGAAAATTAATGATAAATTAAGTCGTGAACAACTACAGCAAACAAATACCAAGTTCCTTGGTTTTTTAATTCGTTTAAAATACTTATTGATTAAAGTATTACAAATGTGTTTTTTTAAATATTCGATATATTCAAAACATACTAAATACAAAAAATATGCAAATTATTAAACCCACTATAATTTAGCGTTTAGCATTAAGCAATTCTGTAAAATCGTACAAAAAACACAGAATCACACTGATGATCATTTTGTAATTGTAATGTTTCTTTTATAAAGTATATTAAATTTGTAATATCTATAATTAGTATTAATATTTACGTATACCTAAATCGTATAAGTGTTTTTTTCTATTTTTTATATAAATAATTATACTCACACACACTTTATATTATTTATCTTATCAATGTCACCTTATACGACCTGACCTGCTCTCCAACATTAATTTTCGTGTCAGTCCCTTTTATCTATAGCTGTTCACTGCGTACATATATGGGTTTAATCTCCATTTACATAGAATGCTTTGATATATTTTAAGCATGTAGGTAGTCATGATTTCAATTTTAATGTTTAAATAAATTGTGTTGGTTTTAAGTACGCACAATGTTAGTTGTATAATATCATACATTTTTTATATACATAAGTATATAGTTACTATTGTTGTAATATATATTATATTTGTAATATTATATATAGGTAATATTTAATATTTGTTTTTCTCTAAAATATTGATGATTGATATTTAGTAATTAAAATAAAATTAATTATATACCTGATAAATTTAATGAGTGTATATTTATCAATTTTTTAATTAGTTTAGAATGTTAGTACAATTGTCTAGAAATTTAAAATGGATAGGTAATCATGATTTCTGAAAAAATTAGATAATGGACATTTTACGTTTTTAAAACCATGAATTATTATAGATTGTACTTTTTTGATTAGGAAATATAGTAAATTTAGCATTTTTTTTTCAGCCGAGGGAGTTGGTGTTAAAATGTATGTCATCTATTATAGGGCAGCCATCATATTTTTCAAAACCTAGCACCTAAGGTGATAACTGATGATGTATAATTTTTGTGATTTTTATCGAAAGATTATTTCAGTATATTGTAAATATATTAATAAGCTTGTATAAAAAATAATTATTCAAATAAAAAATAAATACATTTAGGGAAGGTAGAGTATAGCACGCGACGAGTACAATAACAATATTAACAATTTTACATTTTTTCCACGTATGCACTAGGTAGGTACTTATTAAAATAACCAAAATAAAAGAGACTTAAATGGTAAATTAAAAAAATACTTCTTGTTCCGATATATTACCATTTAGTATCCATTTAAAATATTAATTTCGAATTACTAAGTATTTTATGTCTATTTTTTAGCCATCTGGATTGACCTACTATGTTATTAATTTATTTTGTATTTTGCCGAATAGAAAAAAAGGTTATGAAAAATTCGGTTTGTTACACTTTAGTTGTATGGATTTGTATTTTGGAGTTGTATTTATATTTTTATCTCTTATTTATTGTTTACCGTATCTGTGTGCTAATTTTTCAATTTAAATACTTAAGTTTAGATAAAATATAAACACTGAATATTTGAAAACACTGAAAACCGTGACAAAACTAAAAATATTACACAATCAAATTTATATGATACCTATAGTTACAACCCATTATTGTTATAATATGCTGTTAACGAAAATCCAGATTATCAGAATTTGTATATGATCATTTTCATTTGAGATATCCTACATATTTTCCAATTATAAATCCTAGTACCCAAATATTATATCTGACCTCATATATAGGCAACTAATACATAAGATGCAGAACTTAATATAAATGACGTGGATATTCTTTTTAAAATTTAATTTTTCAGTTTAGTTGTTTTTTTCAATTTTTTGTTTCAGAAAGTGCATACATTCAAATTGTAAGTAAATGCTTATACAGTCATACCACATGCGTAACATAAAAAATACAATATTATTAATAATATGGATACGAAGATTGGTTACATACTGTTTTTTTTTTTATTTTACCAGCAAGATGATGAAATAATTAATCAACATTTTATTTTTTGTTTTTTTTTTTTTAAATTTAGAATGGAGAACAATACTGCAACAATTGAAATAAACTAGACACAGTTTAATTCCCCATTTATTTATTTTGTATGAGCCTTTACCACAATATAGTTTACTATGGTTTAAGTAAGTTTACTTTTAAAGTTATACGTACATGAAATATGGTTTAGTTATTTGAGTAATAATTTGTAACGTATATATTTTTGTTCGTATGTTATTGGTGATTATTCAAATAAGAAATATCATCAACTTTTACAACATTTCTTTTTGCAAACTTAAAAAAAAATCCACCTTTGAGTAAGGACTAGGTACTTAAACTTACTATACTCTTGTGACTTGCTAAGTACACAATGACATATGCCATAATATACTATACACACAGTGGGCATTATGTTATGTTGTGTTCTATGCGAACTCTTTTCATCTGTGCAGCAATTATTATTTTATCCATGACATACGCTCATGTACGTGTTTTTTTCTCACTAACTGTGGATTCAAGATGATTTCATCACGTTTGAATGATGTACAAAATATACCACCACGGCTAAGCACGACCTGTTTTGCCCAAAGACATTTTAAAATAAAGTTGGAAATGTCTTTTAAAATATACTATTTAATTTTTTTTTTATCCCGAGCAGAACACTACGAGGAAACGAAATACAATCGATTTTATTAAATACTCGTCATCATCCTGGTCACATAATATCTACCGATTAGATAGCATAAAAGTATCTAGCTATCAAATTAATGACACGATAGCTGCTGACTATTATGAAGGGGTCACCATCTCTTTACTTCAGCAGGGAAGTATGTTACGTACCTATATATAAGTATGTAGTAACTGGAAGTCGACAAATAGAAGACTTTTATTATATAGACTACCATTGAAAATATTAAAATGTTAATAATTAATATTCAATGATGGCTATGTTTATAACAAGTGAACGGTATAATGACATGGTAGTTTTTAATCAATATAAATACAATTTCTGTACAATTAAAGTAGGTAAGCACAAATAAAATGTGTTAGTCATGTGTGAAATTCATACGTGTTCGGTCACATACTCACATGTTATACGCGTTTAGTTGTCGAACGAGAAGAACATTTTTAACTTTGATCCGCTTTGAAACTTTCATAGTTTGTGTAATGATATAGAAATAAATCGTCGAATTGTAAGTGATACACAAATGCATAAACGAAAAGTTTCTGAAAATCTTTACATACCTACAGAAAAAAAAAAAATTTAAGGATATGTCAGAAAGTCAGAAACAGTCGTTAACTGATGGTTTGACTTAAAATTATTTTAATGTAAGTAAAAATCAATTTACTGAAGTAGATGCAAAGGTTTTTCAAGGGTTTTTCCTATAACTCCGACTATCATCAGTGAAGGACACATGTTTCTAAATACAACAGAAACCACGTCATTGACTACAAAAATCTAACCATATGAATTGTTAAATGATAAAATTAAAAATATAAGTAATTAATTGTTTTTATTTAGAACTAAATTTTACATTTTTGTATGCTATGTCATGGAATAAATTAATATGAAGAGTACGTTCCAACTTTTACTGTGGACTGTGGTTCTTTACACAAAATGTTAATTATAAACATGGATTTAAACATGGTCATTAAATAGGTACCTTCATATAAGTAAAATCTAAAACCAGTTCTTTTCGGTTTGGTCCAGTCTCTGATCATAAATAATTCGTTGTTTTCATCTTGACACAGACTTGTAGAGGAACATTATAAAATTTGTTTAAGCAACCGAATACAAAAATAATTCAAGTGTTATTAAATAGATGTAACATACTTTTGGATTATTATTTTTAGAATCCGGTCTTAAGATTTTATAGCAGAACATCCAACTTACAAAAGATTAGTTAAATCTTGTGATTATTTAGTTGGCAACTATGTTTCAGATTACAGTATTTTTAATCCTACATTAAGTATGGTCAATTAAGAGACCATAAAACTAACTATCAATATCTACATGTGAATTGCACATATTCCACTGTATCATTGGGAAGGTATGACTTTTATTTTAATTCTACTTCAAAATAATAGTTGTATAAAATATATTATACGTAATGATATACAAACTGAAACATAAAATAAAATAATATCGTTGGAATCCCCCCCCCTCGAAAAAAATAATGGAGTTAAAATGAAGATAAAGTAATATCATAATGAAGAACGTATACTTTTATATAGATCTGGTAAAATTACCATATAATACCCATGTCATTACCTTCTTAGGTACCTATGAGCTTGTAAGAATCACATGTTGAATAAAATAGGTAATAATAATACTTTTTAGAGAAGAATAACAATTTAGGTAGTTATAAGTAGATACCTTTAGTACCTATACTAATGTATAATATATAATAATATAATAATATAATATAATATAACATTGTTTACAGACAAGTAGCCAAGTAGTTATAATATTTCAAAGCTATATAAAAATATGTATTATACAATAATGACTTGTGATATAAATTTTTTAATCATTTTCAATTAGTTACTAATAGAGTTAAAAAACATTGCCAACCCATTTTTAAAAAGACAAAAATGTCTTTGGCGATAGTTGTATCTGGGCCAACAGAAAAGGTCGAAATGGGTACTGTCCCGCTGTCTAATAAGACGAATTACTGTTTGTATCCACCTTATGATATTCTTATATATCTATACGCTACACTTATGTACAAGAGCCATGTAATATATAAGAATATTACGAAAATTATAATTATTACCATACAGATAGTCACGGTACACTCCAGCTTTTTGTCTAAATTTAAAACTGACCTAGGTGTTTACATAAGCAAAATAAAAATGTATACATATAGATAGGTAATTTAACATAATTTAATATAATTCGCACAAATTAACTCGATTACAAAATAATTTTTGATTTTACGGCCTACCGTATTATATATTATACGTATTATTGTACGTACGACCATAACAAACGAACGTCATACCTAATACGACGACGGAATTTGAGTTTCTAGTTATTCTTCGAGCTCGTGGACAACAATTTACTTTTAAAACTATAATTAAACGCCCGCTGGCGACCGTGGACTTTGTGTCGACGGAAATGATACATTGCCCAAAAGCCCATGTGGTCACACCACTCATTAGCTAGGGTCTAGCAACGCTTGGTTTAATTTCGAATCGTGTGATCATATATTATTATATAATATAACACATAACGCATCACAATGACCGTAAATTACAAAATTGTTCGAGAATAAAAACGACCCTTCACCACCGTTTGTCCCTAGAAACCGACGATGACATTCGTTATACTCGTATAATATTGTTATGTACACTATGTGATATAATGTGATATAATATAATATTAAGAAAAGAAACAAAAATGTTATTAAAGTTTGTTTGAGCGGTACAGTATATACTAATGGTAAGTATGTACTAAGGGCTTAATGAAGGCAATTTTCTCAAGACATTTTAAGAAAAATAAAAATAAAATTGAAATACCAATTTAAAGTATTTCATATTATGTGCTAACGTTTTGGTACTTACCATGTCTTTTTATTGGTTGTTGCATAATTAAAAAGGGGGTCAAGTGGATGTCGCTCTGCTGTACAGTAGGTTACAAGTAGATTACTGTATAAAGGATGGTATTAAATTTGAATTCAATGATATAATATCATTGTATACGAAAACCGATTCTGAGCGGAGACGGTATGTCAGTCTAGGATATTTTAAATTATATTTATATTGCTATTTTACGGTAGCTGCTAAGTTGAATTAATATTATACATATTATTTAATTATTAACCTAAAATTATCAGCGATGCTAGAAAAATATTATAATATATACTTTTATATACTCGTTAAAATTGATTTTAATATGTAATTTCGTCCAAATTTGAACTTAAAATGTCTGTAAAAAATAACTGTGTTTATATATATTTTTAGATTTTTTGTTTACAGTATTTACTATTTATTAGAATCTTTATTTAAAATGTTTAATCCTTAGTTATAGAAAATGACCATTTTATAATTGTTTAATTACAATGATTGATAATTTTCGAGATTTTTATGAATTTTGTCAAAATTCGAACTTTAAATACTTATCAAAAAATGTGTGCCTATGTATTTTTAATATTTTTCATCTGCCTTTGAAACTATATTTTAGAAGAATACTATTAAATTTTCAAGATTTTTTACCCAACAGATGAAATTTTATTGACATTTATAGAAAAAAAAACTAAAAAAATTGGAAACGGAAAATTTCCGTTAACAGCTCAAAATAAGTCAGAATACTTTGAAAATGCTAAATGGTGCGTAGAAATGCTTATATAAACATTCAGTCAAAATTTCATGTCTCTACGGTCATTTCTTTTAGAGTTATACGAAAAACCAAAATCGATTTTGTCGAAAATTGGTTTTCCGTAAAAATTCACGTTTTTTCCTTAATTTTTCATTTGTTTTTCACGGCGCTTTTAAAAATTACTGAGATATTTTAACTTTTGACTCCTCAAAGTACCAACTAGATTCACTTTCCTATCAGAAAAGGTACTATTGAAGAAAATTGAAGCATTTTTACGGTTCTAAAAGGTGATGACAGACACAAAAAAAATAAAAAATAAAAAAATAAAATAACACACATCATTATAAAATCAATATATTCATCGCTCCGCTTAGAATCTAAAAATTATATTTTAGGAAATTTTTTTAATCATGTAAATATTATGTTGATAATATTACTGCAACTGTAAAGCGATCTAAGAGCGAACAACTTATTGAAAAAGTCGTAAGAGGATAATATTTTATAGAAAAATGACATACGTATCCGTTTTTACCATAATTTTACTTAATTTTATTTAATTTACCATTTTTTTTTACAATTTAAAAAATACAAAAAATATTTTTAAATATTTCTTACTTTGTCTATAATAGGGTTTTTAATATGCAATTTCGAAATATTAAAATGTCTTTATTAAGGTTCTAGTATTTATAAAATATAACTTAGTTTAAAATAAAAAAAAACCCTAGTAAAAACATAGTAAGATTAATACTAAAAATGTATAGTAGGCTATATTATTTTTTTGTTTATGATTATAGTTACCTTCATAGTTTCATAGTAAAGTATCGATAATAACATATTTAAATTACAGCTTTAAAATTGAACATTATTTTCAAAAAGGGCGGGTAAGTGTATGTCGCTCTGCTGTACAGTAGGTTACAAGTGAGTCACTGTAATGGATTGTGTTAGATTTTAATCCAATGATGATATAATATCATTGAATAAGAAAAACGATTCTGAGCGAAGACGGTCAGTCAGTCTATAATATGTTACTAAGTCTAAATGTATTTGATGATATTATTGTGAATAAAGTAATTAATTTTAGTATTATAGGCATTAGTATTTACTATAGTTGGTTAAATTCATTTTTCTCAAAAAAATTATATTTTAAAATGCCGTTGCGTGTATATAAAATATAACAATATATTCTAAAAGTTTCATATAGGTACCAACAAATAATATTTTTAAATTATATCAAAATAACTAAAATCATTATTCTTGGTTTAAATATGAAATTTTGTCTAAATTTGAAATTAAAATGTCTGTAAAAAATAAATGTGTTGATATATTTTTTAGATTTTTTGGTTACAGTATGATTTATTTATGAGAATTTTTGTTTTAAATTTTCAACACTTAGTTATAAAAACTGAACATTTTATAATTTTTTAATTACAATGATTTATAATTTTCGAGATTTTGACAAATTTTGTCAAAGTTCGAACTTTAAATGCTTATAAAAAAAAATCGTGCCTATGTATTTTTAAAATTTTTCAACTGATGTTGTAACAATATATAAGAAAGCTTGTATTAAATTTTCAGACTTTTTGGCCCACCAAATAAAATTTTATTGACAATTATAAAAAAAAAAACTAAAAAAATTGAAAACTAAAAATGTCTGTAAACAGCTCAAAACAAATCAAAATATTTTCAAAATTGAATGGTGTATAGAAAATGAGAATATAAACATTTAGTGAAATTTTCATGCATCTACAATTATTCGTTTTTGAATTACAACCAAATAAGAAAAACGCTACATGAGAAATCGAGTGAATATCCTATGTTGTAAAATTATGAACTTAAAACACTCATAAAAATTTATTTTTAATTGCTTTTAGATATTTTATTTTTGATAAAAGTAGAAAAACTTACGTTAAATCTTGTGTTAAAATTTAAAACCTTAGATTTAAAAAAAAAATTTTTTATGAATTTTTAACTCTAAATAATTTCCAAATTTTCGTCATTTTTACGTATTTTGTCAAAATTTCAACTTTGAATGCTTAGAAAAAAAAATTGTGACTACAGATTTTTAATATTTTTCATGTGCCTTTGAAACAATATATTAGGAGCATTCTATTAAATTTTCAAGAATTTTTAACGAATAAATAAAATGTTATTGATTTTAAAAAAAAAAACCAAAAAGATTGGAAATTTAAAATGTCTGTAAACAGCTCAAAATAAGTCAAAATATTTTGAAAACGGTATGGTATATAGAAACTGCTTATATAAACATTCAGTAAAAATTTCATGTATTTACCGTCATTTTTTTTAGACTTACACCAAAAACCAAAATCGATTTTATCGAAAATCAATGTTGCGTAAAAATTCCCGTTTTTTCCTTAATTTTCCATTTGTTTTCACGGTACTTTTGAAAACTACTGGAAAATGTTTACTTTTGACCCCCCAAAGTACCAACTAGATTCACTTTCCTATCAGAAAAGGTACTATTGAAGAAAATCTAAGCACTTTTACTGTCCCAAAACGTGATGACAGACACAAAAAATTAAAAAAGAGTCAAGTGGATGTCGCTCCGCTGTACAGTAGGCTACAAGTAGATCACTGTGCCTTTATAATGGATATTATTAAATTTGAATTCAATGATATAATATCATTGTATAAGAGAAAAAAACGATTCTGAGCGGAGACGGTATGTCAGTCTAGGATGTTTTAAATTATATTGATATTGTTAATTTACGGTAGCTGCTAAGTTGAATTAATATTATTCATATGATTTAATTATTAACCTAAAATTATCAGTGATACTATAAAAATATTATAATATATACTTTTACTCGTTAAAATTGAAATTAATATGTAATTTCGACCAAATTTGAACTTAAAATGTCTGTAAAAAATAACTGTGTTTATATATTTTTTAGATTTTTTGTTTACAGTATGTACTATTTATTAGAAGCCTTATTTTAAATTTTTCAATCCTTAGTTATAAAAACTGACCATTTTATAATTGTTTAGTTACAAT